>JAPWTK010000001.1:9830000-10387500 GCA_029963805.1 Aromia moschata
TCCGTTATCAACTTTTGTGGCGGTAGTTTATTTGCGTTTTTACGCCTCGTAACCTAGGAAAGATAGCCAATAGGTCCAATTTTTCGAAAAAATTCCTCAATCGTTAAAAATTCATAAGTAGGTAAAAATAGTGCAATTGAGTGCACTAGTTTTGGATCAATCGGTTTGTAGGAACATAACCAAAAAAATTCATAAACGTGTGAAAAACCGATTTTTTCACTTTTTAAGTACCAAAAAAATGATTTCAGAAAAACAAAAAAATAGCACATTATAGCGCTTAAAATGACGAAGAGAATCAGTTTTTAAAACTTAAAATCGGTTCACAACTTTTTGCAAAAAAAAAAATTAAAACCTTTTTCGGGCTGTTTTGCATTTCGAGCGCTCGAGCGAAGGGGAAAGGCCGCATGGTGGGGGAACTCTCGACTGCTTGGCGCGACTGCTTTCGTGCGCTCGAATTGAGAGAGTTCCCCCACCATGCGGCCTTTCCCTTCGCTCGCCTGAGCGCCCGAAACGCAAAACAGCCCGGTTTTCAATGTCGTTTTTGAGATATTTCCTCAAATTTGACAAACTTGGTCCATTGTATGATTGTAGAGCACCTCTTCACGAACCAAACGCACTTTGAAAAATTACCCTAGAACTGTTATTGACAATTGCCGGGCCATTTTTTGAAAACACCTTTTTTTACATTTTTTCGAATTGCGCCAAAAGTTATGAATATTTTTTGATAAAACTTTTACACGTATTATTATTCAAGATAAATTTATATAAGTTTTTTTGGTATACAGTGACGTGAAAAACAAAAATGAGGAATATTTCTTTCTTTCTCATTTATTATTATTGTTCTGACAACATTTTTTTGAGACCCTGAAACTTGTGTTATCATTCCATTCATTCCTCAGTGCGAACATGACTTTCCTAATAGTTCATTTAAATTTCAAGTTTCACCAGCCTCCACAATCTCATATTTACTAAAAGGTCGACAATTTCAAAAGAAATTTTCAACAATTTTTGTAATTGAATGTTTACATTGACATATATCTTCAATTAAAATGCTTATTTTTATCTTATTTCATCTTCATTTAATCCATATTATCGTCAAAACATAAAAAGAGAAGCTGAAGTTGCCGAGATTTGAACCCAAGGTAAAAGCCTAACCATGACATCAATACACAAGCTGTCGAAAATTAGTTTGGACAAATTAGTCTTTTTTGACATGTGTCAACCAAATTAGAAGACATATGTTTTTTTTTCACAGCCAACTCGAGGTGAAATTTACTTGAACGCTCATAGAACCTCAAATATAATTTTTTTTAGTTTCGCAAATTGCCACCTTTGTAGGGTCCTTCGTTCGCAGAAGGGCGTTTATTTTAAGCATATACGTTAGTACCGTGCCCACCACCATAAAACGGCGGTATAGCGTCGGCACCATATAACATTATCACATATGTGTTGCTAATGTCTGTAAATAACTAAAACATTAACGTTTACTAAAACATTAATGTTATCCCCCAGTCGTTAAACCGATGCACGTACATTCTAGCCATATCCGACTATAAAAGTAACATAAAGTCGTGTTTATGGCCTTATTTATTTATTTTTGTTTTAATACCGAAATTATATGCGTAATTGGCATGTATGTACCACAAGAGCATATAAAAATAGTGTCAAATTTTCGCTTGCTCTTCTTGCCTGGTCTGGATCGATTGGAGATGGCTCGTTAGATGTCTTACGATCTCACAAAAAATTCTACGATGTCCAGACAGGCCAATTAGCTGATCAACAGTGAGTAAAATCGAGGAAAGTTTAGAGAAACTGTCCATGTAAAACATGTTTTAAATGTTGGACGCACAAAAAGTGATGAGACCACGAAAGTTAATGCTCAATTAGTACCCGTTGAAGAAAATTTGGTGTGCGATCAGCCGAACGAGAATAAGTGAGCCAATTTTATTTAATGGGACTCTGACAGTCCAACGATACATGGAAGATTGTATTGCACCTTTCGTAAATTGGATACATAATTGCTACAATTTACTTCCAGCACACACTGTGGACAAAACAATGGTAATATTTAGGGTGCGGCAAGTGTGCCAGAACGCAGAGTCGGACTCGTAATCCATCATGTCATTGACGAAAGGAGAGACCAAAAAGACAGTAGTAAAAATGTGTTAATAATGTACATACGTATTGCTTGTGTCCATTCAGAAACACCGACTGTCTTCATTGCTTAGGCGTACGTTGCCACAACCAGTAGTCTTTCTGTATTTCTTCTAGTTAAACGTCAGCGATTTGGCCTGTACATGTGGTTGTAAAAGGAAAATGATCGTTCCACATCTACTGAAGTTAAAGGTGCAAATTCAAAATAGTTCATATGGACAGAGGACGACACACCACATACCATTTTCACGAATTTCGCACAGTTGTTTGTATCACTAACAGTTGTTTGATGTCACTAACTTGCATACATTATTATTTTTTACATCTACAGAGGACAATGCACGTGTTACTACTATGCCGTTGATTGCAAAATATGTTTACTAGTTATCAATATCGGAGATGAAATATCCGAAACACAAAATTTGTATTAGAACATTTACGACCTTATTACCGCAAAAATATATTGTTTCGTCCACTGTTAACCACAGAAATATATTGCATATATCTCATGACACGTTGATATGTGTTCAGTAAATATATTACACGCAATTTATGACTACTAGACAATGGAAAATCGGATACATATTTGGCAAAAAAAACGTCTAAAATAAAAAATTATCCACCACATTTCACGAAATGCTACATGCGCAAAACATTATTCACACATCAAACCAAATACAAAAAGTGATCAGTCTACTGTAAAATTGTCGTAATTTTCAATCATCTTTTTCAGTATATTTACAAATGCCAACGACTGTGTCATTATTGCAAAAATCCACACAAAATCAGATAATACGTAAATACACTACACAAACTCACGAGTTAGTCACTCACGACACGTTAAATTATTTTGAACTCGGTGTTCTACCGTCCACCCGCTCTCATCGAGGTAATGTAAAACATTACGGAATCTGCGCACACACAGTGGCGAAACTGTATTCACATATCATCTTTACCCGCACGGGATACTAGAGTCCAACGTGCGTTACCAGGCACGGTCAGTGGCGTACGTATGCACTGGCAAGAAATACACGCGTACATAATTTACAAGGCGCTTAAAAAATAAGGTTTATGCTTTAATCATCATAGAGTTGTACAGTTCCGAACCTGCGTTGTCCGGACCCTTGTATCCGCCCGTATGTTACAGAATATTTTCTATAATCGAATGTTTTTTCAATTAACATGTCAATTTTTATCTCATTTCTTCTTTCAATTAATCCATACTGGGATTTAAACCCACGCCATCAGATTTAAAGGGAAAAATGCCTACAGGTCAGGCTGTCAAAAGTTTTATTATGTGTCAGCCATATTGGAAAAAAATTGTCTAAGACTTACGTTTTTTTTCCACAGCTTTCTTGAGCTTAAATTTATTCGAACGCTCGGCACTTATGTATCGACAAAAATTTCGTATGGGAAAAAAAGATGGCACTAAAATAAAATTAAAATTTATAGTGCATTAAAGAGAACTTTGGACCGTAATCTATTGTTTGTCTCAGTTAAAAATTTTACGACGGAGCGCTTCTGCTAACCAATTACACTCCGACCGGCGTTTTATGATTTTTAAGAATTTCCCGTGTATGATTTGCGAGGCGGCATCGGCACTCGAAAAAAAGTCGTAAATTATACACACATATAACTACTTATTATAATAATTTCGTATAGGAGAGCGCTCCGGGTTTTATGGAGCTCGAGGTCTGCAGAGTGCGACGACGAAATTAAGGCAGTAGCGGGCGCTCCTGTCGCATTGACCACATACTACTAACTACGAAAGAAAAACTTCCTAATTATTTAAAATACCACTCCTTCAAATAAATTCTCATACAGGGTAGGTTGTGATTTGCATCGTGTCAAATTAATTCAAATTATAAAAGTCTAGTTGTGCAGCATTTTAATTGCATTTATTTATAATACGATGCATTACCACACGACACTTTTCCTCTTGAAAGTAATATATCTTCTTTGATATTTCCCATGACACGTTGATATGTGTCCTGTAAATATATTTTACGCAATGTATGGCTACTAGACAATGGAAAATCGGATACATAATTGGCAAAAAAACGTCTAAAGCGAATATTATCGATCACATTCTACGAAAGGCTACATGCGCAAAACATTATGCACAAATCAAACCAAATATGTGATCCATCTATTGTAAAATCGTCGTAATTTTCAATCGTATTTTTCAGTCTATTCACAAATGGTAACGACTGTGCCATTATTGCAAAAATCCATACAAAATCATGTACATACACTACATGAACTCACGAGTTAGTCACTCACGACACGTAAAATTATTTTGAACTCGGTGTTCTACCGCCCACCCACTCTCATCGAGGTAACGTAAAACACTACGGTGGTGGGGCGCAAGAGCATTGACCACATACTACTAACTCCGAAGGAAAAATGTGAAAAACTTGCCTTAATACTTAAAATACCATTCCTTCAAATAAATTCTCGATCAGGGTAGGTTGTGATTTACATCGTGTCAAATTAATTCAAATTATAAAAGTCTAGTTATGCAGCATTTTAATTGCATTTATTTATAATACGATGCATTACCACACGACACTTTTCCTCTTAAAAGTTATTTTTGAGGTGATAGCTTGGAAAACGGACAATATGTCAATTTATCAGCGCATATATGAGTTCCGTGAACACTTTTCTAACCTCGTAACCATTTACGTACAGCTTGCAAATAAAATCGTGCTTGTGTTGACAAATTTCGTGAATCTGGATCAGTAAATCGTAAACTAGGAGTAGAACACGTAGAAAAATATCTGCTGATTGTATCGCAGACGTTAAAATAGTAGACTCACTCAACAAATCGATTGCTAAAGTGTCACAAGAAGTTCAGTTATCTATAGGAACATACACAGGCTACAGTAAAAAAGATCTGTAGTTTGATCCATAGAAAATTCAAGCAGCCCACGAGCTTAGGCCCTTACATTTTGTAAGAAAAAGTTGCCAATAGTTATTGGAAAACTTGAATAACGATGACGATGGCTTGGTTTGATCTTCCAAGGTATTTAACCTCTTGACTGCCGAGAACAAAGATCTTTGTTTGTTTTTTCGACTTGGCCCAAACTGCCACAAATGTTTGTCTTATAAATGAATGCTTTACTAACGCCTAATAATGTGTAAAATGAAATCAACATATGTTTTCCTATATTTTTGGGGATGCTGAACATGATTCCGGGGTTATATTTTGCACACAAAACAGACTTAGAGCCCTAAGAAAATTTTTAACCAATTTTTTAAATTATCAAACAATTTTTTCAGTTTTTTTAAAAAATCTTTGTCCTCATACATTCAAGTTATGTTCGCATTTAAACAGTGTTATTTTGATAAGCAGAGCATTATGGTGTAGTCAAAATTTGGACCAGCGTTCCTAAAGGCCAATATTGGGGGGAAATTGCGCCAAAAATTACTTAATTTTTGACATTAGGAAATACTGTTTTAATTTCTCTTCGAAATCTCAAAATTTGTATATTATTTAGAAATTGGAAAAAAAAAGGATGAGGCGAAGATTGGACAAGACTTTCTCAGTGCTTTCAATTGCGTCAAAAATAATGTCTGAATAACGTATTGGAAAACAGTAGACTGAGGATTTACGAGACGATTCAACGACAAAATTTAAACACTATAATAATTTCGCGTGTGTAAGACAAATAAATTCAGATAGACCTACGATGATCAGTGAACCAAAACACGTTGGAAATTATATGTCTGGTAAAAGTAGCAAAATGTCATAAATTGAGCCATTTTCGGGGTAATTTCCTCCTAAAATTCCAATTTCGGCCGATCTGGGCCAAATTCTGACAATGCCATTTTTCTTTATCTATTGTAAAATATGCTTTAGCAAAGTATTGAGAGACGTAGCAGTCTAGTCGGAGTGCCGAGCAAGACAGTCGGTCTACCTGCTCTCACTAAAATAACTGTAACTCAGTCAATTTTCGGAATTTTGACCTAAAATTTTATATACATATTTTCGAAGGTATAAACTTTAAATTAATTTTTTTACCCATCACAGTGGCTATCCCCCTTAAATAAAGAAAATAATGGTGCAAGAATAAATGGTCCGCAGAAACGCCTCAATGAATGTACAAAAAAAAAAACACTTTATTAAGACTTTCGACATTATTTTGATTGTTCTATATAACGCACATATTTTGACCACCCGTTTTAGAAACACCTTGCATATATGACGTATTTGTCGTATTTATTTTTTGGCTCCCGTGTGACGACCTCACGAGCCGCCGCTGGCGCAGGAACGGCGGCTGGATCCTAGGCACGAGTTAAAAGGTTGAGCGGACCCGACTCGGGGTATTTATGGAGCGTTATTTTCACCAAGAACGTCGTAAAGCTCATCTCGAAATGTGATTAAAATTTTGCCACCCAGTTGTGGACTCCAATAAAAACTTAATTAATGGATCCGAATACGCTTTACGATTTTAAGAGAACGCCTTCCGTCTAACCGACGTCCGTCTGTCTGACTGTCGTCTGGGAATCCGCGAATGAAATACGTCGCAGGTACGTGGAAAGTTTGTTAATGTGCCGTCGTAAGGGGTGACACAGTATGATGGTATACTCCACTTTTTTTTCCTGGAGTGGGTACTGGAACCGAACTATTATACTTTTCTCGACGCGCGTTTCGCCAATTAAGTTGGCAATTTCAGGAGAATATTAAAACTAAATTCTAACCTACACTTGCACTATTTATACTTAATTTGTTGCCGCGGTTCACTGAACCGTAACAGCTGTCTTTGTTAATCAGAGCAAACAGTGGACTGGTGGGTATCGGACCATTGTCCTTCTTCATACTACTTTACACTTAGTGAGTTCTAAACTTTCAAAAGCATCCAAGTGTCTACTGTTTGTTACATTTCTAATTAATTTTAAATTATTTATATCTATCCTATGGTTGTTGTCAAAAGCGTGTTGGGCAACACAAGATTTTTCTGTTCTGCCATATTCAAATGAGCCATGTGTTCTTTATATCTAGTCAAAATAGATCTTTTTGTTTGCCCAATATACTTTCGATCACAGTCTTTACAACTTATTTCGTATATTCCTGACTTTTCGTTATTGTCGATTTTGTCTTTGGGGTTACCCAAAAGCGTCTGTAGTTTATTTTTAGAATTATAAATCAAATTGATATTGATATTTTAAAAATTTGATCTAGTCCGCTGGTGAATTTAGATTAATATGGTAATCGAATTGTCAGTATCTCTACGAAATGTCGTGGAATTGTACAGTAAATGTGAAACAAAACATTTTTGGGAAAAATCCTCGAACAGGTAGATTTTGTTTAATAAAAACACACATTTTTGAGGGAACTTCTATTTTCAGATGTCATTTCTTTTTGAGTAATGACATCATCAACTTATTTTTCAAATGGCAACCCCCCATTTTTTAAATTTAATTTGAGAGACCCTTTCATTGTCGATTTAACGGTATAAAAATGTTGTCACCTTACATAACAAAATTTTTGAGTAAATGACAATGGAATGTTACAAAATGAAAAAATATATTTTTCACAATAAATAAACGAAAATTTCTTTAATAAACAAATACAATTTTAAATTAAGTGTTCGAAATGCCGTCCATCAACTTCTTGTCAATATGCAAGCCTGTGTACAAAGTCTTGTACATTCTGAATGACTTTCGGTGTAATGGATCCCATTTCATCGCTAATGCGATCTCGTAGTTCGGCTAAATTGTGTGGTCTTCTGCAGTAAACTTTTTATTTTAAATAACCCCATAAAAAATAATCAAGTGGTGTAAGATCTGGGGATCTCGCGGGCCATTCTATCGGTCCTCGCTGCCATAGTTGAGGAAAGATGACGTCAAATATTACGAACAGGCGCATAATGCGGGGTGCTCCATCTAGCTGAAACCAGAGTGTGTTATCTGGAATGTCAGGATTCTCGGTTGGGAACATTACTGCAAGCGCTGGAACTAGATTTTGCAAGAACTCCAGATATCTTTCTCCTGTTAGAGTTTCTTCAAAGAAGAAAGGCCCTATTATTCCTTTTGCGACTATTCCGGCCACACATTTAATTTCTGCGGATGTTGAGTATGTACTTCGATGATCCAATGAGGATTCGTCCGATGCGAATACCTGCAATTTTGACGGTTCACTGTACCGTTTAGACAAAACGTGGCTTCATCGGAAAACAGTATTTGCTGGTGTAAATTTGGATTTGTTTGACAAAGATTCATCATAGTTTCACAGAATTGCAGTCGCCGGTCGGGGTTGTCTTCGTTGAGTTCTTGCACAAGCTGAAATTTGTAGGGATGATAGTTTCCTTTCATCAGGATACGTAGAACTGTCGTCTAACTAACTTCATTTTCTGAGGCAACTAGTGTAGATGTACTCTGAGGGTTCTGTTTCATAGTTAACACAATGTCAATCTTTTTTATCTTAGGCAATTTTTTGGACGTCCTGATTTTGGTAGATCTTTAACATCACCAGTTTCCCTAAATTTGGACTCAATCTTACTAACTGTGGATTGGGTGATAGGGTTATCTGGATATTTTGCATTAAATAAATTGCATACCTCCTGCTGAGTTCTGGTCTTATTTCCACATCCGATGAAAATCAAAATTTCAATTCTTTGTGAAATGTGCCATATTAAAGTTGGAATTTTTATAAATACTAATACGTTACATTAATTTTTCGCACAATTTAATGACAAATCTTCTGATTAACTGACAGTAAAAGCCATGGCTACATAAAAAAACATCTGAAAATTTTTTTGCTTAGCAGCGTAGTTTATTGCTATATTTTATTTGTGTTCAGTTTTTTCAGAAATTTTGGTTTATTTGTTGTGAAAAATATATGTTTCATTTACTCAAAAATGTTGTTATGTAAGGTGGCAACATTTTTAAACCGTTAAATCGACAATGAAAGGGTCTCTCAAATTAAGTTAAAAAAAAATGTGGGGTTGCCATATGAAAAAATAATTTGACGTCATTACTCAAAAACAAATGACATCTGAAAATAGACGTTCCCTCAAAAATGTGTGTTTTTATTAAACAAAATCGACCTGTTCGAGGATTTTTTCCAAAAATTTTTTGTTTCACATTTACTGAATCTATTCCATAATTTAGGCGCGCACTGTATATTTATTTGTATAGTGCCGACCCTGCTTTGTAGCACACTCTTCCTGACCTTGTTTATAACTAAATAATAAGCAGTTTTCTACAAAAAAATGTTTTAGTAGAACTTTAGGTTAAATCGCATTTATTGTTAAATGTTTATTATGTCAATAAGGCCAGTGTGTTTCCAGTAGCATCCGTTACAATATAAGTTTTTTTTTCCGAGTTTACCTCGTTTGCTGGCTGGCCACTCCGGTAGTTTTTCGATGCAAAAAACCCGCGGACAACACACCGCCGTCGTAAACGGCCATTACAATTAACGTCGCTATTAAAACGGCCGGTTAATTAACCGCAATAAAATTCGAATCGTCACATTTTAATACCTTTTGCATATATAGAAAAAACTTACATTCTAAGCACGTATCCAGTTAACAATGGTCATTAAACCGTCGTAAATAAAACTGATATAAGCCTGAATTATGCATAAATGACAAATGTAGCGGCCATATTGCAAATAAAAATGAAACATTTACAGGTACACCAACATATTATTTATTCCGCGATGGTTTACGAGCCATAAACATTTTTAGTTTGTGGGCAATTATACAAATTAACTATGGCCAACGCAGCAATCATAAAAAGTTTAATGGGTTTTTATTAATTAGAGGTTGCCGTAGAAGCGTACGGCACCTCAGGTGATGGAAATTTCGCTTTATTATCGTTTTAATTCGTTCTCCGTCGCGTTATTGTAGAAATATAGAAAAGGTCGTGAGATAAAAAGCCTTTCAGTTTTATGAACGGTGATGTGTAGGGATGTAATCCCAGTTTTATATGTGTTGTCCACAATTACGGACCTCCATTGGTTCCACTCAACGGTGCAGATTAATTAAGTCATCATCTCATGACGTTACGTGCATAAAACAACAAGAATCCGCAGATATATTTTATACATTATCAGTCCAGTAGGCAGAGACTTGTTATGTGTTCTTGAAGCATATAGGGGTAGTTTTGACGTTCCCTAAGTATTTTTTTGCTTAGAACACAATGCGTAGAGCTGAAACCGTCCGCTAATTGCTTCTTCTAAGTATTTTTTTCACATTTCTGCTTATATCTCCGTTCCTTGACATATTTCATATAGCATATACATTTAAGACGTTGTAGCCTATTGAATTTCCAAAATTTTAAGCCCAACCCAAAGTCTCCAAGTGCTATTGTTAACTTGCAAATGACTGTTAAAGTTGAAAAAAGTGCTTTTTTTCACTATTTTTTTACCTCGAAAGTAGTGAGACTATGATCATGAAATTTCTTGGAGGGACTGCTATTTGTAATGTGAAGTTACAAAAAAATTTCAGCTCGATCCGTTAATCACTTTTCGAGTAATTAACGATCGAAATTTTTGCAAGACTTAATTAACAATGACGCCATTTCTTTGTTTATTGTACGATATTGACCGGGTTGGGCAAAATACCCTCAAGTGAGACTGAGTAAAAATATTAATTTGGTCAGTTTTAAAACTTCTCGATTTTTTTTAATCCCTATTTTTGTCATTCTTTCCATAAGAGTGATTTTTAATCGGAAAGAAAAAGGCAGGAAGAAAGGGAGGAGCGGATGTTTGTACTGGCTAAAAAACTCGTGTTTACTGAAATGGCTGTGTGACAAGGCGCATTGTTTTGATGCAACATCCAGTTGTTGTTGCTGTTTTGTCTCACACGCATGACCCTTTTTCTAGGTTATTAAGAACCTCTCTCTGTAAAAGTGTTGATTTACTGTTTGGCCTGGAGACACAAACTCTTTGTGGACAATTCCCTGGCTATCAAAGAAGCAAATAAACATGCATTTGATCTTCAGCATGCTCATTCTTACTTTTTTGGGTCTTGGAAAGCTTGAAGTGTACCATTCCATGCTTTGGTCCTTGGTTTCCGGGTCGTTCTCAAACACCCAAGTCTCATCACCAGTAATGACACGTTCCATAAAATGAGGATCATTTTCAATCGATTCCAAAAAGTCAAGACACCTTTCTCTCCTGATGTCCTTTTTTCCTGCGATAGGATTTTTGGAACAATTTCTGCGCAGATTTTTCTCATCCCCAATTCGTTAATTGAAATTTTATGAACAGAGGTGTGATTCAAATTTAACTCTTCTCCGTTCATTCTCTCGTCAACCGACGATCAGAACGCACAAGATCCCGTATTCTGTCGACATTTCCATCGGTTCTTGAAGACGAAGGCCTTCCGCTGCGTGGTTTATCTTCAATCGACTCTCTTCCTTCTGAGAATGCTTTAAACCACCGAAAAATGTAGGCTCTTGAAAAAACACTGTCTCCGTAGGCATGTTGGAATTTTGCAAAAGTATCCGTTGTGCTGTGTCCAAGTCTGAAGCAAAACCTGACAGCACACCATTGCTCAAAATTAATGTCACAATATTTTCAACAACTTATTTCAGAAATCAAATTAATATGATCTTAAAAAAATATATTTGACATCGAAATATAGTAGCATTATTTTGTCTTATTGTTTGTTTATATGCCCTTAACATATTTTTCTTGTTTCAGGAAAATTGATGTACCTAATCAACCGAATTATTAGCATAAACAAGAGAGTTGTGATTACGAATTATCAGCAGGTATTATAAGTATGTGAATTGTCCCACTATGATCCGTCTCTCACCTGTATATTCGTCCCAAAAATAACAATAATGATAAATTAGAATAAAATTTGTAGCAATAAAATCAAGTATAGCGCATCCGTCTGGGAGTTATAATATGTAAAAATAATAATTTCGCTGTGGAGCCCTTGGTGGATCAGAATTTATGAAAACCTAGCCAAACATTATATGCTTTAAAATTCATTGTCGATAAACCAGTCTACATAGGTATATACCGGGTGACATGGGATTATAGTAACCCCCCCCCCCCTTATTTATTAAGACAAAGTTTCCAAATGCATCTTCTATTCACAACAAATGACAGTTTTTCACATGTAAACTTCCGGTGTCACCACAGGTGCTTCTAACTTATGATTTTCAAATAGAACCCCTGTATGCTTCTGTATATTTGAAACCCTCATAATTTTATGAGTTCAATGATTATTATTTCGCCGACTTTATGGGAAATATTCACTCATTCCTGCTGCAGACAGTGACGGCTTGAATACACATCGTCATTGTTTGGGTTGTTCCTTTTCACACCCCTTTCAATCAGGATAATTTTTCACCCCAATTTGTGGTGAGATGTAAATAGTCCCACTATCTATCTCAGCTGGTTTTTAATCAGCTGAGTTCAATGTTTGGTGGCCAACTGGTTACACATTACCCCCTTTCAGCAGGAATTAAGCTTATGCTAGTGGAGGAAATCCATTCTGTCGCAAAACCTTTCTAACAATGTGTAATGTTTGTAATAAACTGCATTCTGGCCACATCTGATGATGTTATGCGACAGTCCCAATGTCACGATGTTCTTGGCGATCTGGTCATCATCACTCCATCTGCCGATATCACCAGGGCCTATTATTATTATTGTAATAGATGTTAATTGTTCCCCCTAGGCTGCTCCTTCCATTACTCCTCTTTCCATAAGGAATTTAAGGACAGTTTCCAATGGAGTGCACACCTCCTGCTATCAGGATCAGCTTTCACCCCAACTTGTGATGATACGTGAATAGACCCACTGTCTATCTCAGCCGGTCAGTTTTGGCAGGCCCAATGCCGCGATGTTCTTGGCGAATCTGGTCGTCATCACTCCATCTGCCAGTATCACCAGGGCCTATTATTATTAGTATAATCAATTCTAATTATGCCCCCTAGAGCGGTCATACCATTAGTCCCCTTTCTTAAGGAATATAAGGACAATTTCCAATGGAGCGTCCATCTCTTTTGGTTCAACTGAACTAGGTTGGTTTAGAACTACCAACTACCAGAGATGAACATTCGCGTACTGTGTGGAAGGAGGTTTCTTCTTGTGGGGTTCCTTCCACACCTCCTTCAGTCAGGATCATCTTTCATCCCAACTTGTGGTGATATATGAGTAGTCCCACTGTGAATAATCCCACTATCTATCCCAGCTGAGTTCAATGATACCATATGAGTGAGCTTTCAATTTCAATTGTGCCATTTAATTTCAGTCTAATCATCCTAGTGAACCTAGAAAACACAGGTTTAAAAAGGACCGAAAATATTGTCAATCAAATATTTATTATTACTTTCCTCAAATAGCAGCATTGAGACCGTGGTACCATTCAAAAGTATCACTACTACAAGCTACCAGTATCATTTTGCTGATATAAATTTAATTCACCTATTTAAGACCATTGACCTTAGAAAATGATGAGGATTCCGATTTGAGCGTCAAAATCTGACACTTATGTTGAGTAACAGATGCTGAAGATTTTGTTTTAATAAATATAAAAAGGGGTACACCATGATCCTGTACCACTCGGTATATACACACCAAATACACGTGGAGATTCGTTGTAAATACGATGTAATCAGGTGACCTTGAGTAGATCCTTTAGTCATATCTAAATATATACAATTTAGCCTATATATGGCAAACTAGCAATTAAAGTTTAAGTTGTATAGGTAAACAGTTTTGTTTGTTTCCAATATAGAAATATATTTTTTGATCGATGGTTACGTTTTGAGATATACATATGTGAAAAAAATAGGCCCTAAATGCTAAAAGCATTAGCATATCTGAAGTTTCCGTTGGACTTGTGTAAAAAAAATATTGGACACTCCCAATCTCCCTCAAAAGTGGTTACCACTATTTTGAAAATCGTAATATGGCGTCATTTTGGCGAACTATACTTTAATAGTGATGAACGTAAAATGAAAAGTTGATTATCCTTTAGAAAGCTTGTGACTCTGAACGTTTGGCGAGATTTTTAAAATTCTGGCACAGCTTGGATCCGTGTGCTACAAACCCCTGAAGTTTATTGGTGTTCCCCAAGAGTTAATCAGATTTGTAACACTCCCACTCCAAAAGGCTACCACGTTCGAAGAGGGCGTTACTGTTTTAAGAGATTTTTGTACCTTCTCCATGTTTTACTGTTGAAAATACCAACGCGAGCTAGTAATCAGATATATTTTTTCGTTTGTACAAACGTTAGTTGTTAAGGTTGAACACTTTCGCAAGTAAAACTGATGCCATGTTATTATTTTAGGGATGTGGTCTTGTATTGGACCTTGTGATAATAAGAAACTTAATAAACACAAGTGATTTTATTGTAAGACGAATTACTATGTATAAGAATAACGTGATGTGTTGGAACTACAGCTTCTTTCTTGTGTTCTTTTAATTGAACAGAATGTGAAAATTAGTAGGTCTCCATTATCGCCAGTCGCTCAGGTTTAGTCTTCACACTACCTCTTCTTCTATTTGTGTAAGCCAAAAGCAATTTCTAAGTATATAAAAGTCCATACATCAGGCCATTTGTGTCACCAATACCAACTACATCTTTAAATGGTTCCGTGAGAGTAAGATGAAGAACAGAGAAAGCTTCTTCTCATTCTCATGCATTGTCTATTTGCCAACAACTGAATCCCAGTGTTCAGTGTAAACCGTACGAGTTGGGGCAAAACATGGGGCATGAAGTACTCAAGTTAGTCTTGAATTTAAAGCTTCCAATATAGCGCTATGATCGCATATCGTAGGTATATCTCTTGGTTCATGCAGAAGGTAAGTTATCTGAAGTTGTGAATGGGTTAGATGAAGAGTTACAATGTCTGTAGTACTTTCAGCCTACAGTCTTTCTTTTAGTAATTGCACATGCTGCTTTCTTGGTAATTGGGAAGAAATGAAAAACTGATACTGTTGCTGATTTTTTTCCATTGGTACAATTTTCATGGAGATATTTCTGTTCACAGATTTCATCAGATTTAAATAAATAATATTGGAAACTACTCGTGGTCATCAATGGGGTTTCATCAATGGCGAATTCATTTAATCAAAATTAATTCAATCAACTTATTTTCTTCGTTTTCTTCCCTTGGAGTGTTCCAAAATAATCAGATTCTTCTGTCCCTTCGTCTATTCCATTTACTTATATAGTACAATTATGGTCTTTGCATTACACATTGTTCCAAAGCAGTAAATCTTCATCATCATATACTCTTTGTCCAAGATGTGGATGAATTACTTGGGGACCTTGGAAATGGAAGAGGTACAGAATTGGTTAAATGAGAGAAAAATTTCATGTGTTCAAAGGTACTGTTCAAAAGGTTGTAAAACACATTTTCAGCACCATATGTAATATCTACATGGCTGAATTCAGAATAGGAACTTTCACTTTAGGAATTTGATGAAACATTCAGGTCCTTGATTCCTTAATTGGTGGTGGTTTTACAAATACGAAACGTCGGAGAATGAATGTAATGTGACCATACTAAAGCTTATTACAATGTGCTGTAAGAATGTTTTGTTTATTTCGTCACAATTCTGGCAAAAACGTGACTAAAAAAATAAAAATTGTTTGAAAATCTACTTTTTATCAAAATAACTCAGGTATTTTAACAGACCTTTTGAATAGCCACTCAAATACGCAATTTTTGTCCCATTTAACTTAGTTTGCATCTCTTACCTTTCCAAGATCCCCATACAATGCATCGTTATATTGAATACAGTGTATTATTTAAAGTAGTCAATGTATTTTCGTATTCTCCGTAACAATCTAGTTGCAACACATCATGTCAGATATCACCGGTGCTGTCAAAAAAAATCATTTGACGCGCACATTTCGTTGTTGTAGGTGTGTCATTCTAGAAGTTATTTATATATTTAATCACTACTACTGTAAGCATGTGTATGGTAAATAAAGTTTAAGGATATTATAAATACAGATGTAAGCATGATATGTTTTAAGTGTATAGTTTCAATATAGTTATGTTTACTACTTTGTGTCTTATTTGATGAAATGCCTAAATATTGCCGAAGAGTCGACACCTGAGGTAGGCAGGACGAGAACGGGGAAGAGGTACAGAGCACCAAATGTAGCTTTGCCTCTGACCGCTGTAGACGAAACCTGAAATTGTGCTCATTACTTGTGTAGCTACAGTCATGAACGCTGAGAGAAGTACAGTCTGTTATTATTTGATGGTGAGTATCTCTCGTATACCTGGGGTATCTCTTATATCCATGGTGTTCCATTAATTTCTTCAATTTTATTGGTAATGCATTGGTGAAGATCCTAGGGGAGAATGGCTTTTGGTTGTGGAGTTTCAATATAAAAGTGAGAGTTGTCTGCACTCCAGAGTCTCATATTCTGAGAGTTAACATGGCCTGAAAGATGGAATCAAGCCTCATCAGTAAAAAAAAAACATCACAAAAAGACAAAAATTGATAATAAATCTGAAATTGTTAATAAACCCTTGCCAGAACTATAGCCTTAGAGGTTCGTCCGCTCTGAGAATTTCATGTGTGGATTTCAGACGATATGGATGGAGCTTCAAATCATCTTTCAAAATTCGTTAACACGCTGTATAGGGCAGATAGTTAATTGATGTTCTTGGAGTGTCCGATATCACTTTCCTAACCATTTCAACGATTTCTTCTGTCCTTACTATTGGTCTTCGACTTTTGACACATTTTCGTACATTGGCTGTTTTCTTTTGCTCCAAACTTCTGAATCACGATCAGAAACAAACTGGATCACGATCACGGAATCTAGATCCAAACAAACGATGAAAAAGAACAATTTTTGAAGATAACAACCACACTTGACATTTTTCACAAAACGTTCTAATTTCTAACCTTGATTCTAGCGCATATTCCAACACAAAACAGCTAAGCACAATTTCCAACGTTGTAGAGGTTATGTTTGCCTTTTGATCACAGGCTTTTTGGATAGTTTCGAGTTCCTTCTGTGGTTCTGATCCAAATCCGCCCGTTCGGAACAGACGAAAAGTAAGACATATGGTGGTAAGGGGATTATCAATCGTGGTCTAGCCTTAAATGAAAATGGAGATGAATCCGGCTTCAAAGACCTTCGTATTTAGATTCTAACGGGTTACGATCATGAATAGAGCCTGTAGGTTAATAATATATTCCGGGTCTTAACGCGACTGGAATAATGGAGTATTCTTTGTAGACTGCTTAGAATTGACGAAACAATGGATGTTGAAGGACGCAACATAACTAACGTCGTGGTTGGGGGACTGGATGAGGCAAAAGTTGTGGAAGGGCATTTAATGGCTTCAAGGATATATACTAATTTAATCCATATTAAATTTTTGGCACATGGGCTCCACCGAATTGCTGAAGTGTTATCCTAATGCTGACAGCCTCATAGCAAATGTAAAATAAGTATTTGTTAAAACACCATGCAGGAAGAAAACGTTTTCGGACGTTCTACCAATGACACCACTACAAGCGGAACCTATGTGACTCATTTAAGTCACAGGCGCCACAGGTTAACTCCTGAACATATGGAACAGTTATTAATAATTTATGGAAACGCGAGTGGTTCGCCTTTGGTAAGGTACACATCTGTTATTAACCTTCGAGCACTGACACTGATGTGATGACACTGACGACCAGATTCGCCAAGAGCATACCGGCATTGAGACGGTTTTGGGAAACGAGGAACACACACAGTGGGTGAATGTTTCCCACTGTGGTGTAAGATTAAAGTCGACAAAATACTATGTGAAAAGGAATGTTCTAATTAAGATTATTCCCTAAGAATACGTGGAGATCTAAAAAAGAATTTTCGCTGCGGCAGATAAAGCGAACATTTGGTCTTATGCCATCTGGGGTTAGACGAGGACAGGTAAAGTTAGGTAAGGATAGCTGTCCAGATCGTCACAAATCAGAACGGAGGCAATATAATTGGAACGTCCCTTTAATTTCCACATATAAAATAGTTTTTATTGCCCTGAATTAAAGGTAAAAGTCAATACGTCGGTCTAGGACATTAACTCGGCAGTCGGCAGGGGCGTTATCGGAAAGATTCCGCGCCGACGGTAAAAGAATCCTCTCTCCGCCGATAGTTTTATATGAAACCCATAAAAGCTGCTACTTTAAATTAAAACAAGCAAAGATACTTTACCTTGATACCGAAGATACGCTCCGCCATCGACTCTGCATCGACTCTGAACCTTACATTTAACAGTTTTACGACCTAAAATTTATCGCCTATAAACCAATTTTATTGGCTAAGTTTTATGATTTAAGTTCTTGTATTTTCATGTCAGCAATTGAAAGCGCTGTTTTTCTTATTGCGTAATAAAATATTTTTCTTTTTTTTTGGCCGCGTAGAAATATTACTCTATTCTGATCAAGTTATAAATGATAAATTCTTCCATTAACTTTTACTGGCCAACTTCGGAGTTTCCGTTAGAATAAGACGGCCAGATACTGTTAATGTTAACGAGAGGTTTTACGGCCCTTTTATAGTGCAAAATATCCAAAGTTAAAATTGAAAAATTTAAAATTTCAGCCAACTCCCGAGTCCGGTCGGAACTGATTGTCGATTCCGAAAGTTTATGTACCAAAATCTATTTATGGGGAAACTGCAACTCGCTTAGTAACAAAAACCTATGGCCTCGATTTTCTTAGTTGGGCTTTTAGAACCATAATCCTGTTTAAACCAGTTTATGTTCGGAATAGCTGTTTTCTTTCTCTCCCAAAATGATTAGAGCTCGGAAGACAATAATAGATGAGTACTTTACCAGGGTCGGCTCCAGGATACCACTATCAGTGCATTCCGAAATTAGTATATACCCTTGAAGCAAAATGGCGCCTGAACTGCAAAATTTTTGCGGAAAAATTCAAAATTTTTTTATTGGAAAATGATGCACTTTTACAAAAAATTGTCGAGAATAAAAAGTTAAAATCACTCAATGAATTCATTAAGAATTTTTGCAAAATTTAAAAATTCTGAAAAAATTCCAGTGCTTTCTTTGGTTGATTTTAAGATTTTTTATTCTTGACAATTTATAGCAAAAATGCATTGTTTTCGAGAAAAAAATTTCTAAAAAACAAATTAGTAACGAAATTTAGAAATTTTTTTCTCAAAAACTTCATTTTTACAATAAATTGTCAAGAATAAAAAATTCTTAAAATCATTCAAGGAATGCACTGGATTTTTTTCGGAATTTTTAAGCAATTTTTTTAATTTTGCAAAAATTGCAAAATCCAAAAAGTTGTTAAAAAAAAATTGAAAGAATTCCAATGCATTCTTTGAGTGATCTTAAGAACTTTTTATTCTTGACAATTTTTTGTAAACGTGCATCATTTTCTAATAAAAATTTCTTGAATTTTTACGCAAAAATTTTGCAGTGCAGGGCCATTTTGAACGCGTAAGGGAAAATAATCGAAATTTTAACCACGTATACTTAAAGTCCAAACATTTATTCTACCGGTTAGTGAGGTTCCAGGTCCATTGCAGACCGGAACGAGTCACAATATTATAGGCTTCGTTGGTAGAACGTCCGAATACTCTTTCCTTCATGGTGTTTTCACAAATACTTGTTTCACATTCACTATAAGGCTGTCAACGTTAGCATAACAATTTCGGCAATGAAATGGAGCGTATCTGCCAAACATATAACATTGATTAAATTAGAAGCTGTCAAATGCCCTTCCATGGCTTTTGCTTCATCCAGTCCCCCAACCACTACGTTTCTGTCCTTTAACATCCGTTGTTTCGTCAATACTAAGCCACATAGGTTTATCGTGCAGTTCCGAGACGACATTTTTTATGTCCTCACAGTGGTACTATGTATAATCGTCTAACAGTTGTTTCTGCAGTCAGACTAACTTCGCCGTACTTTCCACTCGCAGCATACTGGACAAATTGTCTGAGTTTGGAGTGATCTAATTTGGCGAATGGAACGCTACCATCATTTTGACTAAGAGTTAACAAGTTACAAGTTAAATTTTCTCTGTCTGTCTCGCGCACTCACACCACCACTTACACGAGCTTTGTATTTGTATGTAACAACATGCTGCAAAACATCTGATTTTACGTGTGCCACGTCAGTACACTGTCACACACGGTAAAGCGTGTGTGACAGTATATTATTAAGAAGACACAAAAGATGTTAGGAGACAGAAGATTATTTACAGAGACTGTATATGCATTCAAATAGTCATTATTCTCTTTTTGATATTGATGAATAGAAGACGACAAAGTAAGATGAAGTAAAATGACATAAATTACTTGGTAAGTAAAGGTTCATTTTCAAAATTTCATGGGTGTTACTGAACTTTTTTTTCTGCAAATAGACTTAGAAGCACTTAACACGAGAAAACTTTATTGAATAAAATTTACAATATTATTTGAAAAGGGCGTCACCTATTTCGGATATGTGGTCGAGTATGAAGTCTATGTCCTTCCGAGTCAGCGAGGAGTTCTGCGAGACGAACCTGAAGAAATTGGGCAGCTGTTTCAGCGGTTGATATGCTAACATCACGGATCCGTGTCGAATCATTACGGCTCTGATTTGTGGCGCCACCTATTACGGAGAAGCTACATTAGTTGGGGTAAGTAGGTTCGCGAGAAAAGTAGGGAGCCTGTATTCGTAGTGTGTAAGTACGTGGATAGATGTCGCTAAGTGGACTGTCTAACAAAATAAGGGGCAACATTGTTTAGTTGGTTAATTAAAAAATGTAAATTAAATTGTATAGATTTAGAAAAAAAGTTTTTTGTATATCAAGGGGTGTAGATAGTTTAGTTTGTAATACTAGGTAGTTCACCATAAAAGTTTTATGGCTTTATTTCTATATGATTATTTCATGTACATATTGAAATGTAGATAAACCATGGCAAATAATAATATATTTATCGTTTCCTTTGATAATGTCTGTAATCTATTTAATATCCATTTAAATTTGAAGAATCCGTTTATGTTATAGTTACGCAAAGCAATGTTTAGTTAGCAGCCTAGTTCCTGTACTTATAATTTACTAATGTACACTAACACTTCAGCATAAATCTAAGGTTTAAAGTACAAGCTGATGTGTGATCATTTACTTGCTTGCTATTATTGTTTTATATAATTTTATTGGCCGATCAAGTGAGTTAAAATCGTGTATTTAAAAAAAAGTATTTTAGCTTCACTTTTAGGGCATGAATAAGAAATTAGAGCGCCCACTGCCGGCGATAGAGTTAAACGTATACAAATTACTTTTTCCGACAGCTTAATGCGAAGCCATTAAATATGCAACAACACCTGGCGAAGAGGAAGCCTCTCAGGAAAAACGCTTTTCTGAATAATATCTCCGGAATCCTACCTTTCCCAGCTGAGAGCCGTGCTCCAAAATATTTGTCTTCCCCCTCAAATATCTGGGCAAATACCAAAAGCAAACGTTCATATACTGCCTTCTTGAGACCATCATGAAATCGGGACGATTATTTGCTTGCTGCTCGAAGTATTCCGCCGAATCCATTAGGGTATCGATATGACTTGCAAAACCCGAGGAGCCCTGGAACCGAAAAAAAGCTTTTAAGCCCCTTATTTTCCGACATCATCATCGGACGGCGAGGATTTAGTCCGGGCGCCGCCACGAGTAATCGAATAAATATTGCTTTTTGTTTGGGACTCGCGGACTTATGCCTACCCTGTGTTTACTTAGAACTTAACACAGAGATAAAAGGTAAAAGCACATCACAGAGATAAATGGTACAAGACATATTTAAGAGACACAGAATACTACGTCATTTAGAGTTTTTTAATAACCAAAATGTAAATAAATATTCAAAGAGTAAACCTGTTTTTATTTTTTGCAATGACGTTTTTATTTGTAGACCTCTGCTATGCAACTCTAAGGAACTTACCAAGCTAAAGTTTATATTAGGTACTCAAAAATTCTCATGAAGTGTAGAAATAAATTTGACAGCAACAATGTTTGTTTGATATTGACATACGAGTAAGCTGACCTAAGTACGGTCCTGTCGTACAACAATTAGTTAGTATACATTTTTAACAGAGTGACAGAAAGCTACGCTAACCAAAATATAAATAAATATTCAAACAGCAAACCTCTTTTTCTTTTTGTAGTGTCGTTTTTATTTGTAAACCTGTGACATGTAATTCTAAGGAACTTAACAAGCTAAAGTTTATATTTGGCACTCAAAAAAGCGTAGAAATAAATCCGACAGCAGCAGTGTTTGTTTGCTACTAACGTAAGCTGACCTAAGTACGGTCCTGTCGTACAACAATTAGTTAGTATACATTTTTAACAGAGTGACAGAAAGCTACGCTAACCAAAATATAAATAAATATTCAAACAGCAAACCTCTTTTTCTTTTTGTAGTGTCGTTTTTATTTGTAAACCTGTGATATGTAATTCTAAGGAACTTAACAAGCTAAAGTTTACATTTGGCACTTAAAAATCGTAGAAATAAATCTGACGGCAGCAATGTTTGTTTGCCACTGACGTAAGCTGACCTAAGTACGGTCCTGTCGTACAACAGTTAGTTAGTACACATCTTTAACAGAATGAGAGAAAGCTCTGGTAACCAAAATATAAATAAATAATCAAATAGTAAACCTCTATTTATTTTTGCAATGACGTTTTTATTTGTAGACCTGTGTTATGCAACTCTAAGGAATTTACCAAGCTCAATATAATATTAGGTATTCAAAAATGTCCATGAAGCGTAGAAATAAATTTGACATCAACAATATTTGTTTGCCACTGACATAAGCTAACCTAAGTACGGTCCTGTCGTTTAACAATTAGTACCATATACTGAGTTTTCGGAAAAAAGTGTCGATTTCAGGAGGGGGGGGAGGCAGTGAGGTCCAAAACGTCTTTGAAACCTGTTTGACGCCTGTTGAAACAAATTTACTAAAATTTGGTCAGCTTACTTGGACAGAAAGTGGACAATTTTACTTTCGGAAAAATTATTTCCCTCATCCAATTTTTTAAAACAACGCTTCTTGTGTCATTTTCGTATGACGCACCGTGGTCAAGAAAAATAGGGTTTTTGTTAAACCGATTTTAATTATAATCGATTTAAATTCCGAGATCAAAAATTCCGTCGGCTGTAAAAAAAAAAACAAAAAATCATCCGCAGTGTCCGTGACAGATCTGTCAAGCTAGTTTGAGGTTTGTTTTGATTGTGGTTACTTTTTCGAAATGTGGAACATCAAATGAAGCACCCCCCGAAAATCTTGTTTTTTACGGACACCATGTATATATAATATTTCTAATTATACTGAAAAACAAAAAAATACAAGGCTACGTAAAAAGTGTGGGATTATAAAAACATTGAACTTGTTTGCATTTGACTTACAAATAATGCAAAAAATAATGATGAGTTGGTTTGACACAAATGGATAGCGACCTTAACCCGTTTCGGCTGAAAACGCCACTCCCGGTACATCGCTCTTCAGCGCCTCATAACTAATACTATTTGCGACAGAAAAATTTGACAGGGACATATTTTTAAAGTTTAAGACGTGTCCTTTCCGATGCTGTCCATGAAATTCCTCCAAAAAATTATTAATTATGAAAATAAGCAGTTTTTTTTTCAAAAAAACACGATTTTTTGGACATTTTTTTAAATCAAATTTTCAAGGGGTTTCCGGTCTGCAATGGACCTGGAACCTCACTAACCAGTGGAATAAACGTTTGAACTTTAAGTATACGTGGTTTAAAGATCGATTTTTTCCCTTACGCGTTCAAAATGGCGCCTGAACTGCAAAATTTTTGTGTAAAAATTCAAGAATTTTTTACTGCACTGGATTTTTTTTTTCAGAAATTTTCAAGCGATTTTTTAAATTTTGCAAAAATTAACTATTTGCAAAATCCAAAAAATTGCTTAAAAATGTTGACTATTTTTTGTAAAAGTGCATCATTTTCCAAAGAAAAATTCTTGAATTTTTATGCAAAAATTTTGCAGATCAAGTGCCATTCTGAACGCATAAGGCAAAAAATCGATCTTGTTGCATCAACATAGTGTTGCATCATTTTCTTCAGTATATTTCAATGTTTCCTTGTGAATCTTAAAATTTGACGGTTCAGTTTCTTTACCAACTTAACCATCCCTTGAACCTTCCATCCCTTCATCCTTACCTTAGCCTTCCACATGAGCCAGAATTTGAAGACGTCGCACTTCCTGCCACACTGCAGGTACTTGTCCCCCAGGTCATAGCTCCTGTCGTAGTGCTTGTCTTTCTGGAAGAGGTACTCCGCCCCCTTGGAGAAGCAGTCGTGGAGTATCCCCTCGCTTCTGACCAGCAGCATGGAGCACTGCTGCGGCACGGCCAGCAGCTTATGGGGGTTCACCACGATGGAGTCGGCCCTCTCTATGCCGTTGAGTTTCGCCCTGTGCTTCTGGGAGAATATCAGGCCTCCCCCCAAGCGGCGTCAATGTGCAACCAGACGTCGCGCCGCTTGCAAATGTCGGCGATCTCGTTGATGGGGTCGAAGGCTCCTCGTACGGTGGTTCCTGGCGAGGTATTCCGACATTAATTGGGTTGTGGATGGATGGAAAGGTTGCCAAGGCATCCCCATGTTAACCCCTTGATTGCCGAACAAAGATCATTGTCTTTTCCAACTTGGCCCAAACTGCCATGTGCAAAATGTGTAAAATGTAACCAACATATATTTTTGGGATACTGAACATGATGCTGGAGTTTATTGGCTTCTATTTTGTATCCAAAATAAACTAGAGCTCTAAGGGAATGACCATTTTTTCAGTTTTTTTTTAATCTTTGTCCTCAATTATGAACTTAGAGCCAAGTGGGGGAAACTGACACAAAATTAATTCAATTTATGACAAATTAATGAGGTGACTAGACAAAATTTTGACTATAATTTGGTCGTGTAAGACAAATTATATTAACAAAATACGTTGGAAGTAATATGTCTGGTAAAAGTAGCAAAATGTCATTTAGCCATTTTTGGGTCAATTTCCTCCCAAAATTGGCATTTCGGAGGATCTAGGCTAATTTCTGACAACGCCATGATGTTCAGCGTTCAGATATATATAGTTTCAGTTGTGTCTCTAAGGTGGGCAATTAGATGGTTTCTTTTTAAAATTGCTATTAAAACTACATCGTTGGATATTTTTAAATTAGTGTTTCTTTATTCAAGAAAGTATGCCTTCCCATTATTTATGAAAAACAATTTCAGTTAAATGGTCGCCGCCGCTGGCTTGGCAGTAGTTCATCCTTTTCACCCAATTTTGCAGTACATTTTCGATTATTTGTGGCTCTATTGCACGAATAATTCGATTGAGGTTTTCCTTCAGTGCGTCAATTGTTTGTGGATTGTTGGAGTAACAACAGTCCTTAACATGTCCCCATAAAAAATAGTCCAACGGTGTTAAATCGCAGCTGCGCGATGACCAATTAATGTCTCCAAAACGGGTGATAACACGGTTACCGAATTTAGTGTGCAAAAGAACAATTGTTTCACGGCTTGTGTGATACGTTGCTCCATCCTGCTAGAACAAAAGCTCGTCAAAGTCCAAATCATCCAATCGCGGCCACAAAAAATCAGTTAACATGTCTCTGTAACGCATTCCATTTACTGTAACGCTGTTACCATCTTCATTTTGAAAGACGTACGGACCAATGATGCCACCACTCTAAAACCCACACCAAACAGTCACTCTTGCAGGATGCATTGGCTTCTCTATGACTATGTGTGGATTTTCGGAACCCCAAATCCTACAGTTCTGTTTATTAACGTGTCCTCCAAGATGAAAATGAGCTTCGTCCGAAAATATGATTTTTCGATTGAAATCGGCATCATTTTCAAACTCATTTAAAGCCCATACGGAGAAGCGATAACGAAGTGGATGGTCATTTTCCTTTACCTCTTGAGTAAGTTGCAACTTGTAAGCAAATAATCCGACGAGCTGAGGTTGTTGGGTTTTCACGCACACTTTGGGCAACAACAGCAATTCTTTCAGCTGTGCGCACCGGACGAGCACGTGAATGACTGCTGTTATCCATAAGCATGCCAGTTTCACGAACTTTCCTTAAGAACTTTCTTACACCAGGCGCTGACAAGTTGTTCTCAATTTTCTCACTGTTTCTGCAACACAGCATTCACTTTGGAAATATTTTTTCAATAATTCCCAACGTTGTTCAAGCGTAAAACGATCCATTTCTTACAGCGGAGGTTAGACACCACATATATATGCCAAGCGCGTCAGTGTCGGCAATGTAGAAATAACACTCAGTTTAAAAAGAAACCAATAGATGGCCCACCCTTTACAAAAATTGTAAGATTAATAAAATTAATGATATACATATGTAGTAGAATATTGGGGAAAATATTTCTATTTCCATTTGGAAAATGGAAAACGCGTTGTTTGAAATCAGTGGTTATCAAAAATCAAATAGGCATAAAACAAATTAAATGTACATTATTAATAAAATAATCAAGTACATCTTACCCAATGTCGCCACTACTATAATAGGAACTGCTCCCTCCGCAATTTGCTGATCCAATTTCCCTTCCAGATCGCTTGGTATGAGTTGTCCAACTTCGTCTGTAGACACAAGGACAACGTTGCCCTCTCCTATTCCTAGGAATGCGGAGAACTTGAAGATGGAATAATGACACTCCTCTGAAGCGAATACGACTAACCTGGGGAGGTGATTGGTGCCCTTCTTCTGTCAAAAAGAATTATCACTGAAATAGACGTAATAAAAAAACTGCATCCGTGAAAACCCTTCAGATACAAATTTTGAGTTCCATATTATTTATAGTTCTCCCAAAATGTTTACCAGGTCCCCATGAAACGCCTTGTTTATAAACATAGTAACATTATAAAAAAACTTGTTCTGTTTTTCGTCGTATTTGATTAGAAATTATATTGTCTATGGTTACAGGTACAGTCTTTAGAGAACAACTGAACTTTACTCTTTCATTTGACTCAAAAAAAAAAAATCTTATGCAAGAGAGATTATTTATAGGTCATAGAATAAATTCCTTTGTGGTGTAGGAAAAATTGAACTCTGAAATTTTATTTAAATCACCTCAGGTGTTCTTTTACTCCATCTATTGTTTTACCTTTACGTCTGGATAGCGGTGGTACCTCGCTAGACTAATGGCGGTACCATTTCCGAAAGAACCACCAGGACAGAAGAGTCCATCCCCCCACTGAGGACCGATCATCCTGCAAACCTCCTTTATGACGTGAGTCTCCATCAGCGTGAAAACGGGAGCAACTTCGTATGTATAGACGCTGGCGTTCAAAGCGTCGGTTAGCCATTGACCGGCCAATCCGTAGGGGTCCAATCTATAGCAAAAAAATGTATCAAGTTAATTCTTATCTGGTTTTCCGTTGCATGCAGTGTATAAAACAAAAAAAAACATCCAATTGCATAAATGAGGGCAAATGATTTTTTTTTGTAGGACTGTTTGGTATAAGGTGGGAAGTGTAAAACTAAGTTTTCGATCCTCGAAAGCCGGGGGGAGAACTTTTGGCAAGCGAAAAACTAAGAAATGTTCGTACTTTTTTTTAGTTTTTTGATTATATCTCCTAAACGACTCATGCTACAGAAAAATTTATACGTTCCGAAATTAAAGTGGATAAAATGTTTTACAAAATGCATGATCAAATTTAATTTTATGTCGTGTGGTTCGCATTCTACGGAAGTTTGAAAATCGATGTTGATGCTATTGCCTCATAAAAAGTAGATGCCGCTTCCTTTAACGCAGGGTTGTTTTCAAGGAAGGCACATATTTTGGTCTTGCCATGTCCAAAAGGGAATGACGTGTCACAACTGGAGAAGGCGTGAGCAAAAAGAATGTAGTCAGGATCATACTTATACGATGATGTTGAGGAGAATGTGCCAGGTTTGCCACTCTCCTAGTTTCAGCATGTATAAGTTCGTTTTGGTTGAACTAGGAATCCCAGTTAGCAACACAAGAACGTCAACATCTTCGCTGATTATAAATCCACAATCGACATTGGGAGATTGAGACAAAGCTGTTGTCACAATGAGAACATCAGCATCCTCTGCTGCCTGTAACATATTTATGCAATTCGCTTCGAAGTGTGTTTTCAACATCTGGATTAGATTGTTTTTGTTTTTCTCATTACCCAAAATTTTTCTGGGACACAGCAGGAGGAAGAGTTATTTCTTCGAAGGTGATGTCTACTGATGTATTCATTATGGAATGGCGAACCCATCTAAATTCGTCGATTTTCAAACGTCGGTAAAATATGAACCACATGACATACAATTACCTTTGACCAATGCATTTTGTAGAAAATTTTGTCTATTTTAAAAAACTAAAAAAAAAACGCGAAAATTTCGTGGTTTTGTCGCCTGCCAAAAGTTTCCCCCGGATTTCGAGGTCGAAAACTTAATTTCACACTCCCACTTTATATCAAACAATCCTAGAAAAAAAAAATCATTTGAATCGGTGTATGCAGAAAGGGCGTAAGTCACTAAACTGAGTTATGAGAAAAAGCGAAAAAACTAGTTTATAGTCAGCGACTAACGCCACTTCTGCATATAACAACAACCGGCCTACCACTGTATAATGTTAGTCGTTTATGAGACTTACGCCATTTCTTCATATAATGTACAAATACACTTGAACGATTTGATTTTCTTGTTATGCCATACCAAGACCTAAACATGACTAACGCCCTTTCTGCATACACTGATTCATTTGCCCTAATTAATGCAAGCTGAACCCTTCTGAGGCTACGCATCAACTGGGCTAGTTCTGAGCATCAACTGAGTTAAAGAAGGAAGTTGTTATATATTTTTTTCTTTATATTAGTTTTACAGGCATTTGATTTTACGTAATAATAAACATCGCGCAATTATTCATTGTGTCCCTCATCTTTTTGAAATAATATTTTAGCAATACCAACACAAACATCAATTTATAAAATTAAATGTTTCACAGTTCTAACTAATAAATCCTCAAATTGCGTTCATCATGGCACACACGCATCAAATATCCTGATCAACTCTATGTTACAAACAGCTGATATCATTTGATGTGGAATACTACGGCCATCTTAGGCGATTTTGTTTCGTAGGTCTTCAAGATGCCTTGGCATAACAGCATAAACCAAAGTCGTCATATCATCACATAAGAAGAAATTAAGTGGATTTATATCGGGTGAGCAAGCTAGTCATCCGATGAGACAATTGTTGCCAATTCAATTGTTCAAAAATTTCTCATTTAAGAAATTCGTAGCCATCACGTTGTAGCCCAATGTAGCCCCAGAAATGGCATCCAATAAATTAGGCAGAATTCCACGTAAAGATAACCTTTACTTGTGAGACAACTTGCTTAAGAGTATGGTCCATTTACTCTACCACTGAATACTCCGCATCAAATATTGATGCCATCTCCGTTTCTGTAACCCACCTAGGATTTTCAGTTGATAATAAAAACACACGTTGACATGACAGTTGAAAGAACCATGTACCTCTTCAAATAACCGAAATAATCATTGTAAAATTTGTAACATCCAGTATCTACAGTCTTTTGGATATCAAACTGATCAGGCAAAAGTATTGAAAATGCGTTTTGTTTGTTTTATTAAGAGTGAAATTTGATAAAACAATTGGTGTTTTAAATAGAAAAGAACCTAAAAATGTTTTCAATTGCTCACCTCCAATGAGATAGTAAGGGTGATAATAAAAATTACGGTAAAAAAACAACAAATTATTTCTTTAATCTTAGATGTTGACACTGCAAAAATAAAGAAACCAACAGACTTACCCAGAAAAAAGTTGATTGACGAAATACGGATGGCCTGTTTTCACGCTGAATTTAATGGTGTTTTTCAATAAACTTATCAATTTTTCCTGCGATTCTCCATTCTGGCTGAGCGAAAAATCGAATTGCTCCTCGAGTTCTTCCGGTGTCTGCCACAATAGCACCTTATCCTGTCTGGTGGTGAACACCACATTCTTAAATAACAACTCTACGACCTTTTCCAAGAATGCTCCGTGTTTACCGACCTCGGGAATTGGACAGAAGTCTGTCATATCGAGTCGAACGCAACAATTTTACTGGACAACGCCGCTCCAATAGACTGTTTTATATTCGAAGACAAATTAGGCGTTTATTTTATTAGGAAATTCTTAATTAAGTTAACTAACCTGCGGACTAAACAATGATAATGGCACCAGTGGCGGTTTAAATCTCAGAAAAATTATAATAAATGTAAAGTATGTGTATATTTATTTTGTATAACGAAAATGTTCACAAAATGAACACAAAATTTATTATAATTGAAGATAAAACTCACAAAATCCTAGACAGTTTAATTTAATTTACATTTGTTGCATGTTTATTTGTATAGCCAGGCCTGTAGCCAGGGGGGGCACTAAGGGGACACAGCCCTCGCCAATATGATAATTAAAGTTGGCAGAAACGAAACGCGTCACGTGCGAAAGTAACTAGTGCCCTTTCGCACGTTTGAAAATATAAAAATCCGTAATATACTTCATTCACGAACTAAATATACATATATGTACGAGGTGTGGCTATTAAATAACCGAACTGATACTGCTACCAGCGCTCTGCGAGCGTGTCGCGATAAGTTTGAACAGGACTGTGTCTGGTGATACTTTCCCCACCCTGAGCTCGCTGGACAAGCCAGTGGGTCGCTCAGTTTGACTGTAGCAGTCGTTTGAATTAGTCTACGCACCAGTGACGCGTCAAAAAAATGTTAAGTGTTCAGATGGAGTAACGGGTTAATCTCAAGTTTCTTGTTAAACTGGGGAAAACTTTTACAGAAGCTTATGCAATGTTAAAACAAGTGGACGGGAATTGATGTTTATCCTGCACACAAGTTTTTGAATGGTTTAAACGATTTAAAGAGGGACGTGAAACGATCGAAGACGATTGGAAACATTGGGAATTTAATCCGCGAAGATTGTCGTCTAAGCGTCCGAGGGCTTGCTGAAATAATAGGAATCGACAAAGAATGCGTTCGCTAAATTCTGCGTGAATGGTTCAATATCCGCAAAGTGTGCGCAAAAATGGTGCCAAAACTCCTCACTCCCGTGCAAAAGGAATCACTAATGAACATTTATGCTGATATTCTAAACAACTTTGACACTGATCCAGGCTTGTTAGATACGGTGACACTGAAGGGTACAAGATTCGAAAGTGTGGAAGCGGTTAAAGCAAAAGCGATGGAGGTTCTGAACCAGCTGACAGAAGCGGACTTCCAGCACTGTTTTCAACAATGGAAAAGCCGTATGGAGCGGTGTAGATATTGCCAAGGGGAGTATATTGAAAAAGTTGTTACTGCAATTGGTAACGAATATACATAACAATAAAAAGTGTTATGACAGCAGTTCGGTTATTTAATAGCCACACCTCGTATGGAGAAAATAATTGGAGGAAATTTCACGAATATCTTTGCAGTAATCTATCAATAGTAGTTAACCAATATTAAATTCAAACGTATGTAAGCATTTAAATTTAGATATATTTTTGTTACGTTAAAAATCTGGATGCCCTTAGAACGCCACTGGGCGGCACACAAATTACTTCCGAATCCGATTGCAAGCCTGTGCGCTGTTGTTTTCCGTTATATTTAACCGTAATCGCGCTAAAACTAATTGCAGGAATAAAGAATAACGCGCAGGTAATGCTATTAATTTGTACATTTCACGAGATACAGAGAGAGATAAGCGCTGAACAAACGGAATTAAACAAATCGTTATTAATTAGATAATAGTTTGTTGTATGAATTTATTAAAGCGTTCAGCAACTGGAAAGGGCAAACTAAAGGCAATCCGCTACATTTTCGTTTTCCTTTTTAATCTCAAATACAGAAGAGACTAAATATTACTCATACATTACCTCTTCCTCGATAACTTAGTCTTGTAGAAAAATTATCTTGGTCATAAGGATCGCCTCTTCTACAGCATTCTTCCACAGTCATCAAGAGACCTTGGACCAACACTGAAAATAGAAAATAAAATGTTACTCATTTCATCGAGCACTAATTTAGGTGCTCCCTGACAAACTGGTTGCTCCAATGCTGCTGCGTGGTTTCTAGCCAACTCCGACCCAATTGCAGATCTTCTAGAACGTAATCCACACCTTTAATCACCTTCGGACAGTTCTTTCATTTACAGTTACTTGTATCTCTCCTAAACGATTTGGTTGCCATGACAGTAGTTGCAAAACATTGAACAATACAGAACGATCGTCTCGAGCAGTTATAATTTTATAAATCCTCTTCGTTTTGAAAAATTGACAGATAAATTGAAAAGTGTGACAGTCATTTGGACGCTACATTTTGTAATACCCAGTATTTTAGTAGCATACCAAATACTTTGCTCTCTGTCTTGTACGACAATTGGTATTGTTGCATCAGTAGGTGTTAAAACCGTGCTTTTAAGCTGTTAATTTAAAATTACCAGCGAGCCAATGCTTGACAGTTCTGACTTACACCAACCTTCAAGTTTATTTTCAATTTTCAGTACAAGTTTGAACTTGTTAGAATCATTTGTTTGTTCTTTATGACGTTTTTTTTTCTAATGCGTTTTGAAAATGAGTGACATTAATTTTGAGCAACGGTGTACTATCAGGTTTTGCTTAAGACTTGGACATAGCGCAACGGATACTTTTGCAAAACTTCAACCCGCCTACGGAGACAGTGTTTTTTCAAGAGCACATTTTTTTCAGTGGTTTAAGGCATTCTCAGAAGAAGAGACATGACTGAAGGCTAACCACGCAGCGGAAGGCCTTCATCTTCAAGAACCGATGAAAATGTCGATAGAATACGGGGAAGAGTTAAATTTAAATCACACCACTCTTCATGAGATTTTGACTAACGAATTGGGGATAAGAAAAATTCGCGCAAAAATGTTACCAAAAAACTTTTCGCTGGAACAAACGGACATCAGGAGAGAAAGGTCCTCGATAGGAAATCATCCTCATTTTATAGAACATGTTATTACTGGTGATGAGACTAGGGTGCTTGAGTACGACCCGGAAACAAAGCGCGAAAGCATGGAATGGCACACTTTAAGCTCTCCAAGACCTAAAAAATAAGAATGAGCAAGTCGAAGATCAAATGCATGCTGATTTGCTTTTTTGATAGCCAGGGAATTATCCACAAAGAGTTTGTGCCTCCAGGCCAAACAGTACATCAATACTTTTACAGAGAGGTTCTTGAAAAACTTCGATAAAAGGGTCATGCGTGTGAGACCAAACATCAAAAACAACTGGACGTTGCATTACGACAATGCGCCTTGTCGCACAGCCATTTCAGTAAGCGAGTGTTTAGCCATTAAAAACATTCTTGTTGCTCCTCAGCCTCCTTACTCGCTTGACTTGAGTCCTTGTGATTTTTTTCTCTTCCCGAGACTCCAGCACTGCTATGAGGAATGGAAGAACCGTCTCCAGCGCTGTGTGGCTTCCCAAGGAAGTTATTTTGAGGGAGACAATGCTGAATTGTAATTATATTTTAACTGTAAGTCTCATTACTTAATTCCACACCCCGTATAAAGCGCCACAAACGCAGAAACGACCCGAAGCAATCGAATATCGAAAGTAAATACGCGTATTAAAAGTAAATATATGTGCGGAAATAAAACGTTCGAGTATACGCCGCTTTTCCCTTTGTTATTCGACGATGAAAGGATAATAGCGAGCGTTCGCATGTGCCAACATTACGAAAATATTATTTCACCTACCGCCTACCTTCGCTACGCCCGAATTTGAATTTCATCGACGATAACACGCTCGATTCTCGGCGGTCCTTGCGCAAACATTGTGATGTCGCCCGACTTATCGCTCTACGTTGATTCCTCGATTAACCGCCGCGATTCAGATGCAAGTTTTTTAAAACTGTATCGCAAGTACCAAGAGATTCTTCACTTAATTGAGAAAGAACACGAACAGAAGGTCTTGGTGTATTTTCCACAATTTGTCGGATGTTTTCTACTATTTATTTAATATACATATTTACGAGGTGTGTAAATTAAGCAATAATACTGGCAACGTCGCGTACGATCTAGCAACAATGAGAAAAATCTGCGCAAAAATGGTTCCAAAAAAACTTTTCGTAGGAACAAAAGGACATCAGGAGAGAAAGGTGTCTTGATTTTTTTGGAATCGATTGAAAATGGTCCCCATATTATGGTACTTGGTACCTGGTGATGAGACTTGGATGTTTGAGTATGACCCGGAAACCAAGCGCCAAAGCTCAAGCACCTAAAAAAACACCTCAAGCTCTCCAAGATCCATAAAAGCAAGAATAGAGCAAGTCGAATATCAATTGCATGCTGATTTGCTTTTTTGATAGCTAGAGAATTGTCGACAAAAAAGTTTGTATCTCCAGGCAAAATAGTAAATCAACACTTTTACAGAGAGGTTATTGAAAAACTTCGAAAAAGGACCATACGTGTGAGACCAAACATCATAGAATAACTGGATGTTGCATCACGACAATACGTCTTGTCACACAACCATTTCAGTAAACGAGTTTTTAGCCAATAAAACATTCCTGTGGCTCCTCAGCCTCCTTAGTCGCCTGACTTGAGTCCTTGTGACTTCCCGAGATTGAAAAATCACCTCAAGGGGACGTCATTTTGGGACCATAGAAAACGTTCAAACGACTGTAACTGACCAGCTGAAGGCTATTCCAGTATATGAGTTCCAGCACTGCTATGAGGAATGGAAGAACCGTCTCCAGCGCTGTGTGGCTTCTCAAATAATTTATTTTGAAGGGGACAATACTGAATTGTAGTTCTATTCGAATAACAAAATTTAAAAAACTCAGTATCATTACTTAATTTACACACCTGGTATATTCGTGCACTGTATTAAAAATAAAGATTGAAATCACTTACCAATTTTGGCGGACCAAACTCGTAGGTTTTCTTATTCGATAGGAAAAGGGAAAGGAGTCGAAGACAGAAATGAATCTAAATCACCCTTCACTAAAAAATGACTAATTTGTTATCACTGCTTTTGCTAAACTATCACTGTAATCAATTTCCCCAGTGTCGGTAGCGGTTCGGTTATAATATCTATATTATATTTCTGTATTGCTTTTTATTGACCCAGCTACTACTTGTTTTTGATTCCCACAAAAACGGACAAATATTTAAATTATAGTATGAACAGATGCGCCATCTCTAGAGCCGTGGAGAAATCACTTTCTTAAATTAGTTACCGCAAGCACAGTGTTTTTAATTTTAAGTAATGTGTTGTGTTTAATTTTAATGTAATGACAATGACATTCATCTTAACTTATTTTGTGACGTACAATAAGCAGCTTTCCTACATTTTATTTGTTCCTCTTATCAAAACGTGGAGTTAAGGAACGAAATGCAGTTTTTAGCTGCAAATAAATCGACGAAATCCCGCGCTGATTGTCGCCCGTTCGAACATTCGACTTGTAGAAAAGAACAATAAGGCCAGATAAGCCTTCCCCTATTTGCGTATCTGCCTGTTCGCGTTTTGTGCCGTTGCTTTATTCGCACAGATGATGTTCGATAAGTTCCTTGCGCCAAAACGGTGATAAACTGGAATCGCGTGTTGTTTCCACGAGGAAATTCTAAGCCCGCATTGTACAGCTCGATGCAATCGGTATCGGAAATATTATCTAGTGGATATTACGGTGGGAACAAACTCGATTATTGGGCGAGGGGTGTTTCGTGGTCTCGATTGTGGAGAAAAATTGGATCGGGTGTTAATTACTAATGCGATAGATAGTGGCGTGATAGAATCGTAGGAGGCCAAGCCGTTACCACAGATAAACAAGGCCTGAGCGTTTAGGAGTGACGTCACTAATCCAAGGTTTTCTTAGGGAGACATACATTGGCGAATAAGGTGTTTACAGCCCTGCCTGCTCAATTTTGGATCACTACTTTTAACATTTTGGAATAAATATTTCGGATAACAAGGACACAACGTGGGAATGGCATCAAACTGTATAACCCACAATAGTTTTGTAGAACCATAATAAATCAAAATGGGTTTTTAAGGCAATAGTAGGTCTTTCAGAACCCGAGAACTATTTTGTAAAAAACAATTACCTAGTGATGTGCCATAACCTCAAATATACCGGGAAACCGTGGTTTTTTCACATTTAGGTTAGAATATTTCGAAAACCTGAGCCAGCAGAGCAATTCTGCGAACAGATTCGAATTCAGCACGTCGAACATCTTCGGGAAAGTATACTCTGGTTCTGGTAAATATATTTTATTGTCGGTTTGTATAATTAAAAAAAAAATGAACAAAAACTGAGGGATATTTTCCGTGGAAGTAAGTGATTTAGTGAGCAATTTCTCTCAGTGTACGAGGTTATTAGACGGGGTGGCATAAATTTCCTTCCCACAAGCACAAGGCGGGTCTCTTAGGTACCCATATAAACTGAGTGGAAGTACAGTAGGTGGGCTTTATACCCGAGGAAACTTCAGTTACTTCCGTCCGCGCGAAATTCTCTGTGTTTATTAGCGAACTCGCGACGTCGCCGTCGCGACGCCTTATTAATAAATTAAACCTCTCAACTCTGAATATTCATCAAGCTAGTTAACGTACAAGAGACCCTCATTTAACTGCCGATAAAATTATGACGGGAAATTGGGGTCGGATTTAAAAACGCGCGCGAATTGGCTGACGAACGTTCCACACACTAGACTAATACGACGCTGAAACGACAAAGTTTACGTGTCTAACAAGTAACACTACCCAACTGTCACTCACCGATTTAAATGACACTTTGCACACTCATAGAATACTAAAAAGATATTGAATCCCTGTTTTTTCTTTCTTCCGGGTTATGCTTTTTAGGGGTAGAAACCACCCCTAAAAGGTGGTAAAAGCAAGAATCGCCGTAAATGAAATTAAAAAAATACCAAAACATATGTTACAACATAAAATTTAATATGATTTATAATTTAATAACATGTATTGAAGTAGATAAAAAAAAATTATTTCCAAAATCTTAAGGGGTTAGACCGCTCTGGAGTGCAAAAAATCAAGGCAATTTTTGGGAATTTTTTTTCTGCTCTACTAATGAAGCGATCAGAAATTCATTTTAGGACTTTATTAAGTACACAATGAGGTGTATACAGATATTTTTTTGTTCAATAAAAAATACAAAATGGTGTCATAAATACACATCGAACACATAGGCTTTTTTTTATTGACCATCGGTGGGCAATTTTTTAAGAGCTACTAGAAAAAACAAAAAACAATTTTTCATTATCTACATGAGTTTTTCTAAAGCGGCAGAAACAAATAACACCCCTCCGTTCCAAAGAAAAATATATCTTTCGATAAGTATGCTTTTAAATTGAACTATTTCTGTTAGTATTGCGTTCTAAGGGAGTATTAAGACCCCGTCTTCCCTGCTGAATAACCGGGAATTTCGAATCCAGGCGCTATTGCCTAAATAAAAGAAACATATCCTTTCCGTTAGAAAAGAATGGGATATCCGCTGTGTACGCCATTGCTTTAGCGACGGAGGCCTTCTTTATCGGATGAAAAAGACAACAAATTCGCGAGACAACGCCGTTAAGTGACACATGGTCTTGAAGCGCGCTCTCTGTAAAAGGAGAGCGCCAACGAGAGCCCTTCGTTTTCACTGCTCGCGAGCTCCAGTCACACGATCGTTTTTTACGACAAAGCGAAGAATTTCAATATGCGGAGAGCGATTATCGAACGAGGAGACTGGCTCACGAGGAGATACCCTGGAGCTCGAAAGGGATGGAACACCAAAGGACGACACACGACACCTAATGGTCAAACATCCAGGAATTAGGTTGGTTGACTTGGTTTGATTACTTGATTGATTTGCTAGCAAATATTATTCCTAAATATCTGATATCATTGGTGCTAAAATTTGCTGACACATACTCATAGTGATTAATATGGGTGTCAGTTAAAATTATCAATTAGTAAGAATGATTTCAAGTCGTCTGCATAACCTAAAAACTGTATATAATACGAGGTGTGTAAATTAAGTAATGAGAGCGATTTTCTTATTTTTTTTTATTCGAATAGAATTACAATTCAGTATTGTTTCCTTCAAAATAACTTCCTTGGGAAGCCACACAGCGCTGGAGACGGTTCTTCCATTCATCATAGCAGTGCTGGAACTCATACACTGGAACAGCCTTCAGCTGGTCGGTTACAGCAGTTCGAATGTTTTCTATGCTCCCAAAATGACGTCCCTTGAGGTGATTTTTCAATCTCGGGAAGAGAAAAAGGTCACAAGGACTCAAGTCAGGCGAATAAGAAGGCTGAAAAGCCACATGAATGGTTTTACTGGCTAAAAACTCGTTTACTGAAATGGCAATGTCAAGGCGCATTGTCGTGATGCAACATCCAATTGTTCTTCATATTTGGTCTCAAACGTATGACCCTTTTTTTGAAGTTTTTCAAGAACCTCTCTGTTTTTTTGGAACCATTTTTGCGCAGATTTTTCTCATCGCCAAATCTTTAGTCAAAATCTGATGAACAGTGGTGTGATTCAAATTTAATTCACCCCCATCATTCTTGTCGTCAACCGACGATCTGAACGCACAAGATCCCGTATTCTATCGACATTTTCATGGGTTCTTGAAGATGAAGGCCTTCCGCTCTGTGATTCTTCTTCAATCGACTCTCTTCCTTCTGAGAATGGAACTTAAACCACCGAAAAACCTGGGCTCTTGAAAAAAACACTGTCCTCGTAGGCATGTTGATATTTTGCGTTGCGATTATTATCCGTTGCGCTGCGTCTAATTGTAAGTCTGAAGCAAAACCTGATAGCACACCATCACTCAAAATTAATGTCACTCATTTTTAAAACGCACCAGAAAAAATAAACAGTTTCGAAAACAGTCACAGTCACAAAGAACAAACTCTAACAAGTTAAAACTTGAACTGAAGATGCATCACGTGTTAACCTACCGCCCTTCGAAGTCCCTTCTCCGCAGTATTGCTAGATCGGGCGCTCCGTTGCCAGTCTCATTACTTAATTTACACCCCCTCGTATACTGAAGAACAAAAAAAATAAAACGCCATTTAAAAGGGGTTCCTGAATTTAAGTTAAATTAAAGAATAATATTCATGAGGACCTTGTGGTGATCTGGTGGCCAGTCCATTATGACTGTCAGAGCGTTCAAGAAATTATTGTGGTTCTCGAACCATATGAGGTTTAGCGTTGTCTTGCTGACAAACAGAAAGTTTTAGGCATCGTTGGAAAGGTAATTCGGTTTTATGGTTTATGGTTTATGATCTTTCATCACTTCTTTAAAAAATATTGCCTTCTGTTAAATAGTATTTTGCAACACAAGGTTGTGCTATAAATTCCACGTATTAGGTCGTAACTTATCAAGAAATGAACATATTAAACAATGGTATTTAGAAAATAAACTCCAAATTAGAAGACTTTCCTAACGATGTCATAAAACTTGTACGTTTATGAAAAAAAAAAGAAAAAAACTTTAGAATTATTCCCACATCTGGCATCATAGTTTTCTTTTTTTCTATTCCAAATTATAACCTCAGGTGGTAGAAATATAACGTTTTTTGCAGAATACAATTTACTTTATCGGTTTGTAAGTGAAATGGGGTGGTCAAGACAAAGCAATGACTGCGTAGGTATAATAGTTTTGCACTTAGAGAACTGAATTCCTAAAATATCAGGGACGAAATAAAATATATTAACTTGTAATCTGTAAATTAGGATTATAATAGTTTAAATGTTAACCTAAGCAATAATTCAAAATTAAATAATAAGTACACCATAAGATAAATAATTTGCATACACTATATTTATTTATATGTGTTTAAAAACATTACATTGTTACATATTAAAATGCATTATGTCTCGTACCCTCTCACTCGACGTAAACAAAACGAGTGTTTTCCAAGAACAAATGCCGGTCAAAATCGAACACACTTCGTTAGAATCGGCAAAATGCAGCAGGCCCGGGAAACAGTTTCAAAGGTGAGGTTATAATCAGTAGTGTCTAAGATGTTTTGAGTGAATGTGTTGTAAGAATCTCTGTGCATTTAAGTGAGTGATTTGTGGAGAAAATATTTACGCAAATTGTGGCAGAAGATGGATGAGACATAAAACGTTGGGGTAAGTACTGCTTTGTCGAGATATATTGAAAAAATTAGTGCATCCTGCATATCAATAAATATTTTAAGTGTACTTATACAGGTTACGGTCAATGTATGCACACTTTGATTGTTTTATCATTATCATAACCACCTTGTTTTATTTGTAAACGGCTGAGAAAATTGTATTATGTTCGTACTTACATATATTATGTACGTAAAAAAATAGTATGATCGCATCATCTGAGACTAAAATCTGACATGTAAAAAACGTGACGCCAGCGTTTCTTACACATCCTCGTAATTTTTTTTCAGTACTATCATAGGCTTATATGTGGGTAGTCACTAAATAATATAATCACTGAACAAGTAATTAACAGATACTTATTGAATAGTTATCTTACTGTTATTAGCTACTTGACAACTAATTTTGGTGACAAAGTGTGACATACATACTATGTACTTAAGTGTTTCTGATAAAACAAGCTCGTTCCAGAGACCACTACAATGTTGTTAAAATTTCACATTAAAATATTATTAATCTTGCTTGTGCGATTGTTATCAAAATTACGTTTTTTTACTTAAACCACATCTTATATAAAAAAATGTGAGTATACGTTTTTTGTTAGAGATTAGACGAAGAAAAAAAAATGTATTAAAAAACCAGAGGGTCAGTGACGTACATAGTCGTTTCATAAAAATATAAAGTCGAAATCACGAGAGAATGCCGTGACGTCATCATTTACGGAAGAAGTTTTTACGGAAGAAGTTGGGTACGTTAGTCGGTGCTATAACCAGTCATATATAATTGACGTACATGCGCTGTCTCTGTTGTTTTGATGTTTATGAACAAGGAACACATGAATAGAGTACGTCGCATTTTAAAAATAAATTTGTGACATCACGGCATTCTCTCGTGATTTCGACTTGTAGTGACTATCCACATCTGATAACGTTGGACAAATAAATTAATAATTAAAATATGCCTGCTATCAAGCTGTGTAAGCGACAACAATTTTAGGTTACTCCAAGATTTTCTGCAAAATTTTGAAAATTGTTTGCTCCTGGACAATGAATAGTTGTTTCCGAAGTACTTTTCCCCGATTAAAACAAATCCAGGCTCATAATTGCTGTCTCACGTCAGGTTTTTGATATATTTTAACTTAAAAGTGCAAAAAACACTGTTTTTTGACATATTTGAGGTTATGTAGCACCGCGAATTTTTTTCTCAAAAAAAAATGTATGGGATCTTATAGTACCAGTCTTCCTCTTTCAAACGCAGTTGAGTTGGCTCAAATATCTTTTTTTTTCACCGAGATGTCGCATTTCGAAATTTTCATCTTTGTGATTTTTCCTATACCTGAAAACCCATTAGGGACACGTTTATATCAAAAGATTGTTTTTTTTTTTTATTAAGAAACGTAACGAAGATATTTAAAAATCAGTAACAAGTTTTTGCACCTTTAGGTTACAATATCTCAAAATCCTACTTATTTTCCGAATTTTCATTACCATTGTATTGAATTTTTTCATTAAAAGAAATAAAAATATAGCATCAAATTTGACTTCAACAATTTCGAAAACATAGAAAATGAATGGTCAATCGATTACTTATTTATTTAATCATAATTTTGTATTTTCGTCGCCATATTGCTTCTGCCATTATAGTCCAGTAAAAAAAGGCCGAAAAAAGAAGACTTTTGAGAAGTAGTGTGCTTTTTTAACTGAAGGTAGGTGAATGGGTATTGAAAGACACACCACCGAAATTTTTGTCCCCAACCCCCGAGAACCCTGAGAAAGCGGTGTTGACAATTTTTAAATAGCAATATCTGGAAAACCGTAAACCAGACTGAAAAATGTTTCAAACAAAAGTTGTTCGTAATAAAAAAATAAAAAGCTATGGGAAGTCCAACCCTGTATCTCTGCAAATAAGGGCGCAAGCACGTTTTGAACTTGTGGGATTGAGGAAAAGTTCATTCATCCTAGAAGCACCGCTGGCATAGAGAGCGACGGAGCGATATGTTTACTCTTCTCCGACTCGTTGGTGTGCTTAGTGCGCAGGCGCGGATAGAATGAAGGTATGTTCGCAATGAGTGCCTAGTACCTCCATTATATTAGTCCTTTTTTACTGGACTATAAGGAATATAATTATTACTTTTTATTTTTATGTTACTATAAATTTCTAGTATACAAAAGAATCTAAATAGAGCTGCCATGCTTTCAAAAAAAAAGTTCTTGAAAGTTCCATAGAGGCTATTGTAACTTTAGTCAACTCAGGTCGGCCATATTGAATTTTCTTCGAAAAATTTTGAAAATCTGACCTTAGTTTCTGAACGAGCAGATCTTTTAACATAAGAAAATATTGACTTGTTATTGATTTTTAAATATTTTTTCATCTCTAATTTCCTCCCGAGTTTTCAGATATAGTGAATATCACAAATATGTAAATTTTAAAATGCGATATCTCGGCGAAAAAGAGATATATTTGAGCAAACTCGATGGAATTTGAAAGCAGAAGACCTGTACTTTAAGATCCCACACATATTTTTTTGAGAAAAAAAATTCGCGGTGCTACATAACCTCAAATATGTCAAAAAACAGTTTTTTTTGCACTTTTAGGTTTGTTATCTCAAAAATCTGACATAGAGCAATTCTGATTTTTCATTGAATTCTGAATTTATTTTCAGCGGGAAAAAATACTTCGGAGACAACTGTTCATTGTCCAGGGGCACAAAATTTTCAAAATTTTGCAGGGTAGTATTAAAGACCCTAGCCTGATAATGGAGTCCGTCGGTTAAAATAATAGATTCCAGGACCGGTCTCGCCACAACTGGAATACAGTTATATGTGCCTCATTAATAAAGTACATCGTCAATTCCTGTATGTAGTGGCATATTTACATGGTACAATCATAATTCAATCAAATATCTGTTATATTCGAAAATTTTCGAAATATTATTGATTTTAAAACAAATGAGATTTTTTTCTTGTTAAACTCTTTATTTTAAATTTACAATTGAAATTCAAATTACAATTGTTTTAATTTGACCGAAAGTGAGCCGTTGGCGAATTAGAGCACTAACTGGTTCCTAATTCCGAACGAACGCGTCTCACAACTTTTCTAAAGTGGACTGACTTCAGAATTAAAACTATCAAAGTGGTACAGGCGTTTACGTTGATGCAAGCTTAAGCCGCTGGTTAACTTCCTAGATGCTGATCTTTTAAATAATTTCTTGGAGACTAAAGTGTTTATACGTATTCTTACAGATTGGCAAGCTTTATTTGCATGTAACAGATAAATTGTACCTTTGTTTCAGCGTTGAGATAAAACGCGTAGCTAAAATAGTATACTGAAGTTTGAAGTATAATGGTTATAGTGAGCTTAGCAATTCTACAACCTCGACAACCTGCTTTTATCTCCTATTTGCAATATAGATGCTTAGTTGATTATACTGGGTTTTATGATTCTTAAATAACATAACGTCATTATATTCCGAAACTTACAACGTCTGCCGTGTTGTGCGCCCCACTCTAACCAAGTTACGGCACGTGCCAAAGGTCGAGTCGCGAACGTGAGCATAATTTACACTTATTGTTAGTATTACTTCAACTGCGCTGGTCGATGCATCATTCGTGTGCACGAAACGTGGAGTAAGTCTGTAAAAATATCTTAGTTTAAATGTCTTAGTTAGGGTAGTGTGATTCTCGAGGTTTAGAGTGTAAGCGGGTAATTTGCGGCTGTTTAATAATTCGATTGGGCGAAGAAGTGGCCCGGGGGGAGGGGGGAGGAAGGCGTGACGTCAGGATCGCCCCGTTTGTCAAATCCAGCAAAGTTGCTCTGCGCGGATTCCCTTCCGTTTCCAGCCAAGATCTAATCCCGAGCCTGTTGGCAACCTCGTATTAATTATGGGCGTTAATTTCTCCACTTATTCACTTACAACGAGGTAACCGAGTTAAAATGTTTATTACTTACTCGGCGCCTTGGCGGAATTTAAAATGTGCCCTTATCAGCCGAAGCTTCTCGGCAATTTAATTATGACGAATACTTGTTTATATGTCGCGATGAACGGTGAGATATTGCGTTATTTTACATGCAAATTCGCGAAAGCTCCTGTCTCGTAATAATTTCACTCTATAAACTTGGAAAGGCAGAAGTATTTACCCATCCTGACACGTATTGAAAAAGGTAGTATACAGTGCGCGCCTAAAGTATGGAATAAATTCAGTAAAAGTGAAACAAAAAGTTTTTGGAAAAAATCCTCGAACAGGTCGATTTTGTTTAAAAAAAACACGCATTTTTGAAGGAACGTCTATTTTCAGATATCATTTGTTTTTGAATAATGACGTCATCAACTTATTTTTCAAATGGCAACCCCCCATTTTTTTTAATATAATTTGAGAGACCCTTTCATTGTCGATATAACGGTATAAAAATGTTGCCACCTTACATAACAAAATTTTCGAGTAAATGACAATTGAATGTTACAAAATTAAAAATTTATTTTTCACAATAAATAAACGAAAATTTATTTAATAAGCAAATGCAATTTTAAGTTAAGTGTTCGAAATGCCGTCCATCAACTTCTTGGCAATATGCAAGACTGTGTACAAATTCTTCTTGTACATTCTGAATGACTTTCGGCTAAATTGTGTGGTCTTCTGCAGTAAACTTTTGATTTTAAATAACCCCCATAAAAATAATTAAGTGGTGTGAGATCTGGGGATCTCGCGGGCCATTCTATCGGTCCTCGTCTGCCAATCCACCTCTGAGGAAAGATGTTGGCACCCGCGCATAGTGCGGGGGTGCTCCGTCTTGCTGAAACCAGAGTGTGTTATCTGGAATGTCAGGATCATTCTCGTTTGGGAAAATTACTGCAAGCGCTGGAACTAGATCATTTTGCAAGAACTCCAGATATCTTTCTCCTGTGAGAGTTTCATGAAAGAAGAAAGGCCCTATTATTTTGTTTGCGACCATTCCGGCCCGCACATTTAATTTCTGCGGATGTTGAGTATGTGCTTCGATGATCCAATGAGGATTCGTCCGACTCTAATACCTGCAATTTTGACGGTTCACTGTGCCGTTTAGACAAAACGCGGCTTCATCGGAAAAAAGTATTTGCTGGTGTAAATTTGGATTTGTTTGACAAAGATTCATCATAGTTTCACAGAATTGCAGTCGTCGGTCGGGGTTGTCTTCGTTGAGTTCTTGCACAAGCTGAAATTTGTAGGGATGATAGTTTTCTTTCCTGAGGATACGTAGAACTGTCGTCTGACTAACTTCATTTTCTGAGGCAACTAGTGTAGAGGTACTTTGAGGGTTCTCTTCCATACTTAACACAATGTCAATCTTTTTATCTTGGGTAATTTTTGGACGTCCTGATTTTGGTAGATCTCTAACATCACCAGTTTCTCTAAATTTGGACTTAATCTTACTAACTGTGGATTGGGTTATAGGGTTATCTGGATATTTTGCATTAAATAAATTGCATACCTCCTGCTGAGTTCTGGTCTTAGTTCCACATTCGATGAAAATCAAAATTTCAATTCTTTGTGTCACAGTTAAATGTACGATATTAAAATTGGAATTTTTATAAATACTAACACGTTACATTAACTTTTCGCACAATTTAATGACAAATCTTCTGATTAACTGACAGTAAAAACCATGGATACGTCAAAAAACTTAACCTGATAATTTTTTTTGCTTAGAAACGTACTTTTTTGCTATGTTTTATTTGTGTTCAGTTTTTTCAGAAATTTTCGTTTATTGTGAAAAATATATTTTTCATTTTGTAACATTCAATTGTCATTTACTCAAAATGTTGTTATGTAAGGTGGCAACATTTTTATACCGTTAAATCGACAATGAAAGGGTCTCTCAAATTAAATTAAAAAAATGGGGGGTTGCCATTTGAAAAATAAGTTGATGACGTCATTACTCAAAAACAAATGACATCTGAAAATAGACGTTCCCTCAAAAATATGTGTTTTTATTAAACAAAGTCGACCTCTTCGAGGACTTTTTCCAAAAATTCAATTTGAGTATAAAATTCAAAAAAAGCCCTGTCCGCCACACATTACTCCAACAAAAATTTAGGATTAATATCCCTCTAGATCTCTGTGTTTTATTAAAATTTCAGGAACAGTGATTTTTACGAAAACGATACTAAGGATTGTGGACTTTTGAATTTTCGTGATATTTTTGGTTCAACTTTAGATTTTATTCATGTCTAGGAATATTTTTTTCAAAATGACTCAGTTAGTCAAATAGATACACTGAAGATTTCCCTTTAATACGAGTCCAACAACTTCGAAGGGGATTTACTATTTTCGAAGTTATTTACGTTCCTGTGAAAACATTGAAATTTTACTTTTTTAGCGATATCTTTTCACACAATCGACATACCGCCTTCAACTTCGGCTTATTAGACGCAGAATATCACAAGCTAGAATCCTGTCAGAAGCAAAAAAAAAATCAATGCTGTAATACAAAAATTATCAGAATTTAAGCAAACTTCAAAAAGTGGGTGTATGATAACTTTCGTTGCTTACTGTACATACAAACACACTTACATTGCAAGTTAAATAAAAGCTTGTAATAAAAACAAAAGGACATTTTTTATGATTTTTTTGGAAGTTGCTCAGACCTCCAAACCTCCATAACATTATTATTAGACTACTACTCTTTTAGACTTCTTCTAACCCTCATAACGGCCAATATTTTCTCACTCGTGTTGTCCAACTAACCGGATATCTCATCGTGACGTAGTACACAAGCTTTCATTCCGGTACTAGCGTCCAATTTCCGGTTTTAATGGGCCACACGTAAATCCCGGAATCCTAATCCGAATACGGAATAATAATTACGAGTTTGTCGAATAAACATTTATGACCTTCAGAGGGTAGTCGGCGTCCGCATGCATTATTTAATAGAGTCAAGTCGCGGTCGGCCGTGGAACCTAATCGAGTTTACACTTCGGCCGTACTCGGACCGGGCGGCTGAAATGGCGAGGCCTGGCCGCTGGCCGCATTAGCTATACTTCCCTAACGAAGCCTGATGGCGTGTAATGTACTTACTGCACTTATAACCTTTTCTTGAAACACAGGGCCGCACCTAATATTAGGATGGTGCAAAATTAATGGTCGTTTTCATATTGTTTATGTGGATAGCTATTTTAATAGAATGTTTATCATATTTAGTGATATACGAGGTGTGGCTATTAACCCTTTAACGCCCAAGTGCACTGTCAAGAGATATGAACTTAGAGGCTCATATTACTGATAGAAAAAATAAAGAAAAAATAACTAAAACCATGTATTCCCTTGTGTTTGAGGTCGCTCTTTCCAATGGAATCGTTAAAATTTGCAAAAAAATTGATGTAACCTTCAAATTTTAACGAAAACAATTAAAAAACGTAATTTTCAAGATTATTTTTTTTAAATCGCAATTTTAGCTGTTATCGTCCTTTATACCACTCAAAAACAAATAGAAACGCGCACTCGAGACTTGTACTTGAAGTAAACGCAATGAGAGCAATTTAATTTTCTCATTTTTGGGTTAGAATAACTAGATATGACAAAATTCAATGGTGATATTACTCGTTTTTTACCAGTTGCGGGATCATTGACGCAAAAGAAGAATTTTGAAAAATTATTAGTTCTTTGGGAGTTTTTGGGGTCGCTGATCACGATCCTGATGTCAGAATTTCAAAATTCAAGATGGCGGATCCAATATGGCCACTGATCCTGAATCAAATTTCAAATTTTTCGATTATTTTGCGTCAAACTTTGTAAACCAGGGGTTTTCGGGGTCTCTAATCACGATCCCGATGTCAGAATTTCAAAATCCAGGATGGACGATATGAGATGGCGATCATTTTGAAGCAAATTTCGAAATCCTGAATTTTGAAATTCTGACATCGGTATCGTGATTAGCGACCCCGAAAAACCCCTAGTTTACAAAGTTTGACGCAAAATAATCGAAAAACTTGAAATTTAATTCGGGATGGTGGCCATATTGGATCTGCCATCTTGAATTTTGAAATTCTGACATCATGATCTTGTGATCAGCGACCCCAAAAACCCCTGAAGTACTAATAATTTTTCAAAATTCTTCTTTTGCGTCAATGATCCCGCAAGTGGTAAAAAACGAGATATATCACCCTTTGAATTTTGCATTTGCATCCTTAGGCGTTAAAAGGGTTAAATAACCGAACTGCTGTCATAACACTTTTTATTCGTTACCAATTACAGTAGCAACTTTTTCGCCTTCAATGTACTCCCCTTGGCGATCTCTACACCGCTCCATACGACTTTTCCATTGCTGACAGCGGTGCTGGAAGTCCGCTTCTGTCAGCTGGTTCAGAATCTCCGCTTTTGTTTTAACCGCTTCCACACTTTTGAATCTTGTCCCCTTCAGTGTCACCGTGTCTAACAAGCGTGGATCGGTGTCAATGTTGTTTAGAATGTCAGCGCAAATGTTCATTCTTGATTCCATTTCGAGAGGTTTTGGCCCTTTTTTCCTTTGCGCATGTTGAACGATTCATGAAAAACTTGGCGACACATTCTTTGTCGATTCCTGTTATTTCAGTAAGCCCTCGGATGCTTGGACGACGATCTTAACGAATTAATTTACCACTTTTTTCAATGTTTTCGTCTGTTTTTGACGTTGAGGGTCGTCCGGGGCGCGGACCGTCTTCGGTCGTTTCACGTCCCTCTGTAAACCGTTTAAACCGTTCCAAAACTTGTGTGCGGAATAAACATTCATTCCCGTACACTTCTTTTAACATTGCATAAGCTTCTGTAAACGTTTTCCCCAGTTTAACAAGAAACTTGAGATTAACCCGTTGCTCCATCTGAACACTTAACATTTTTTCGACGCGTCACTGGAGTTATAGCCTTTTGAAGTAGCTGTTTGAAAACGGACATTATTTTTGCACCAATCTAATACTAAGATAGTTGAGCTATATCGTATGATCAAAAAAATGTCCCCAAAGTATAACGTGAAACCCATTCCGCTTGTCTTGAAATGAGAGAACCTTAAAGAAGATCGGTCTAATTAACCTTCTTTTCCATATGGTCACCCACAAACTAGCTATGTGAGAATGCAGAGGCTCATCTATAACAAAAATATAGATTTTCAGAGATTTACTTTTTCATTAATTGAGAATTAACATTCAGGTAAAACCATGCCTCGACAGTAAAACAGTTTTTTTTTGTCAAGGATGTTTTCATTATCATATAAATTATCGATTATAACCAATTTTGTGAGTGTTTGACTCCCTTCTTCTTTGTGCAGTGCAGACTTTAGGTTTCTCAATGCCTTCTTCTGTTTACACTTCCAACTGGTAAATGTTTATCATAAAAGGTCATTGTGCCGACCATGATTACCATATCGTTACCTTAATCAGTAAAGCTCTTAAGTCCAAAATAAAACATTTTACAGGAGAGCACCAAAACAATTCCAAAACAAGTATGGTCAACAGATGGTACCAAAATCAAATAATCGATCAGATGTGGACTTACGACCTTTATGGATTAAGGTATCGATACTTAATTTTTATACTGGGCTTGTCTGGGTAAGTTACTATGTTATTTTTCATACAACACTGACGTAGGTGATCCTAAGTACGGTCCTGTCGCGCAACGAATAGTTAGTGCCCTAACGTGGTAACGCAATAAGCACAATCTTTGCGCCACATTGACATGCTGGTCATGTTCGCTCAAGGGATAGGCGTTTCTTGAGTCAGTCCACTCCGAATTATCGTCTTTTTCTTTAATATTCGTGTGTACACAGTGGTCTACGCAATTTCAATCCTCAGTTTATCGTGTCAGGGTTTCCACAAATATTATCAGATATCAATACATAATTCTTAATATCTACAAAACCATTAAGAAAAAAAAGCTAAATTCTCGACTGTACGAGGTGTGTAAATTAAGTAATGAGACTCTTTTTTTTTTTTAATTTTTCAAATAGAATTACAATTCAGTATTGTCTCCTTTAAAATAACTTCCTTGGGAAGTCACACAGCGCTGGAGACGGTCCTTCCATTCCTCATAGCAGTGCTGGAACTTATATACTGGAATAACCTTCAGCTGGTCGGTTACAGTCGTTTGAATGTTTTCTATGGTGCGAAAATGACGTCCCTTGAGGTGATTTGTCAATCTTGGAAGAGAAAAAAGTCGCAAGGACTCAAGTCAGGCGAATAAGGAGGCTCAGGAGCCACATAAATGTGTGTACTGGCTAAAAACTCATTTACTGAAATGGCTGTGTGATAAGATGCATTGTCGTGATGCAACATCCAGTTGTTCTTGATGTTTGGTCGAGTTTGGTCGAGTTTGAGAGTCTTTGAAGTTTTTCGAGAACCTATCTGGTTTTCTGGAACCATTTTTGCGCAGATTTTTCTCATCCCCAATTCTTTAGTCAAAATCTGATGAACAGTGGTGTGATTCAAATTTAACTCTTCCCCGATCATTCTTGTTGTCAACCGACGACCTGAACGCACATGATCCCGTATTATATCGATATTTTCATCGGTTCTTGAAGATGAAGGTCTTCCGCTGCGTGGTTCATCTTCAATCGACTCCCTTCCTTCTGAGAATATCTAAAACCACCGAAAAACCGAGGCTCTTGAAAAAAACACGATATCCGTAGGCGTGTTGAAGTTTTGCAAAAGTATCCGTGGCGCTGTGTCCAAGTCTGAAGCAAAACCTGATAGCACACCGTTGCGCAAAATTAATGTCACTAATTTTTAAAACGCACTAGAAAAAAAAACAGTTTACGAAAATAGTCACAAAGAACAAACAAATTACTCTAACATGTTCAATCTTGTATTGAAATCGCACTACATGTTAACCTACCACCCTTCCAAGTCTCATCTCCGCAGCGTTGATAGATCGAGCGCTACATTGCCAGTCTCATTACTTAATTTACACACCTGGTATTTTAGTTTACTGTTATTCTACCATCAATTCGGTACTTTAAAAACTACTTAAAATAAATTTATATCCTAAATTCTGGGCGAAATTTTTCATCAAACATAATTTAATAAACCTTTCATCAAACATAACATCATTCAAAAGCGTTATTTTATTTCTTTCGTACACAAGACGAAATAAGAAGACTGATTTATTCAAGGATTTTTTACAAAGACGAATATTGCGTTCAAAGGTATTCCACATTTTTGTTACACACTGTATATACCTTTTCCTACTCTATATGCATCAAGGTATCGTCTATTTAGTCTAGATTTTCTCGTATATTTCTGATGCGTCTTATAAACCAATAGGAAAGCATCTGAATAGATACTAAAAGGGGCGTTTTAAGGGATATTTCTTGACCCACATCTGAACCGTGCCGTGCCTTGGAATTACGAAGAGCTCATTACAAAAAACGGAACATGCAGAAGGGAAGTTGAATACTTCAGCCTCATTTCTGTAATAAATGGCCGAGGCGTTGGCGGTGCCATCAAAATTTAAAGAAACGAGGCAAACATCTAGACGGCCATGAATTAATATTCTGGAGGCGACAGCGATCACGTTATGCCGAAATTGGACATTTGTGCTGGCTCCGGATTAAAATAAAATGGGGCATTTCGCATGCGCTAAGCTAACAAACCTGGGAAACCCAGCTGTGAATATAACACAATTATAAAGGGTTTTCAAATAGGGACGGGCCGATGTTGACAGGCTGTGGCGGCCATGTTGTTTTGGCAGCGTCTGTCAAATGTGTTGTTTATTATTCAGTCACTGCTGCCGAATCACCATGGCAAGTTACACGATTGAGCAGCACGTCCAAATGATAAGACTTTATTATCAAAATGAGTGTTCGTTAGTGAAAATGTTGCGCCCATTTTACGACAGACGCGATGGCCCTTCAAAGTCGACTGCCCAACGTTTGGTGGCCAAATCAATTTTTATTTTGAAATGTACTTGTGGTAAAATTTATATTGAAGAAACAAGAAGAAGCATTCCGTGCCAGATCTAGGAAAATCAACTGGCTTTAGTAGGGGCCAGTTGAAAAAGTTTTTTTTTAATCTCTAGCCTAGCACACCTTTAAAATTTAATAACAAAACTTTCTTTCTTCAACTTTTCTCTACAATGAAGAGTTATCTAGAAGAAAATGAGATAAAACACGGATACTTTTTTACATTTTATTTAATGACATATTTTTCCACAACTTTTTTAACTGGCGGTACTTCAGTTGCCGTTTTATGCAGCGCTACATACATTTACGAGTAATGTGTGATTAAAGATTATGTAATTTATACAAAAACGATGAAGCTGCTCGTTTTACTATTATTTTCAACATCGAATCACTGCAGATAGAATTACACCGATCTCGAATTTACTTTAATCTTTAGTTCAGAACAGGGCACGGATCTCATTGGGGATAGCCATAAAATATTCATTGCGGGCCATCTCCTGAATTGATATGCAAAACACTGTGGTTCTAATACAGACCGGTGCGATTCCAGTCTCCTCTCGACGTTTTAGTTCCCTGTAAAACCTTAAATCAGCGTATTACATCGATTGTCCGAATGGAGAATTGTTGGATTTGTTGGGAAAAAAAATGATCACTCAAAATGCGACATTTTTTATTTTTTGAAATGTTGGGCACATTGTTTGGAATTATTGTAATTATGCGGCGGGTTTTAATTATCTCCTGATGATGACAATGTGCTTGGTGAAAGAAGCTTTGAGCACAGTGTATTAAAAGTGTCTTGGTTTGTTTTTTTGGCCTAATTTGACCTCGAGTTAGCAGTGAAAAAAAAAACGCAAGGATTATCAATTTTTTCCAATATACGGTGTCAATTTGAAAACTAACAGCATTTAATATTGCCTAAACTAATGACAGTATCCAAATTTGGCGAAACACGTCAATTTACATATCAAGGGGAACAACTTTTGAGGCATTTGTTGTCGTATTAGTTTCAACCCCCTAACCCCCAGGGCACCTACCTCTAAAATTTTAAATGGCAACAAATTTATTTTGCCATTTTTGAGTTTCTTGTACAATTCTAGATAGATTCTATTTTTTTTCAAAATTGAAGTAATACTTAACCTTATGAATGTGTGAAATATATTTATTTTCTAAATTGACATAATGCAACTTTTAAAAGGGGTTACATTCACTGACCCGTCATGTCAGTCACATCCATTCATTTAAAAATATGTGTTGAAAAACTAGGTACCAAATTCTTTCGTTTTTTCCATTTCACCGCTACAAAACACGAAATAATTATATTTTTTGGCCGTCTTCGAACCTCGTTGTCTCTTTTTGCTTGAAATTTATGTCGAAATGTTAGACAGAGCTATAGAGCCTCTTATAATTCATGAGGTGGAAAATCAAAGAGACGCCAATGGAAATCTTGCTCTAGATGAACATTTGCTGCACTTCCAACAGGATGGAGCACCTCCTCATTATGTACGCCCAGTAAGAGAGTGGTTGGATAATCATTATCCGGAGCAATGGATTGGTAGGAGAGGACCCATTGAATGGCCACCTAGGTCACCAGATCTGACACCTCTCGATTTCTTCGTATGGGGTCACTTGAAATCAGTTGTATTCAAAATTCAACCAAATTCAATTGAACAACTGCAGCAAAGAATTGTACAAGAATGTAGAGACCTGAAGCTCTTCAACACGTCCGCGAACAGTTTGAATATCGGCTGTACTTGTGCTTAGAAAACAATGGAACCCATTTTGAACAATTAATAAATTAATTATAAAGGTAAGAATTTGAGTATTTCATTATCATACTTTTAAAAGTTGCATTATTTCAATTTAGAAATTAAATATATTCCACACATTCATGAGGTTAACTACCTCAATTTTGACAAAAAAGAAATATGGGTCTTATCTAGAATTGTACAAGAAATTCAAAAATGGCAAAAGAAATAGGGGTTGCCATTTCAAATTTTAGGGGTAGGTGCCCTGGGGGGTTAGGGGGTTGAAACTAATACGACAATTGCTTCAAAAGTGTTTTCAGCGTGTTTTGTCAAATTTTGATATTGTCATTAGTTTAGGCAATATTAAATGCTGTTCGTTTACAAATTGACACCGTGTATAAATACCTACATATAGACGTATATAGACATATTTTTGACATTGTGTAAACATCTGTTTATAGCAAAGCAAATGCAACTACTTTTAGGTCAATTTTTGTCGAAGGCATGCTATATTTTTAAAGACAGTATGTTTTAAATGTAATCTACAATGTTAAATACTCTACTGGGTACAAGGGTCAAAGGGTCACGCTTTCACGCTTTAAAATTATGCATTAAATGGCCACGTTCTCTGCCGCACCACCTTAAAGCGTACAAACTATCTGAAACATCGAGAATTCAGCCAGAGTGCCTTGCCATGAATGCTAGATGCGGCGACTTGTACCGACTATTTTCTTAAATTGCTACCGTCAGTTTTTATTGTTCGCAGTTTAGGAATAAACCAGGGAACAATTAGCCCGGGCGCACATTCAGATGCCCATATACAGGGTGTCCCCGGATTGAGTTACCTATAGGTGAAATGGACAAAAAATTTAATTTTTAGACAAAAACTCATTCTTCATAAAAAGTTTTGCTTGTCTTGAAACGTCCAGACAGTTTGTTGTTTGTTCAATTTAACATACAGGGTGTTCAAAAATAGCAAAAAGTAAATAATAATGAAGAGCAAAGTAAAAAATTGTTTGCAATTAAATTTAATATTCAAATATGAAAGCATGGCCTACTAGTCAATATTAAGTATTTTGAAAAATTCCGCAATTTTTATCATTGTTATACGTTTGAAGAACATCCATTCAGAACTTCATACAGGTAATGAAACCACAATATTTCTTTTTATCTGATAAAATAATGTTCTATCATTTATTAATTTATGCTTTTTTCATGGCATTGATTACTAATAAATATTATTTGTTAAGAAAAACATAATAATTACTTATATTAAAAAAAGAAACGACATGAGGCAAAAACTGTGGCAAACAAATATAAAAAAGGTGATTTTAAACATTTTTTTTCAATTCATTTGAAAAGTTTGAGGTTATGACGAAAAACAGTTAAGACAAAATTGTAGATCTTTTTATTATCTACAACTTTTATATTTCTACAACTTAACTTTTGTTGATCCGAGCTATAGTTTTTTTTTATTAACGAAAATCCGTTTTCTTCACGTGTAGCGCTATATAAATTAATGTTTTAACAATAGTAATAATAACGGTACCATTTTTTGAAAACATGTTTTTTATGTAAAATTTGACGGAGAATACGATACACATATAAAAAAACTTGCTAGGAGGTGGGGGCCGTTGTTAAAAATTGATTTAAACAATTAAATTGTTAATAACAATATGAATTTGTTAATAATTTTTATTCAAAATATTTTTTTCTCAAAATTCAGTCCTTTAGCTTTAAAATGAAAAAAAAAAAGAAGTTTGTAGCTCAAATCCTCGGACATGTATCTCTTATTTTTCGATATAGAATCCGTGAAAAAAGTTTCAGCCAAATCGGAGATGTGTCGGTCAAAAAAGGTGTTCGGTTTGTGAAAGAATTACCCATGTTGCTTCTTGTGCGTTGTTTACACCGGATTTCTCCGGACTTTTCAGGCGTTTCTTTGTGTGGGCCTGTCCTGTTCGCGCGCTGATATACCTCTGCGGGTGGGCGGACTTTTGTTTCTCCTTGCCCTTTGCACCTACTCTTGTTTGCGTTCTCGTATTACATTATATCAATCTCTGGTGTAATAGGACGATAAGAAAAAAAATACGTTCCACGTAGGGAATTTTGTAACGCCTTTCTACGAGTGAACAAAATTAACGAAGTTTCTGTATTATTCCGCCAAAACAAAGGTCAAAGTTAGGTGTGTAGGCGTAGTTCTAAAAGATATCAATACATAATTCTTAATATCTACAAAACCATTAAGAAAAAAAAGCTAAATTCTCGACTGTACGAGGTGTGTAAATTAAGTAATGAGACTCTTTTTTTTTTTAATTTTTCAAATAGAATTACAATTCAGTATTGTCTCCTTTAAAATAACTTCCTTGGGAAGTCACACAGCGCTGGAGACGGTCCTTCCATTCCTCATAGCAGTGCTGGAACTTATATACTGGAATAACCTTCAGCTGGTCGGTTACAGTCGTTTGAATGTTTTCTATGGTGCGAAAATGACGTCCCTTGAGGTGATTTGTCAATCTTGGAAGAGAAAAAAGTCGCAAGGACTCAAGTCAGGCGAATAAGGAGGCTCAGGAGCCACATAAATGTGTGTACTGGCTAAAAACTCATTTACTGAAATGGCTGTGTGATAAGATGCATTGTCGTGATGCAACATCCAGTTGTTCTTGATGTTTGGTCGAGTTTGGTCGAGTTTGAGAGTCTTTGAAGTTTTTTCGAGAACCTATCTGGTTTTCTGGAACCATTTTTGCGCAGATTTTTTCTCATCCCCAATTCTTTAGTCAAAATCTGATGAACAGTGGTGTGATTCAAATTTAACTCTTCCCCGATCATTCTTGTTGTCAACCGACGACCTGAACGCACATGATCCCGTATTATATCGATATTTTCATCGGTTCTTGAAGATGAAGGTCTTCCGCTGCGTGGTTCATCTTCAATCGACTCCCTTCCTTCTGAGAATATCTAAAACCACCGAAAAACCGAGGCTCTTGAAAAAAACACGATATCCGTAGGCGTGTTGAAGTTTTGCAAAAGTATCCGTGGCGCTGTGTCCAAGTCTGAAGCAAAACCTGATAGCACACCGTTGCGCAAAATTAATGTCACTAATTTTTAAAACGCACTAGAAAAAAAAACAGTTTACGAAAATAGTCACAAAGAACAAACAAATTACTCTAACATGTTCAATCTTGTATTGAAATCGCACTACATGTTAACCTACCACCCTTCCAAGTCTCATCTCCGCAGCGTTGATAGATCGAGCGCTACATTGCCAGTCTCATTACTTAATTTACACACCTGGTATTTTAGTTTACTGTTATTCTACCATCAATTCGGTACTTTAAAAACTACTTAAAATAAATTTATATCCTAAATTCTGGGCGAAATTTTTCATCAAACATAATTTAATAAACCTTTCATCAAACATAACATCATTCAAAAGCGTTATTTTATTTCTTTCGTACACAAGACGAAATAAGAAGACTGATTTATTCAAGGATTTTTTACAAAGACGAATATTGCGTTCAAAGGTATTCCACATTTTTGTTACACACTGTATATACCTTTTCCTACTCTATATGCATCAAGGTATCGTCTATTTAGTCTAGATTTTCTCGTATATTTCTGATGCGTCTTATAAACCAATAGGAAAGCATCTGAATAGATACTAAAAGGGGCGTTTTAAGGGATATTTCTTGACCCACATCTGAACCGTGCCGTGCCTTGGAATTACGAAGAGCTCATTACAAAAAACGGAACATGCAGAAGGGAAGTTGAATACTTCAGCCTCATTTCTGTAATAAATGGCCGAGGCGTTGGCGGTGCCATCAAAATTTAAAGAAACGAGGCAAACATCTAGACGGCCATGAATTAATATTCTGGAGGCGACAGCGATCACGTTATGCCGAAATTGGACATTTGTGCTGGCTCCGGATTAAAATAAAATGGGGCATTTCGCATGCGCTAAGCTAACAAACCTGGGAAACCCAGCTGTGAATATAACACAATTATAAAGGGTTTTCAAATAGGGACGGGCCGATGTTGACAGGCTGTGGCGGCCATGTTGTTTTGGCAGCGTCTGTCAAATGTGTTGTTTATTATTCAGTCACTGCTGCCGAATCACCATGGCAAGTTACACGATTGAGCAGCACGTCCAAATGATAAGACTTTATTATCAAAATGAGTGTTCGTTAGTGAAAATGTTGCGCCCATTTTACGACAGACGCGATGGCCCTTCAAAGTCGACTGCCCAACGTTTGGTGGCCAAATCAATTTTTATTTTGAAATGTACTTGTGGTAAAATTTATATTGAAGAAACAAGAAGAAGCATTCCGTGCCAGATCTAGGAAAATCAACTGGCTTTAGTAGGGGCCAGTTGAAAAAGTTTTTTTTTAATCTCTAGCCTAGCACACCTTTAAAATTTAATAACAAAACTTTCTTTCTTCAACTTTTCTCTACAATGAAGAGTTATCTAGAAGAAAATGAGATAAAACACGGATACTTTTTTACATTTTATTTAATGACATATTTTTCCACAACTTTTTTAACTGGCGGTACTTCAGTTGCCGTTTTATGCAGCGCTACATACATTTACGAGTAATGTGTGATTAAAGATTATGTAATTTATACAAAAACGATGAAGCTGCTCGTTTTACTATTATTTTCAACATCGAATCACTGCAGATAGAATTACACCGATCTCGAATTTACTTTAATCTTTAGTTCAGAACAGGGCACGGATCTCATTGGGGATAGCCATAAAATATTCATTGCGGGCCATCTCCTGAATTGATATGCAAAACACTGTGGTTCTAATACAGACCGGTGCGATTCCAGTCTCCTCTCGACGTTTTAGTTCCCTGTAAAACCTTAAATCAGCGTATTACATCGATTGTCCGAATGGAGAATTGTTGGATTTGTTGGGAAAAAAAATGATCACTCAAAATGCGACATTTTTTATTTTTTGAATGTTGGGCACATTGTTTGGAATTATTGTAATTATGCGGCGGGTTTTAATTATCTCCTGATGATGACAATGTGCTTGGTGAAAGAAGCTTTGAGCACAGTGTATTAAAAGTGTCTTGGTTTGTTTTTTTGGCCTAATTTGACCTCGAGTTAGCAGTGAAAAAAAAACGCAAGGATTATCAATTTTTTCCAATATACGGTGTCAATTTGAAAACTAACAGCATTTAATATTGCCTAAACTAATGACAGTATCCAAATTTGGCGAAACACGTCAATTTACATATCAAGGGGAACAACTTTTGAGGCATTTGTTGTCGTATTAGTTTCAACCCCTAAACCCCCAGGGGCACCTACCTCTAAAATTTTAAATGGCAACAAATTTATTTTGCCATTTTTGAGTTTCTTGTACAATTCTAGATAGATTCTATTTTTTTTCAAAATTGAAGTAATACTTAACCTTATGAATGTGTGAAATATATTTATTTTCTAAATTGACATAATGCAACTTTTAAAAGGGGTTACATTCACTGACCCGTCATGTCAGTCACATCCATTCATTTAAAAATATGTGTTGAAAAACTAGGTACCAAATTCTTTCGTTTTTTCCATTTCACCGCTACAAAACACGAAATAATTATATTTTTTGGCCGTCTTCGAACCTCGTTGTCTCTTTTTGCTTGAAATTTATGTCGAAATGTTAGACAGAGCTATAGAGCCTCTTATAATTCATGAGGTGGAAAATCAAAGAGACGCCAATGGAAATCTTGCTCTAGATGAACATTTGCTGCACTTCCAACAGGATGGAGCACCTCCTCATTATGTACGCCCAGTAAGAGAGTGGTTGGATAATCATTATCCGGAGCAATGGATTGGTAGGAGAGGACCCATTGAATGGCCACCTAGGTCACCAGATCTGACACCTCTCGATTTCTTCGTATGGGGTCACTTGAAATCAGTTGTATTCAAAATTCAACCAAATTCAATTGAACAACTGCAGCAAAGAATTGTACAAGAATGTAGAGACCTGAAGCTCTTCAACACGTCCGCGAACAGTTTGAATATCGGCTGTACTTGTGCTTAGAAAACAATGGAACCCATTTTGAACAATTAATAAATTAATTATAAAGGTAAGAATTTGAGTATTTCATTATCATACTTTTAAAAGTTGCATTATTTCAATTTAGAAATTAAATATATTCCACACATTCATGAGGTTAACTACCTCAATTTTGACAAAAAAAGAAATATGGGTCTTATCTAGAATTGTACAAGAAATTCAAAAATGGCAAAAGAAATAGGGGTTGCCATTTCAAATTTTAGGGGTAGGTGCCCTGGGGGTTAGGGGGGTTGAAACTAATACGACAATTGCTTCAAAAGTGTTTTCAGCGTGTTTTGTCAAATTTTGATATTGTCATTAGTTTAGGCAATATTAAATGCTGTTCGTTTACAAATTGACACCGTGTATAAATACCTACATATAGACGTATATAGACATATTTTTGACATTGTGTAAACATCTGTTTATAGCAAAGCAAATGCAACTACTTTTAGGTCAATTTTTGTCGAAGGCATGCTATATTTTTAAAGACAGTATGTTTTAAATGTAATCTACAATGTTAAATACTCTACTGGGTACAAGGGTCAAAGGGTCACGCTTTCACGCTTTAAAATTATGCATTAAATGGCCACGTTCTCTGCCGCACCACCTTAAAGCGTACAAACTATCTGAAACATCGAGAATTCAGCCAGAGTGCCTTGCCATGAATGCTAGATGCGGCGACTTGTACCGACTATTTTCTTAAATTGCTACCGTCAGTTTTTATTGTTCGCAGTTTAGGAATAAACCAGGGAACAATTAGCCCGGGCGCACATTCAGATGCCCATATACAGGGTGTCCCCGGATTGAGTTACCTATAGGTGAAATGGACAAAAAATTTAATTTTTTAGACAAAAACTCATTCTTCATAAAAAGTTTTGCTTGTCTTGAAACGTCCAGACAGTTTGTTGTTTGTTCAATTTAACATACAGGGTGTTCAAAAATAGCAAAAAGTAAATAATAATGAAGAGCAAAGTAAAAAATTGTTTGCAATTAAATTTAATATTCAAATATGAAAGCATGGCCTACTAGTCAATATTAAGTATTTTGAAAAATTCCGCAATTTTTATCATTGTTATACGTTTGAAGAACATCCATTCAGAACTTCATACAGGTAATGAAACCACAATATTTCTTTTTATCTGATAAAATAATGTTCTATCATTTATTAATTTATGCTTTTTTCATGGCATTGATTACTAATAAATATTATTTGTTAAGAAAAACATAATAATTACTTATATTAAAAAAAGAAACGACATGAGGCAAAAACTGTGGCAAACAAATATAAAAAAGGTGATTTTAAACATTTTTTTCAATTCATTTGAAAAGTTTGAGGTTATGACGAAAAACAGTTAAGACAAAATTGTAGATCTTTTTATTATCTACAACTTTTATATTTCTACAACTTAACTTTTGTTGATCCGAGCTATAGTTTTTTTTTTATTAACGAAAATCCGTTTTCTTCACGTGTAGCGCTATATAAATTAATGTTTTAACAATAGTAATAATAACGGTACCATTTTTTGAAAACATGTTTTTTATGTAAAATTTGACGGAGAATACGATACACATATAAAAAACTTGCTAGGAGGTGGGGGCCGTTGTTAAAAATTGATTTAAACAATTAAATTGTTAATAACAATATGAATTTGTTAATAATTTTTATTCAAAATATTTTTTTCTCAAAATTCAGTCCTTTAGCTTTAAAATGAAAAAAAAAAAAGAAGTTTGTAGCTCAAATCCTCGGACATGTATCTCTTATTTTTCGATATAGAATCCGTGAAAAAAGTTTCAGCCAAATCGGAGATGTGTCGGTCAAAAAAGGTGTTCGGTTTGTGAAAGAATTACCCATGTTGCTTCTTGTGCGTTGTTTACACCGGATTTCTCCGGACTTTTCAGGCGTTTCTTTGTGTGGGCCTGTCCTGTTCGCGCGCTGATATACCTCTGCGGGTGGGCGGACTTTTGTTTCTCCTTGCCCTTTGCACCTACTCTTGTTTGCGTTCTCGTATTACATTATATCAATCTCTGGTGTAATAGGACGATAAGAAAAAAAATACGTTCCACGTAGGGAATTTTGTAACGCCTTTCTACGAGTGAACAAAATTAACGAAGTTTCTGTATTATTCCGCCAAAACAAAGGTCAAAGTTAGGTGTGTAGGCGTAGTTCTAAAAGAAGATATGATCTAAGAATAATAAAAACAGTCTTCATCGGTTTGACCTTTAACGAATTTTTGATAAAACCAGCAATGAAAGTCGTGATACACCCACTTTTTGAATATTGCTTAAATTTCGATAATTAAGATAACAGCTTGTGAAATTCTGTTTCTAACAAGCCCAAGTTGAAGATGATATGACAACGCATTGTTCTGCAATTTTGTATGGTTTCTTACAAACCTTTACGGTTACTATGAATAGTTTTTAAAGCTGTTTTAACAGACACATCTTGATACTTGGTCTGGTTCTCCTTGGGAATAGCTGCAGCTTCGCTAGGATTGAGTTTTTATTTGCTGGAAATGTCTCGTCAATACATAACCATAGCCGCCTACTTTTTTTAATGCATTTGTAATCCACTTTAGTAAGTCACTGCATACAGTTGGTAGATAACGTAACGTTGTGCGATCTGTTATCTCTGGAACGAATTTGTTCCAGAACTCACGAAATGGTTGATTATCGAATACACTCAGGTGTACATCACAGGCATCTAGCATTAAAAGTAGGTCGAACATAAACTGAGTTTTCAAGGGCATACCCTCCTTTTATTTTTGTTTCCTACTATTCATGTGACGGCTACAATAACGTTTGTCCCTACACAGAGATATTCCTTATAGACTACAAATTATGGTCGCACCGTCATAAAATAAATATTCGAAATCACCGATAAATTTATCCACTTTGTCAGCATGTGGTAGTTTTTTAGGCATTTGCATTTGTGACATTTTTGTTTTAATGTAATACAATACCGAAGCCGATGACATAAACACCTCGAACACACTAATAATAATGCTAGAGCCTGCCAGACGGTCGGGCGAAACCCTAGTATTGAACTTCGGGCTTTATAGTCCAATCAACGAGCGAAAGCCCCCATGTTAATTGGTCACTAATTGTTATCAGCAAACAAAAAATATGGTCGTATAGAGAATAAAATTCTAAGAAAGATAACGTTTTTTGCTACTCGAGTTTTAATGGCGAACGTAACCAAAAAAATTCGCAATAGTCAAAAAAACGGTTTTTTGCAAATAAAAAAAAAGCTTCAAGTCCTACACAAGAAAGTTAAATTAGAAAGTTGTAGGGCTTAAAAATGCGCATCGAATGAAATTTGAACGAAAAAAATCGGTTCATAAACATTTGTGAAAAATTTAAAAAAACGTCAAAAATCGCGTTTTCGTATTTTTGCTGTATATATTCCAATTTTGTTTGAACAGACTTCTTGTTAACTACAAGTATAGCCCAAGACAAGCGGAAAATGATCCTTTTTTTCAAAAAATTTAAAAAAAGCCTTATATTTTCGAATTATAACGATTTCAAAGAAAGACGTTTTCAATAATCAGCTTTTATAGAGGCAAAAATGATCGTACAGGGGCTCATGGACCAGGATCATGGGCTCATTTATTTACGAAGACCTGTACTTTCTTGCTATTGAAAAACCAAATCGCTTTTATTTAATTTTTGCATAAAAAATGCGTTGTAAAATTGTATCAGTTTTTCGAACCGTGTTTTTTTCGAATAACTTTTTTAATTTTGGTTTTACATTTTTGGGCGTTGCATATTTGAAAACTGGCATTCAAAACATGCATTTAAAAAAAATGAAGGTCCTACGTCCTCAGGGAGCCGAGATATTTTGTTCCTGTATACGTCCGATTGATTTCATTTTTACACGAAATAGATCTCAAAGACTTTTACTTGCTTAAAAAAATATTTCAAATCATTTCGCACAAACACGATTTCAAATCGATCGCGCTCGCAAAATTATCTTTTCCTCCGCTTAAAAAAAAATTATCTCGGCTCCCTGAGGTCGTAGGACCTTCATTTTTTTTAAATGCGTGTTTTGAATGGCAGTTTTCAAATATGCAACGGCCAAAAATGTAAAACCAAAATTAAAAAAGTTATTCGAAAAAACCGGTTCGAAAAAATGATGAACATGAAAAATTTTACAACGCATTTTTTTTAAGCAAAAATTTAATAAAAGCGTTTTGGTTTTTCAATAGCATGAAAGTACAAGTCTTCGCGAATAAAATGAGCCCATGATCGTTTCTGTACGATCATCTTTGCCTCTGTAAAAGCTGATTTTTGGAAACGTCTTTTTTTTAATCGTTATAACTCGAAACAGTTTGTTTTTTTGAAAAAATGGTAATTTTCCGCTTGTCTTGGGCTATATTTGTAGTTAACAAGAAGTCTATTCAAACAAAATTGGAATTTATACAGCAAAAATACGAAAACGCGATTTTTGACGTTTCTAATTTAACTTTCTTGTGTAGGACTTGAAGCTCTTTTTTTTAATTTGCAAAAAACCGTTTTTTTGGACTTTTTTTGATTAGGTTCGCCATTAAAACTCGAGTAGCAAAAAACGCTATCTTTCTTAGAATTTTTTTCTCTATGCGACCATATTTTTTGTTCGCTGATAACAATTAGTGACCGGTTTTCCTCCCCGTTGATTGGGCTATTTAAGTCAAATGTGTATGTTGAAAAGGCGGCAATAATTCTATACCAAAATGGAGCTTGTTTGTCTTTTACTATGAAAGCGCATTTTAAATTGATGTATGTACCTGCTAACGTTAGGAGTGCATTATTCAGAAACAATTTTGCTCGCGGAGCCTCGCTGCGATTTATATTAATTTTCTCCCTCAAATTCTACCCTCGCTCATCCGGTTATCTGTTCTGCACTACATTATAAACTTGACTCTGACTTCTCCGTACATGAAATCTTCGTAGAAACTACAGACGTCAGACGAAAATTTAACCTGCCTGGGTGCGACATTTGGTCAAATGGTCTCATCAACAAAAAAAACAGCAGTTCCAAAGAGTCACAAGTTAGAATAAAGTCTGATTTTAAAAATGGTGTTGATGGTGCATCATGTGGTGGTGATGATTGGTGTTGATAACCAAGTATCTTTATTCATTCGATCGAGTCGAGAGGCTTGTAAACAAGAGATGCTCTAGATGAAAAATATTTGGTGGTTGAACCTTATTTGCAATTGTTTATTATAGCATTTCAAGACGGTCTCCTTTTTGATGTTATTTGAATATATATGTTATTTGAGTATATAAAACGAATTAGGTTTTTTTCTTCTATAACCATTTTGTTTCAATATAAAGGACTGTCTTAAAATCGTTTCTCATGGCACAGATTTCTATTTTTCACGTACAAGTTAAAATAAAGTCTGATTTTAAATATGGTGTTGATGGTGCACATGTGGTGGTGATGATTGGTGTTGATAAAAGTATCTCTATTCATTCGTGGGGGCTTGTAAACAAGAGAGGCCTAGATGAAAAATATTTGGTGGTTGAACCTTATTTGCAATTGTTTATTATAGCATTTCAAGACGGTTCTTGTCCTTATTATTGATGTTATTTGAATATTATATCGTTATTTGAGTATATAAGACGAACTTTTAGCGTTTTTCTTCTTCTGGATAACCCATTTTTGTTTCAATATAAGGGACTGTCTTAAAATCGTCTTCTCATGGCACCAGATTTCTATTTTTCACGTCACAAGTTAAAATAAAGTCTGATTTTAAATATGGTGTTGATGGTGCATCATGTGGTGGTGATGATTGGTGTTGATAACCAAGTATCTCTATTCATTCGATTGAGTCGAGAGGCTTGTAAACAAGAGAGGCTCTAGATGAAAAATATTTGGTGGTTGAACCTTATTTGCAATTGTTTATTATAGCATTTCAAGACGGTTCTTGTCCTTATTATTGATGTTATTTGAATATTATATCGTTATTTGAGTATATAAGACGAACTTTTAGCGTTTTTCTTCTTCTGGATAACCCATTTTTGTTTCAATATAAGGGACTGTCTTAAAATCGTCTTCTCATGGCACCAGATTTCTATTTTTCACGTCACAAGTTAAAATAAAGTCTGATTTTAAATATGGTGTTGATGGTGCATCATGTGGTGGTGATGATTGGTGTTGGATAACCAAGTATCTTTATTCATTCGATCGAGTCGAGAGGCTTGTAAACAAGAGGCTCTAGATGAAAAATATTTGGTGGTTGAACCTTATTTGCAATTGTTTATTATAGCATTTCAATATGGTTCTTGTCCTTATTATTGTTGTTATTTGAAGATTATATTGTTATTTCAGTATGTAAAACGAACTTTTAGTGTTTTTCTTCTTCTGAATACCCCATTTTTATTTCAATATAAGGGACTGTCTTAAAATCGTCTTCTCATGGCACCAGATTTCTATTTTTCACGTTTAACCCCTTGACTGCCGAGAACAAAGATCATTGTTTTTTCGACTTCGACTCATGAAAAATGTTTGGTGGTTGAACAGAATTTGCGATTGTTTATATTATAGCATTTCAAGACGCTTCTTGTCCTTATTATTGTTGTTATTTGAATATTATATCGTTATTTGAGTATATAAGACGAACTTTTAGCGTTTTTCTTCTTCTGGATAACCCATTTTTGTTTCAATATAAGGGACTGTCTTAAAATCGTCTTCTCATGGCACCAGATTTCTATTTTTCACGTTTAACCCCTTGACTGTCGAGAACAAAGATCTAGGGATGCTGAACATGATCCCGGGGTTTATCACCAAAAATAGACTAGAGCTCTAAGGAAATGACCATTTTTTTCAGTTTTTTATAAAATCGTTGTCCTTATACACCCAAGTTATGTGCCTCATTTAAACAAGTGTGTTATTTTAACAAGCTGCATCATTTATGGGCTTGACCCGATGATCATTATGGGATTGTCAAAATTTAAACCAAGTGCTCCTATTGGGGGAAATTGCTCCAAAAATGACTCAATTTATGACATTACAAAAAACTGTTTTGATTTCTGTTCGGACTCTCAAATTCAAGGATTGAGACGAAGATTTGACAATACTTTCTGACTCAGTGGGTCCAAATACGTTGGTAATAGTGTCTGAATAAAAAACACTGTAGATTGAAGCTTTATGAGGTGATTCAACAACAAAAATTTAGACTTTTGGCGTGTGTAAATAAGACAAATTCTGACAACGCCATGATAATTCAGCTGGTCAAAATACGTCGGTAAACACATTTCAAGAAATTACCTATTATCTTTTCCTTTTCCTTTTTTTTTTTTTTTTTTTATTTTTTTTTTTTTTTTTTTTTATATTTATTTCTCACAAATTCCCACTTTCTGACAACGCCATGATAATTCAGCTGGTCAAAATAAAACATTTCAAGAAATTACCGTGGCAGTCAAATGGTTAATACCAGTGCTTTTTACAGTCACCTAAATTTCAATTTCTCCCAACTTTATAAAATTAATAATTACATATATCAAAGAGGGCTGAAGCACACGTAAGCAAACATATATGTATATTTGAAAAGGGGAGAATAAGACCTATCGATCTATAGAAAAATATACAGGGTGTTTCATTGAACAATAATTTTCCGTGTCTTTTTTTTTAAGTTTTAGTTCATTTTGTTTTTTTTTCTGATGACACCAACAGATTACAAAACTTTTTGCATTTAAAGTTTTTGTTATCTTATAAATTACCCTACCCAGGGGATACTAATTTTGAAAAGATTTTTCAATTGCTTCTAAAATAATGACTGTAATTTTAAATGGAAATCGACAAACTGAGTTCCTCCTACCCTTCAGTGTAAACTGGCGGTCCACCAAACTTTCTTCCGGGCCCTACCCCAGCTGCCCCCCCGCCCCACCCGGGGTCGTGTAGTAACGAGGAAATGACCCGATAATTAAACATTAAAACGGATTATCTCCGTGTTGATGTACACGGGGACAATTAATAAAAAGCCGGGCGTTCTGTAAATAATCCAGATCGCCAGCATGACGAGGGTCAGCTCTGCGAGGTCGACATTTTTGCGACAGTAGTGAATAATTATCGTCGCGACGGCCATCGGACGAGTCCGCGACAGAATCGCGCAAATGGGTAGCGTTTTTTCGCAGCGGGGTGACGAAGGGTCGTCAAAGAAGCGCCAAGGAAGACACTTCAGTCAGTGGCGGCTCGTGGGTGTGTTACATGGGTGGGCACAGGGTGTGTCAGTAGGATTACTCATTAGCTATCAATGGCGACGCAGGCGAAAACTTAAAATTTTCAAGGTCATGGGTTTTACTGACACTTCAGAATTTCAATGAAAAATTCTTTTATACAAAAATATAGATTTTCACAAGGATAATTTTTGGGATTTGGTAGCTTTTGAAATAATATTTAATCACGAATATTGAGGACATAAATATATATTATATAAAATAATGGGTGGCAACATGTTAAAAAAAGTTGATATATGAAACATGAAATGAAACTCGATGTTTGCTCTCCATGTCGTTTGCTATCAAACAAAAGTTCAAGACGCGTCAAATGATATAAATAAGTATAAAACACATCACTCAATAAGTTCGTAGGATGACTAATAAACAAACAACTTTTAGGCAAGATTCGACTTTATTCATCAACATAGTCTCCTTCAAGAATTCATCCCTACATTCATTCCAGCGATTCTCCAATATTTCCATGCATTTCTTATGGAACGATTTGTCTTCTTCTGTTTTCAGGATAGTTGATAAATATTATACCATGCGTATCCTAAAATATGGACGCCATAACCTTCCTAGCCGACTTTTGTGTTTTTGGTCGCTTTGGACTGTTTTCGCCGATTGCTGTCCACTCAGCTGACTGTCGATCTGACTCTAGAGTGTAGTGGTGGATCATGTCTCATCTATTATCACATATCGTACGGAAAAATCCTTTTTATTTCGCCTAGACAGCTCCAAATAGCGCTTTGATCCATAAGCACGTTGTTTTTAGACAACAGTAAGCAAACGCAGTACCCACTTTCTCATGGACAAATGTTCATGCAAAGTGATGAATTCACTGCCCTCTGATATCTTTAAGGTGTTAGCTATCTCACGCAACTTCACTTTACTGTCTTCCGAAGCGATTTTGTGCAGTTTTTTTATGTTTTCTCGAACAACTTTGGGCGACCAGAGCGTTGAGCATCATCAATGCTTGTACTGCCTAGATTAAAATCCGCAAACCACTTCTCTACTATTTATCCTGATGGAGCAGAGTCCGAATAACACTTGTCAAGTCATTGCATTTGGTGCATATTTATAAAAAAATCACGTGACATGTCAATTTTAAATGTTAAGTCGAGGATCAATGCTGAAGAGTGTCTCGGTCATATGGTTGTGCTGTTTCCTGCTGGAACCATATCACATCAGCTGGAACTTGCTTCAGCAGGACACAATTCATTCCATTTGACTGTTCCGCACTATATATTATAACCTTTGTAATATTTTATAGCATATATTATATAGCATATGTGTAAAATCAATTTGATTAATGAATATTTTTATTAACATTATTTGTAATCTCATAGTCCATAAGATATGAGAATAAGGTTTATTGGATTTAAAAACATATCTGCTATAATTAACTTCCTATTAATCTGTCCATTTATTCAATAACATTTTTCTGTAATATTTGGAGGTATTTTTTTTGGATTACCAGTTTATACATATGTATTACTACTAAAGACCGTTTATTCTCCTCATGTTTTTGTTCTTGTCAAATATTGACAGTGTATTGATTCATTTTCGTTATTATCTGTAAACATACGAGAAAAAACCTATTTACCTAACGTGAACAAGAAATATGTACTAACAAGGTAAATAAAAACAAAGTAAAACCTGTATTTAAACGTAAACAAGTAATGATATTTTTTATCTACATATATAAATGTTCTGAATATTTAAGGTTGTATGCCTTGAGGAATAATAATGTTCTATTTATAGACATAATTTTCTCAAAAACAAAATTATAAAAGAATTTCCATTTTTCTTTATTTTTAATGATGACTTGATAGCTAGTTGACAGCTATTTGACAGCAGTCAATTGTCGAAAACGTCAATTTGACTTTCGATTTGTATCCAGTGACCTCAAAAACCTTTAAATATATGTAAGATTTTTTATAAAATTCTTTGAAACAACGTGCGTTGCCAAAAAAATATGCACTCTTCTTCGTGAAAACTAGTCGTTTAAACTTGAATTTCGCAACGTTTTTTAAATTTTCTAATAGCAGAGCCGAGTTCAGTGGCTCAAAATCTATAGAATCCAATGGGTTTTTTAGGTGTGTCTCGGAGTATGTGTATATTTTATTGGTTCAGCAAAACCATCGGGAAGGTGTAGAGTTTCCGTCAAATTATTTTACAATTAAAAGATGCAGTGAAATAAAATACGGATTTTTGCCAGGACTGCGTCAATTTAGATTTGACGGGCTGAATTGATCACTGATCACTTTCATAATATTTTGTTTGCCTAAAAGATATAATTTACAAACACAACTAATATGTCCCTGACTTTTTGAATGTGTCAACTGAACGAGATAAAGTTTATGGATTTTATCAAATCAAGACTTTGTCCAAGCATCTCCATGATTTGAAAATAATACACACGGCCAAGACAATAATTTATTTAAAAGTTAAAGAACCACTTAGCTATTTGCACATATCATACCACGTATTAACAAAACTACGAGCCGGCTTACCCAGATTAATTAAAGTTTTACTTAGACCTGGCAGTGGTACTCTTAAATCTTTAACAAATAATTTATCCTCATAAGACAAGCGACTAAATTTGTACTTTATATGATACTCAACAATATCTGCAGGTTCGAATATTTATTTGACTGTTATGACAACTCGTATTGTTAATTTTATGAAACAAACTGCTACACTCGCCAGTTACCTCCATTATAATTTTGTATAGTTAATTAAATAAAACGTTCAAATAATCACTTACGTAAGTAATATGGTTCACTTTCAATAATTATTACCCTCCTATACCACTCAAAACAGTAAAAAAACCGAAAAAAACGAAAATTTCCACAACACAGAACAATAAAAGATATTAAATTTTGTAGGTTAGGTTGTTAGGTTCATGAAATCAAGTAACTCGCTTTCTGCGCTGTCACATGTGAGAGGTGGGAGGTGGGTGTGTTTGCCTCAGTTATGTAGTTTTTTAAATGACCTTTAATGCCACTGGAGTTAAGGGTTAAATTCGTTATCAACGCAGGTAGTTGCGAATCTTCGCGCTTCTCTATTCCTTATAAATACATATGTGAAAACATTGGCATCGGAGGCTTGCCACCACGGCGATAGACTAGGCGCTGTGTCGTTTATGAGGGCTAATATGTTGCAAATAATAGTGCAGGAACTCCTTAATAGTGCAGGCACTGCCTCCTCTGCCTCCCTGAGGAGCTGCCACTGAAAAGAACTGCCCTTTTTTAACATTGTTCTTTACAGATCTGATATAAAGTAAATGTCAATTAATACGTTTTTTTGTTAATAACAATAAAGACGGCTGAACGTATCAAGACGACAAACAGGCGCCATTGATTTGTTGTACAATTCGAAGTAGTCTACGGCGCAATTGCTCTCCTACGGCTGTAAATTCCATTAAAAAACCCCCCAACTTAAGCCCTCTAAGTGAGTTCTGCACTCGCCTGGTAAATAAAAAAGGCCCGCTTTCCACAATCTACTTTCCCCGGCCGAAAAATACAACGGCCGATGGATCTAACGCGCTGAAAAGTTGGCGAGATGCTGACTATTTCGTTAGGCTCACACCGGATGTGACAGATCGCTCGAGGATACCCGCGGTGAAAAATGGAGCGGTGGAATTTTTTTTATGGTGGGAGTGCTCGTTCAGAAGAAAAGTTTAGTGGAGTAAACGCTGAAAGGGGGCTAAATAAAGTGACATTAAACGGAAACGAAAAAAAAAACACCTAAGTGGGAAAATAAAATAAAGAGAATTAAAAGTAGCGCTCCATGAATGTATTGTTGGTGAAGTTGGAGGTCTAGAAGAAAGCGCAACATTAACCATGAAAAATGATTTATACATCCTGGAGTGGTTACTGGAACCTTCGGCATAGAAACAAAAAAACTGGACGTTTTCCACAGAACACCGACTTACTATACTTTTCTCGACGCGCTTTTCGCCAACTAAGTTGACATTTTCAGGAGAAGATTAAAACTAAATTCTAACCTACACACTTGCACTATTTATACTAAATTTGTTGCCACTCAGCTATAGTAATTAATGTTTTCTCATGTTTAAACCTCTCTTTACTGAGGGGGAAATCACACCCCCTTTACAGCAAAAAAAATAATTTTCTAATTCACCGTTTGTTAAATTTCCCCCTCAGTAAAGAGAGGTTTGAATTGAGAGAATTTAATTCATAATAGAATGCTGGCTTTCACGGCTGTTGTCCAATGGTGAAGTTATTTCTTCCGGGTTTTGCCGCGGTCGTCTAAATTGACTTGACGTTTCGCTGATCATGCTGTCAGCTTCTTCAGAAGGTTTCTAAAAATCAGTCTTTAGAAACCTTCTGAAGAAGCTGACAGCATGATCAGCGAAACGTCAAGTCAATTTAGACGACCGCGGCAAAAACCCGGAAGAAGTAACTTCACCAATTGAATTCATATTTTAGAAGATTCAAAGTATGTTTTATGCCAAAAAACAAAAAATCGGTCTTATGAAAATTCTACAGTAGTGCACCCTTAAGTGCACCGGGCTCGTACCTACCCCATACGTAATTGTTATTGTAATTACAATTTGGAGGCAAATGGTGTAACCCTTTCTCAACCAACAACACAATTCTTAGCAACAATGGGCAAAAAGACACAATTCTTAGCAGTCCAGTAGGCAGAGACTTTTATGGGTTCTTGAAACATATAGTGCTAGTTTTGACGGTATGTGAACCGTCCGCTAATTTTTTAAATTAACAATTTGTGGAAAAAAAGTCTTTTTTAGATTTTCGCTTATATCTTCGTTCCTTGGCATATTTTATATAGCATATGCGTTTAAGAAGTTGTAGCTTATTGAATTTACAAAATTTTAAGCCTAACACGAAGTCTCCAAGTGGTACTGTTAACTTGCAAATGACTGCTGAAGTTGAAAAAGTGCTTTTTTCACTATTTTTTTACTTCGAAAGTAGGGCGACTATGATCATGAAATTTCTTGGACGGACTGCTGTTTATAGTATGAAGTTACAAAAAAAAATTCAGCTCCATCCGTTAAATCACTTTTCGAGTAATTAACGATCGAATTTTTTGCAAGCCTTAATTAACGATGACGCCATTTCTTTGTTTATTGTACGATGTTAACCGGGTTAGGCTAGAAGAATCATAAATCTCTTTAAGTTTGCAAGACTTTTTGAGATTTTGAAAAACATTAATTTGGGCCAGTTTTATAACGTTTTCTACGCGATTACCTTTTTTGACGCGACGTATATATTGTTTTAGCGTTGCCGCTTCAAAATTCTTGGAGTTGTGACTATAATATCTTTAAAGTACGCTTCAAGTCAAAAGAAATGGCGTCATTGTTAATTAAGGCTTGCAAAAAAATTCGATCGTTAATTACTCGAAAAGTGATTTAACGGATGGAGCTGAAATTTTTTTTGTAACTTCATACTACAAACAGCAGTCCGTCCAAGAAATTTCATGATCATAGTCGCCCTACTTTCGAAGAAAAAAATAGTGAAAAAGCCCTTTTTCAACTTCAGCAGTCATTTGCAAGTTAACAGTAGCACTTGGAGACTCCGTGTTAGGCTTAAAATTCTGTAAATTCAATAGGCTACAACTTCTTAAAATGCATAAGCTATATAAATTATGCCAAGGAACGAAGATATAAGGGGAAATTGTAAAAAAAAAGTATTTTTTTCCACAAATTGTTAATTTAAAAATTAGCGGACGGTTTCAGCTCTACGGACCCTGCGCATTGTGTTCTACGCAAAAAAAACTACATAGGATACCGTCAAAACTAGCACTATATGTTACAAGACCACTTTTTGATGATTTTAGCTCCTGTCTACTGGACTATAGAGGGCTTTCGAACGAACCCACCCTCATCAACATACCTCACGACCGGAAGAACTAATTGACGCCGAAAAATGTATTTCTCGATCGCGTTTTTGAATTCCGAATTTCGAAAATCGCCGTGAAGCGCGTCGCGGCGGCGGCGCCCGCGTCAATAAGTCGTCGCGGCGTCGGATCGCTCCGCGCCATCTCGTAATTCTCCGCTCGCCGCCTCACAGCGCTGCAGTCAATAGCCGATCTGCCGCAAAGGGGAAAACATATTTTCCAGTGTTTTCGCGGCTTTTCCGAGCGCCTTCCGACCGACTCGCCCTTGAAAGGGGGTGGCGAGCGCGCTTCAGCTACATCCCCACCGGCAACTTCCATCGCAAGTGTCGCGCACAACTCTCGGAAGTAGTTAACAACAAACTCCCAAGTGTTTTCCGCGAGATATTCGCGTCTCGTGCGTTGAGTGGTTAAACTATCAGTGAGTTTTCCGCGCTGAGATCGGTGCTTGAAGAGCTTGTTTCCCGAAGTTCAGGTGAGTAATATTGCGGCGCAATTTTCGTTATTTTCACGCCCCTATGTATGGACAACCCCCCGCATCATGTCTCTTAAACCACCAGTTAAATGTGATGCCGGCTGTTTTGGCGCTGTGACAACTGGGAGACACTTTTGTTGAAGGTGTTGCGGACAATGTTCGATAACAAACATGGGGGCGTAACCTTATGCAAACAGATTCTCGTTCGTGGTAGACTTGCAAATTTACCCTTACAAAGTTCTACTTACCCTTACAGCTGTAATAATCCTGTCAAGCATCGCTTAAAAGGGTGGTCTAGTGGGAAATGCCAACATTATAATTAGTGACTTCAAGGCTGTGTTTGGGATAGTTAGGAGGTAAATATATCAGAAACCCGCGAACTTAGGGGTGGAGAATATGAAGAGGGCACCCAGAAAGTCGCAGGTCTTGTTTTTCGCTTATACTATCTCGAAAACGATTAGTTATAAAGTTCTACTTACCCTTACAGCCGTGATAATCCTGTCAGTCATCGCTCAAAAGGGTGGTCTAGCGGAAAATGCCAAGATCATTGGCATTGGTGTTTGGAATAGTTAGGGAGTAAATATATCAGAAGCCCGCGACCTAGGGGTGGAGAATGTGCAGGAGGACTCTAACAAGGTTGCAGGTCTTGGTTTTCCCCTATATCTCGAAAACGATTAGCTAGCTCAAAAATGGTTGTATAAAATTTGCCACAAGAATGTTCTCAGTTATATTTGTCATATCTGTAATAGTTTTCGAGGAGTGTGCTCGTGAAATACACATATTTTCGAAAAACTTTTTTGCTTCGTATTTTAATAAAATTTGCCTCTTAACACTGTCACTAGAGTGGAATTAGTCGATTTGTACACCTAAACGAAAAGTAACTGACACTTCACAAAAAAAATTGCTTTTTGTTGAGGAGGCTGAAAATATTAAATATCGTTTTTTTTGGCAACAATTTAAATTTATTTCTACATTGTTTAAATAATTCGCAAAGGTGCGAAAATTACGTTTTTTTTGAAGTAAAAAAGAGAACCGTAAACTATACAAAACAAATTTTTAGATAAAAAAATGTAGTAAAAACCCCTACAAAACCCATCAAAACAGAAATTTGCAAATCGGTCAATTTGTTTATCTGCAAAATTGAAAAAACCGTCAAAATGGCCCCTTATTTCAATTGTTTATTTTTTTACAGCCGGACAATTAAAGCCGCGCTAGGGCAACAATTTTACAACCATCTGGACGCGATTAAAATCCCATTCTTTCCGGCAAAACGGATATTTTAACGACACTGTAAATTCGCCTAGAAGTACCGTAAATTATTTGTTTTTATAGTGCAATTGCCGACTCGATATTAAACAAATACACGCTGGATACAACGCCGCATTACATCGTCCCGTGTAGGCGAGTATTTATCGCTGGCAAATAGTATAAATTGTCAATTTTGCACCGGGTTTATTGGTCGTAAATTACGGCCATATTGTTTTCTTTAGGACGTTATTAAACAAATGAACTCGAGTGCCGTTATTCGCTGGCGAAATAGAGAAATCTATTTTCAGGTTTATTAGTCTGAATGTCAGGAATCGTTTAAATGTCATATTTTAATGACGCGCGGCCGAAACAACCGAAATCCCATGGCCAACTCCGCATGGGTGCAGATAGACTGTAGAGTGTTCATTTATGCAAATAGTAGAGTAGAATTAGTCGATTTGTACCCCTAAATGAAAAGTAACTGACACTTCGCCAAAAAATATTGCTTTTTGTTGAGGAGGCTGAAAATATTAAATATCGTTTTTTGGCAACTATCTAAAATTATTGCTACATTGTTTAAAAAATTCGCAAAGGTGCGAAAATCATGTTTTTTTGAAGTAAAAAGAGAACCGTAAACTATACAAACAAATTTTGTACATAAAAAAATGTAGTAAAAACCCCTACAAAACCCATCAAAACAGAAATTTGCAAATCGGTCAATTTGTTTATCTGCAAAATTGAAAAAACCGTCAAAATGGCCCCTTATTTCAATTGTTTATAACTAATTATAAAGTAAGTCTTTCGATGTATTTTTAAGTTTTTGCAAAAAAGTAAATTGTTTATTAAAAAGGTGCTTTCGTAAAACAGCCCTTAATTTTTTTCTAAATATCATAAACGATTCAAAATGGATTCTCTTCTTGATGAGTTGGACTATCAAGTACATCGAAAAAATTAATTGAATCATAAATAATCAACTTCAAGGGGGTGTACCTAACCGTAGACAAATACATATATTCTCTTTTATCTTTTTTTGATAGACTGGTAAACAAAAAGCTGAATTATTTTCGTTTGTTCAGCGGAATTTCGGTTGCTTTGTATGCATGGAGGAATGTTTCTTATTTACTTTTCTGTTACGAATAGCGGGAATGGGAGAAGTTTTTGTTTGTGATTCGGTAGAAAGAGTGCTTACTGTTTACATTTCCAACCTTGTTATGATGGAAATTGAATGTTTTTTAATTATTTGTTTCGGTAATTTGAAGGTTGTTTCTCTTTCAATTGTTGAGGAGCAGTAGTTGAACAAAACACAACGTTACCGATTTTATACTGTACCGACTATTTACCATACTTCCTATAAGACAAACAAAATATTGGACATACAAGTTAATTAATAAATTGATATCATAGTAGAAATAAAAATGGAACACCCTGGATATAGATATGATTTTTTTATCACGTCTAGTTGTAAAATCACACACACTGTCACTATCACTATCACACTGAGGAGGCCTAATAAGGTCTAAATCCGGATCCGTGATTACTGATGACGAATCACAGCCAAAAAAAATATTCTTATTCTATTCTGATTCTTATTATATTTGTAAAAGCTTTGTTAAAATACCTACTGGTATTTTTACAAAACTACCTAAGCTGCATTTAAGCACTTTTTGCAAAATATTTTCCCAAGGTAATCTGAAGTGAAACAATAAGGTAATTTAGTTAAACTACAAATTAGAACAATATTAAAGGGTGACAAATTGGAAACCTTTTAACTGAGTTTGACAAATCTATCTTTTAGGATGGTGGTCAAAGAACTCTTGGAAAATAAAAAAGCTGACAATAGATATTGACACAAAAACATAAAATGGACAATATTTATGTTTGAATCGCTTTTTTCAGAAACAACCTAAGTCACATTTTGGCCATATTGAGTTTATCACACCAACATATATTTTTGGGGGTAACACCTGCTTAATTCAAAAAGTCCCGTAAACATCCTTGGTTATATGACGAATTAAAATATTCGTTTATATCTGAAACCACTTTAGTCCCGGACTTAGGTTGTTTCGGCACTAAATTGTCACTGGTCATTTTGCACTTTCAACTTAACTTATAAAAGTCAAAACAGTAAACAAATGTCGACGTTCAATAGTTTGTTGTTATTGCTGCTTTTAAAATGTTGTTTTATTAGAGCAAAAACATACTTAATTATATAACTATTATGAACAACTCAACCAACGACCAGTGCTAAAAACACTAATGATGGAGATCTTGCTGCTAAAAGAGAATTAGAAATTCGGATAAATATCAGCGTAATGTTATCAGAAATTCTAGGGTTGAAAATTATATTATTAATATAGCATATTAAACAAAAATATACTAGCTAGGAATTTACAATACTATATGATAATACTATATATAAAATAATACTATAGTACAAGGAATTTCACAGTTCAAATGCCAATTCAAAATGCATATGTATAAGGAGCCACTGCCAATACTACAAGCCAAAAAGGAAAATTTGAAAACTGCTTAAATGGGTGGAGGAACCATTCAAACCCTCTTACGAAAATATTATTGAAACATCAAAAATTAGAACAAAATCTAAGGGAGGCACAAAATAAGCTCTATTTTCATATCATATAACCAAAATTAAAAAAGTTATTCGAAAAAAACCGGTTCGAAAACATGATTTCATTTTGCATTTTTTTATGCAAAAATTAAATAAAAGCGATTTGGTTTTTCAATAGCATGAAAGTACAAGTCTTCGCGAATAATATGAGCCCATGATTGTTTCTGTACGATCATTTTTGCCTCTGTAAAAGCTGATTTTTGAAAACGTCTTCTTTTTTTAAATCGTTATAACTCGAAAAAATAAAACTTTTTTAAATGTTTGAAAAAAAGGATCATTTTCCGCTTCTCTCGGGCTATATTTGTAGTTAATAAGAAGTCAGTTCAAACAAAATTGGAATTTATACAGCAAAAATACGAAAAAGCGATTTTTGATGTTTTTTTTTTTAATTTTTTCTCAAATGTTTATGAACCGATTTTTTTCGGTCAAATTTCATTCGACACGCATTTTTAAGACCTACAACTTTCTAATTTAACTTTCTTGTGTAGGACTTGAAGCTTTTTTTTATCTGCAAAAAACCGTTTTTTTGACTTTTGCGAATTTTTTTTGTTATGTTCGCCATTAAAACTCGAGTAGCAAAAAAACGCTATCTTTCTTAAAATTATTTTCTCTATACGACCATATTTTTTGTTTGCTGATAACAATTAGTGACCAATTAACATGGGGGCTTTCGCTCGTTGATTGGACTAAACCTCGATTCCCTTGCAGTAGGAACGTTTTTAAACCGCGATTCAATTAATTTCGTTTAAACACAGGCCTTTATTAACTGCAAAGAGGCTGTGTACACGATGGCGATGGATCGCTAGATTCAAACCGAAGGAGCGAAAAGCAACGTCAAATGCAACAACGCAGAACACGCCTCGAGAGAGCAGGATTTTAATGAGTGCCGCTCGGAGACGAAGAGCAGTAACCGATAAAGTAGAACGCTGGTAGTCGTCTAAATATACAGACTTGTAATGTAATATTATCCCTACGTTATGTCTTGAGGCGGGTGATGCTGAGGTTTGCTCAACCTCCACAAAATCATAACAAAAACGCCATTTCAGTTGTTATAAAATACATATACTACTCACAAAAATTACGGGAGCAAAAGAAATCTAAATTTTTCCCCACGACGGGCGTCTAAGTGACTAATGGTCATATCGCGAATTAAAAAAAGCTTTTTGAAGCTCCAAGATCATAGTTTTCGGATCTGTAGGCCAATTAATTTTTAGAAGCCAAGGTGTTAACACAATCCGAAGAAATATCGCGAAGAAATTTTTTTCCAAATTTTGGTTAAACGACCATATGGACCAGATAGCCTGTTTATTCAGCTTCATTTTCCTTTTTTTTAATTATTTGCTACGTCCATTTGTCGCTGAGATATCCGAAATTGAACGAAAAAGGACCCTTTTGTCCTCAACCATCGATATCTCAGCAACCAATGATCGTACAGGAAATTGAAGGGCAATTTCGGAAACTGGAATAAATATCCTTTAAGATCCTGTCAAGACATTAAAAGACATGTTTTTCCCACCCTCAATATCGACTTGAAAAAAGTTGAAAAAAAGTGACTTCCCTTGTTTTGGTAAATCGACTGCATATTAGCAAATATTGATGGAGAGGCTAGGACTTCTAGGAGTTTTTACACCTCAATGTATCCCCAATAGCCTTATAAATTTGCAGATCGATCCATCGAGTGGTTTTTCCGGGCCGATTATTAAAAGTTTTGAAAAAAAATTAAAGGAGGAAATGGAAAAATATTTTTGTTTCCACTTTTTTTCTCAATGCTGCATCGGTCACTTGGTATATTTGAAAAAAAATTAAAAATTCCAAACTTGTACTTCAAAAATAATACAACATGAAATGTTAAGCATATGCCAAAAATATATTTCCAAAGAGATAAAAGAAACCGATTGTTTGTCTATAATTGCAGATGAAAAAAAGGTCGTCGCAAAAATTTCAGTAGGGTAATAATACGCTTTCTACTACAACATTGATATATACATAAACAGTACATAAATATAACAATATTTTTAGTGCTTTTTAACTTTGATATTCGACCTTGAGAAATAAAAAAAAACAGCGCCACATTCCTAATACTTGTTGACCTCTAGACAGCGGATAACATCGACGAAATCAAAACATTAATGCTTGAAAATCGCCACATGAGTGTTGGAGAGTTGGCTCAAGAGGCTGACATATCGACAATGTCAGCTCATGGTATTTTGAGTGATTTTTGGGCATGAAACGCGTCGCTGCGAGACTGGTTCCGAAAGAGCTGAATGTTCTTCAAAAAGAGCATCTGAAGCAGGATGCTCTTGACATGGTTTCCAGAGCCGATGGTGAACCAAACTTCATGAAACGCATCATAACTGGGGACGAAACATGGGTCTACGAGTACGACATGCAAACAAGTCGTCAATCATCGGAATGCCGCTATGATGAGCCGAAAACGAAAAAACCGCGCCAAAGTCGGTCGAAAGTGAAGGTGATGCTGACGCTTTTTTTATTATCGAGGCGTGGTACATTCCGAATTCCTTACGGAAGGACAGATGGTTAATAAGGAGTATTATCTCGGAATTTTGAGGCGTTTCAAGGAAAATTCTTGGATTTTGCACGACGACAACGCGCCAAATTCTTGGACCGAATAGAAGGCCAAAAACTCAATAAACACGATCGATCAACCACCGTATTTACCAGATATTGCTCCGTGTGATTTTTTTAATTTCCAAAACTAAAATTTCCACGACGGGGTCGCCGCTTTGAAACGATTGATGCACATCAAACAAAATTCGCTGAAGGAGCTGTAGGCGATACCTTCGGCGGCCTATGAGCGGTGTATGGAAGATTGGGTTAAACGTTGGCATAGCTGTATTGCATTCGATGGAGCTTACTTTGAAAGGGACAAAATAAATTTTGATGAATAAAACAATCGATTTTTTACAATTTCCGGGTAATTTTTGTACGTAGTAGTATATCCCACTGATTAATACAGCAACTTTTTTCAGTGGAATTAAATTCATATTGTGAACAAGGTTGGTCACGCTCGCAATGCCCTCCCAGCTGGATTAGGATTAGGGCAACATGACAAACAACAATGTTACTGCGTATTAAATTACATAGGTGATTATCCCTGTTACAGCCAGAACAAGCCGCAATATAGGATAAGACTAATTAAGAGAATTATGTAGGAAGGCTTGCCCCGGAAATGCTATGAAATTTTTATATGTACGCTATCATGAACTAGTACAATGATACTAATTTCTGTTATGCTCTATTATCTGTTTCCTGTTATCACAGAGACTTCAATTTGATTTAAGGACTACATTTGGTTCAGCAGATCTGTATCGTCGGATTAAAAAGTAAATAACGACTTTCGTAGTTTCCTGTCTTTTGTAGTTAGGCTCTCAGATGAGTTGCCATGATAAGCCTGTTGAGCAAAGAGTGGTTTTATGAAAGAGTATCAAGTGGCGTGCAGTATTCATCTGAAAGCTGATATTTATTGAGGTAGAATGTGCAGAACGGCTACAGTATAAGACTCTTCAGACTGGAGTTTACTAATTAAGAAGAGATACGTACTTGGAATGCTAGTTTTTCCAGTAGACATTAGGATTTCATTTCCTCCCAATTTCTACTATTGGAAGAACTTTAGAGAATATTAGGTACGTCATATACAGAGTGGACAAGTAATCAATGCAAAACATCGTACATTTTTGCTATTCACAATCTTGTCAGAATAGAAAAGTGAAAGAAATGCAAAATCTCCATTATCAAAATTTTGACAAATACGTCTGAAGATATAATAGGAAACTCATGGATCTATTCAGCCATCAAAATTGTCGATAGCAAACACTTCCGATGTTTTTAGTATACTTCAAACTTTCCAGTAGTAGAAATTGGAAGGAGATGAACTCTCCACTGTTATAAAGCACATCAAATAAATCTTGGTCCGTAATGCTATAACACTGCCCACAGAAACCACATCGTAGTTTATACGAGGTGTGTAAATTATGTAATGAGACTGAGTTTTTAATTTTTTGTTATACGAATAGAATTACAATTCAGTATTGGTTCCTTCAAAATAACTTCACAGCGCTGGAGACGGTTCCTCATAGCAGTGCTGCAACTGATATACTGGAATAGCCTTCATATGGTCTGTTACAGCCATTTTAATATTTTATATGGTCCCAAAATAACGTCCCCTCAAAAGTCACAAGGACTCAAGTCAGGCGAATAAGGAGGCTGGGGGCCACAGGAATGTTTTTACTGGCTAAAAACTCTGAAATGAGCTTTACTGAAATGGGACAGATTTTTCTCATCTCCAATTCTTTAGTCAAAATCTGGTGAACAGTGATGTGATTAAAATTTAACTCTTCCTCGATCATTCTTGTCGTCAACCGACGATCTGAATGCATAAGATCCCTTATTCTATCGACATTTTCTTCGGTTCTTGAAGATGAAGGCCTTCCACTGCGTGGTTCATCTTCCTTCGACTCTCTTCCTTATGAGAATGTCTTAAACCATTGAAAATCCTGGGCTGTTAAAAAAACACTATCTCCGTAGACGTGTTGAAGTTTTGCAAAAGTATCCTTTGCGTTGTGTCCAAGTCTGAAGCAAAACCTGAGCACACCGTTGCTCAAAATTAATGTCACTCATTTTTAAGGCGCACTAGAAAAAAACCGGTTTACAAAAACAGCCACAAAGAACAAACAAACGACTCTAATAAGTTTAAACTCGTATTGAAGGTGCATTACATGTTAACCTACCGCCCTTCCAAGTCCCGTCTCCGCAGTATTGCTAGATCGGGCGCTACGTTGCCAGTCTCATTACTTAATTTACACACCTCGTATGCACTAATATAAGAATAGAAACACCTTAGAAATCAAGAAGGTGTTTCATTTTCAATATATAGGTTTTATCACTTTTGCAGTCTGTCTAGTAAGAGTAACAATGACTCTCTCTTCACTCACATAGAAAAAGTAAAGAGATATTCCCCATTATAGCGTTAATGGTCAAACTGTAACTGTTATCATCCTGTATTGTCAACCAAACTGTTATGTGAAAATATTACTATTTGGTTCATTTGAAAAGAGTTCCTATATATGCAAAAGTTATTAGAGAAAGTGCCCAATAGTGTTAGTCTGCAAAGTTTGTAGACTATCGTTATCTGTTTCGCTCCGGTCGACCACTGATTGAACACCAATTTGTACCAACAAAGATGAAAATAAAACCCACACAGTTCTAGTCAATGTTCCTGAGAAATTAATTTCACCAAATAGAAAATTGGGCTTCGAGTTGTGAATAGAATATAATTCACGTGGGTACATTGAATTATTGCCAGCAACGTAAATACTCTCGAAATACTGAAGGGGTCTCATTACCTATAACCAAACCATAACCAAAATGTTTACTGTTATCTACTAGTTATACATTTCAAAGGTAGGCATAACAAGGTATTTATGTTTTACCGATGTAATTATTGGAATAATATTTGGCCTGGTTTCCCACAAGTTGAAATTATGGTGGCTTTGTACATACAATTTCTTATTATACACGTAGGTAATGACAAGTCATAATTTACATCGAACAGTACAAAGAAGGCCGATTTCTAAAATTACTTTTTTTTTTAATAAGCAGTTAAATGGATACATAATTATGTATTCTAAAGCAGTTTTTGTTGGACATTTGGTGGATATATTCAATATACATATTATGATAATATGGTTTGGGGGATATAATGAAATGCCTGCTGTACTTAACTTTTATTGTTCATTTCCTTTTGTAATCCATTTGAATATAACAGCCGAGTCGTCTAAATAGTTACGTTTTTAGATTTCTACATTTTTTTATTTAATGTTGTCCAATGAGTCAACTACTGCTGGCTTCTTTCTCAAATTTCAGTTTTTATCTAGTTTAACGAACAAATCCAATTCAATAACCCAAATACAGTATTATTTTTATACAGGACAATAAAGACATTAACAAAGTTTTATTTATGTGTATATATAAAAAACGTACAACAGTGATAAAACATTTCACATTTTTTCTACCCCTGATAATTTGAGTATACAGGGTGTCTCATTTTTAAGGGGCCACGGCGAAACTACAAATTCTTGGGTAAACATATTACGATTTAACAAAACTTATCTTAGTCCAAAAGTTATTGGTAAACCAAGGTACAAGGTGTCAAAGTTATACTTACACAAAGTTGTAATTTTGGATTTCCGTAAGAAATTTTTTTTATCTATGAATAACCATTTTTTTTTTATAAATACGAGGTTTTTTGAGCAACGGAATTTTAATATATCAACCATTATGATGGTGTAATTTTTTCGTGTCCCAGAACATTTGTTTTTATTGAAAATATCGTGGGTGTGTCAACCTCATTACTTGTATGAAACGATAAAACAGTTTCCAATTATTTACATAGGGCTATATGTATATATTTCTATACACTTTTTCTTCAATATGAACATGTAATAGGATCCTGAATAACTGATTCCTACTATTTGTTCGAGATTATTTCGTGTTGCCACTACAAACAAAAGCAGGCGCCGGCCAATATCGTATCAATCAATATTAAATCTGTCCTTATGACTGACTGACTAAACAGTTCTAATAAGCTCTATATATGTTTGCACGTATTACATGTTTATTAAAGTATACAGCTTGTCTCCCGATGGGTTTTGTTAAAACCTCTCCCCCTTCCCTTTTTTTTTTTTCCTTTTTTTTTTTTTTCCCCCCCCTTTTTTAATTTTTTTTCCTTTTTTTTTTATTCCTTCCCCCTTTTTCCCCTTTTTTAAATTCCATATTTTCTCCCCCATTTTTTTTTTTTTTTTTTTTATCCCGGGGGGGGGGGGGGGCCCCCCCCCGCGGGGAACAAAAAACCCCCCCTTTCCCCCCCCCCCCCCCCCCCCCCCTTTTTTTTTTCCCCCCCCCCCCCCCCCCCCCCCCGGGGTCCGCCCCGGGGGGGGTTTAAATTTCCCCCCCCCCCCCCCCCCCCCCCTCCTTTTTTTTTTTTTTTTTTTCTTTTCCCCCTCCCCCCCCCCCCCTTTTTTTTTTTTTTTAGAGGGGGGTGGGGGGGGGGGGGTGGGTTTCCTTATTCATACTACTGTTACACTTAATGATTTCTAAACTTTCAAACCTCTACTGTTTGTTACATTTCTAATTAAATTTAAATTATTTATGTCTATTCTATGGTTGTTGTCAAAAGCGTGTTGGGCAACACAAGATTTTTCAGTTCTGCCATATTTCAAATGAGCCATATGTTCTTTAAATCTAGTCAAAATAGATCTTTTTGTTTGCCCAATATACTTTTGACCACAGTCTTTACAACTTATTTCGCATATTCCTGACTTTTCGTTATTGTTGATTGTCTTTGGGGTTACCTAAAAGCGTCTGTAGTTTATTTTTAGACTTGTAAACCAATTTTTCATATTGATATTTTTAAAAACTTTATCTAGACCGCGGGTGCATTTAGGTTCATATGGTAATGAAACACAAATTTCGAATTGTCAGTCTCTACGAAAAGTCATGGAATTTTACAGGGTTCTCTTACATTTATGCTTTATTAACTTATCTATTAATTGGACTCAGTAACCATTATTCTTAGCTACATTCTTATTTAAATTTTTCTCATGTTAAAACGTCTCTTTACTGAGGGGGAAATTTAACAAACGGTGAATTAGAAAATTAAAACTTGCCATTTTATGTTGAAAAGGGTGGTGTGAATCGTTGGGAATATATCTAAGAGTCGCGGTTTCTTTCCTATATATATCAAACTCAAACCTATTTTCACTATTTCTAATAACTAATACATCTAAAAATGGTAGCTGTTCAAATGTTCCATTTCAGATGTAAATTTTATGGTAGGGAAACGGTAAATTAAATTATATAACCGTTTCCCTACCATAAAATTTATATATGAAATGGAACACAATGGACAGCTATTTGAGATTTTTGAGAAAATTTGGAGGCCTGTATCTCCTTGGGAGTGTATACACACGACATCAAAATATCCGAACTCCACATATCCGAACTCACCATATTTCCGAACTTTTTTCAGCATATTTCCGAACTTGTACTTCCACACAACCGAACTTGTCGCTGTCGAATGACGAATGAGCCAGAAAAACCCTTTGCGCATGCACCGGCAGTTCGGTTATCCGGAGGTGAAGAGACTTCGGAAATGTGGAATTTTGCGGAACGGAAAAGTTCGGATATGTGGATGTCGAGTGTATTTGTATAGAGGTAAATGGCGTTAAATCATCATAATTTTAAGTTGATCTACACGCCCCTCCCTTTGTCGTTTATTTCCGAGTCACCCTGTATAATGAGAACCTCTTAGGTAATATTTATCTCACAATCATCCTCACGAAATACCGATAAATCTTTCCGCAAGATTTACCCCGCCAACGAAAAAATTCATATTAATGGGCAGAACCCCGCGTATAAATTACGTTAAGGTGTTTCTAATGTCATTTTCTTTTCAAGGTGCCCGGCTTCGCTTTCCATTTCACGCTGAGGAGCCACCATATATCTTTTAAGTGTTATCGTCGGCAACCGTCTTCCTATCATTCGGCCTCTGACTATATAAATTTCAATAAACGCCATTCATTCGGGAGCTTTCGTTCCCGGTGCGGTAACCCCCACACTCTCACCCCCTTGAAATACGGGCCTCATCTGTAATAGAGTCAGCAAAATGATGGGAGGGATGATTATCGTCATGGTACTCCCATTGAGTTCTGTTGTAAATATATACAGGGTCAGGCATATCAGACGGCCAGCCCAGTCACCTGATTTGACCCCCTGCGGTTTTATTTCGTGGGGTTAGGTTAAATATCAAGTATAATAAGGAAGGCCAATTCATGTGAACGTCTTAAGAAACAGAAATAGATGTATTCTGGCTTCCCGTTTCGCCAGAACTGACTATTATTTGATCAGTTTTCTGAGTCACCCTATATATTTTCCTTTTTTTATTCTCTTCGTCTTCCTGAATCTGCTTATGCACCCTAGGAAATTGCACTTTTACATATTGGCGATAGATGTGTAGAAGAGAATAAGTTAAAAGACACCAGTAAGGGCAGACAAATACAGGTAGATGCAACAGTGTTTCACGCTTGTGAACGTATTAGAAACGTATGAGACCTGCGCGTAATAGAAAGTTGAGAGGGGTATTTGACACGGCCTATCACCTACCGCCTATCTCCGAATTTGAGTGGGACTTAGTACTTTTTCGCAGCTTTCGGGGGTGTACATCGACTTAGCTGTATGAAACGCAATTCTTACGTAATTCTGACTTTTACAATTCTCCCATACATTTAAAAGAAGTCTACGAACATAATTGTGTTTATTTAATTTTTCTATTCCTTCTTTCTAATCGGTCTGCAAGAAAATAAAATTGAAGTTCTATAAAAAAATAAAAAAAATAACAATATAAATCAACCCGGTTATAAGACGAAAGAAAGAAAAAATGCCTATTGAATAAATGGTTCAAAAATGTCGCCCCTTTGTGCTTCGCAAAAACCTAGTCTATCGTAAAACTCAGTTCTTACGCGTTCTTAACACTTCAGGGGAAATATTATTTAGGATTTGTACAATTCTGGCCCGTAAATCATTTAAATTTCGTGGTCTTTCATGTTCATGTCCGTAAATAGTTTGTTTTAAATATCCCCAAAGGAAGAAGTCGTTGGGCGATAAATCGGGGGATCTGGGTGGCCATTTTGGTTATTGTACTTTAGAGTGTAGACAAGAATTCAATTCACACGTGCGCATTATCATTTATGGGCGAGGCCTACAAAGCCTACATTTAAGTCTTTAAATTAAGGGCCTTTAAGGCCTACATGATTTTATTGGTTTCCTATTGATGTAAATACGAAAGACAGAGAATAACGCTCATAAAAGTTTTAAAATGACATATCAGTCTGGCAACTAAGGATATAATATTTCTCTGTCAGTTCGCTTTACTTGAGGAGTTTATTCTTTTCTATCTTTTAATGCTCGGCTTTGAAATCTTGGACTTTTTAGCCCTGCATGTGACTAGTCTAATATTTCTGTCAAGATTTAATTTGTCTCGAAGAAGGTATTAAAGTTTTTGAATCTCTTCTTCTTCTCGTTTTCACCGCAACGATCAATTTACTTACATTCTCGAGTCTCTCCTTCTTCTCGTTCAAATTGTAAATAGCGACCCGTTCAACCCCTTGTCAAAATAAGAAATTGAAATTTTCTATACAAGGAAAACAAAGTGCATGAAACTTTTCCACCGACCACCTCAATTTTTGTACAAAAGTACTCCGAAATATTCATCAAACACGCTTAATTATTCTCATCCCTCCTCGGGGGCTCTAGAATAATAAATTTCAAATTATAAGTTGCCAATTTATTAAGAAAAGTAAATTAGCTTTTTAGGGGTTTAATATAACTTTTTAATTTGGTCCAATTTAACATGAACCGATTTAAAGAACAGGAAATTTGTCATCGTTATTACGTTGGTTGTTATCTGAAGATGGTCTAATCGGGGGTGGTGTAAGCAGTTTAGGCGGAAGACAACCCCCACGAATTATCAGACTTCTTGATTTTAATAAATATTTGATGATGTCTGTTGGGCATAGTCAAAAATTCGTTTAAAGCGTTTATACCGATTGATTACAATAACCCTTTTTCACAAAACAGTGTGTGAAACAATTGTCATGGGAATTCTCAAATATGGGCGTGGCCGAACGTCGGGTCATAGGTGGCGTATCTGTCAAGTCAAAGGAACGCAATTGATGTGTTAAATACACTACAGAATCCTGAAAAGTAACACTCCCCCGTATATTTGAATGAAACACCTTGTATATTGTTCCATTTTTGAATTCTACGGGTAATACTAAATTCATACGTAAGTGTGACTATACGAGGTGTGTAAATTAAATAATGAGACTGGCAACGTAGCGCCCGATCTAGCAACACTGCGGAGACGGGACTTGGAAGAGCGGTATGTTAACATGTAATGCAGTACAAGTTTGAATTTGTTAGTCATTTGTTTGTTCTTTGTGACCGTTTTCGTAAACCGGTTTTTCTAGGGCGTTTTAAAAATGAGTGACATTAATTTTGAGCAACGGTGTGCTATCAGATTTTGCTTCAGAAATGGGGCAACGCAACTCATACTTTTGTAATACTTCAAGACGCCTACGGAGACAGTGTTTTTTTCAAGAGCCCAGGGTTTTCTATGAACCACGCAGCGGAAGGCATTCATCTTCAAGAACCGATGAAAATGTCGATAGAATACGCGATCTTGTGCGTTCAGATCGTCGGTTGACGACAAGAATGATCGGGGAAGAGTTAAATTTGAATCACACCGCTGTTCATCAGGTTTTGACTAACGAATTGGGGATGAGAAAAATCTGCGCAAAAATGGTCCCAAAAAACTTTCGCAGGAACAAAAGGACATCAGGAGAGAAAGGTGTCTTGACTTTTTTAAATCGATTGAAAATGATCCCCATTTTATGGAACGTGTCATTACTGGTGATGAGACTTGGGTGTTTGAGTACGACCCGGAAACCAAGCGCCAAAACATGGAATGGCACACTTCAAGCTCTCCAAGACCCAAAAAGCTAGAATGAGCAAGTCGAATATCAAATGCATCCCGAGATTGAAGAATCACCTCAGGGTACGTCATTTTGGGACCATAGAAAACATCTAAATGACTGTAACCGACCACCTGAAGGCTATTCCAGTATATGAGTTCCAGCACTGCTGTGAGGAATGGACGAACCGTCTTCAGCGCTGTGTGGCTTCCGACGGAAGTTACTTTGAAAGAGACAATACTGAATTGTAATTCTATTCGAATAAAAAAATTTAAAACAATAAGTTTCATTACTTAATTTACACACCTCGTATATTAATTAGATTATCGATGTCTAAATTCAATCGTTGTCATTTTATTTTCAAATTATTTTTTTCTTTGCTTCAAATATAATTTTGCGAACTTCTGAATATCTGAACATCCAGAAAACAATCAGCTGCTTTACAAATGTCAAAAACACAACAGGGTGGGGTTTCTAAAGCATCTGATTATTTTCAAGAAGCTGTATAAGAGGGTAAATTAAACATTTTAGTACTAGTTCTGTTTTCATCTTTTGAGAGCATACGGAAAATTGAGTTTATTCAAGTTTATACAAATATAAATTATCCCATTTGATCAAACCCTTATTATGATATACGAATCCTTTGTCGAAGTCGCTTATTCAAGTTTAGATCTAGTTTAGCTGGTTTAAATAACTAGTTCGAAATTTCAATTACATTTTCGAGTCCCATTCTGGGCACTTCTGTTTTAAACTTGGCGTGAAATTGTCAGGGTGCTTTAATAACATAATATTCTAGACTGTATTATATTATTCAATAAAGTTTACCACTTCTCTTGTCAGAAACGGAACAATTGTTCTTAGTTTTTTGCTACAGAAATATCATAAAATATTTCACTGAGAGCCAAATAGAACGTGAAAAGTTCAAACGCCAACTGTTTAAAATCGAAATTTTGATTTCAAAGAGGATTTTTTGTTCCTAATTATTTAAAAAAAAAAAAACAACAAAACAATAGTCTACAAATGAGGTGTTGAAAATGACTTCCATTTTCCGCTCAGCAATGCCTAAACGGTCCCGAAACTCTTCAATAATAGTTGCTAGGAAGTCTTCAGGAATGGTCCGGATTTAATTTGAAATTGTCTGTTTCAAGTCTTCAATGTTATGTGGTCGATTGACATAAACATTACATTTTAAATGCCCCCATAGAAAAAGATGTAAGGGATTTAGATCCGGGGAGTGCGCTGGCCATTCAATTGCACCTCTTCTCCCTTTCAATTGTACCTCTTCTCCATATCCTTCTCAAAATAGAGCCCTTTGATCGAAGTCATCCGTGTGTTGTAGTTTTATGGACGTAACTTTTCTCGCTTATAATTTTAATGACTGACGCATTTTAGGTAACAGCAGGTAGAAAATCATTTTATTGCTTCTGCCACGGTGATTACTTAGACGAATAATCTAAAACGTTTTTTATCAGATGTATCTGAGGGGGTATATTTCAGCTATGTAAATGTAATTTGGAAGGGTGATATTGCATTTTTTTATAAACCAAATTCCGTAAATGGGTTCTATTTCCATCGCCAAGACTAAATGCCAAGGGCGGGACTTTGCTTGACATGACACCTGCTAATGCATATCTAATAAACAATTCGACCTTAAGGTGTTATAATATCATGGGTATTTTTTATCCAAGGACGAACGAGGAGAATATTAGACGTTGCCATTACAAGTGAAGGATAGTGAAGGACACGAACGAGATAAAATCACTTTAACACAAATATAGTCCAGTAGGCAGGGAGCTAAAATCATCAAAAAGTGTTCTTGAAACATATAGGGCTAGAAACATATAGACATCTTGAAAGTTCGATTCAAGGCGCGTATTTAAAAAAAATGGGCGCCAAGATATTATAGTCACAATTCCGAGAATTTCGAAGCGGCAACGCTAAAACAATATACAGTAAGCGGCAGCCTAATGCATACATAGCCGAATGAAGGGCAATTGATAATTTAACTTCTTTGTAAGTAGAGTAAAATGAGGTGAGAACCAATCGCGATCCAATCGCTAGCGCAGGCGTATGAAAGGCACCCGGTTTGTCGGTAGGGCTGTTTGAGTTAAAATTTGAAATACCATTTTCATATTTTATACTGGTCTAGTGCCTGATTAGAAAAGTGTATTATTACGAGCGTATTGTAGAAGCACTACATACAGTCATAAAAATAAAAATGGATATTTATCACATTGACGAAAGAGTTCAAATAATTAAATGACAGACGGTATGAGCGCGGCCGCCGATAACCGCGGATCCTGACGGGGAAAGAGCATTAGTGGGTGGAGCTTAGAGTGAGTCATTGGACCGTTCGTTCTGCCTTCGTTCGCTGCGTGCGTTCGCTGTTGTCATATCAACATAATATTCCTATTAGATATTTTAAAATTGTATCACAGCTGTTTAAAGTAGTATTAACTGTTTAAAATTATTTCACAGTAGTTGGGTTGAAAAAAGATAACAGTAAACTTTATTATACGATACGCAATTGATCGTACATCAATGCATTTTGTAAATATAGGGTTTTTATAAGACTGAGAGAAAGATAAAATGCAGTGTTAAGTGTTACAGTTAGTTCTAGCAACGTTGCTCTTTAGATTACCGCTAAGATAAGAGGGGGTGTTCCCCCTCTTAACATTTTTTTGATAAAATTAATAATTTCGGAGATAACAGCAAAAAAAAAACGAGAATTTTGGGTAGGAATCAACTTCAGCTACCCGTACCAACTCGCCAGTACAAGTTACATTTTCGCTGCAATGGTCACTTTTGTAGAGTGTTTTATTCTGAGTAAATCGAGACCAAGACCAATGTAATCGCATAAAATGGGACTGAGTTATAGAAATTTGAAAAAAAAAATCGATTTACGTGTATTTTAAATGGAAAATCTTTTCACGCTTTGGGAAAGTACTTAAAATTAATATTAAGGGCTGTAACATTCAGGGATTTTTTTCGACATATTCAACAAAATTTAAAGTGAGGACTGAAAAAATTAAAAATAGTTGAAAAAAAATCACCCTAATCTGACAACCTTGCTTTTTTTTCATGTCTTCACATTGACATATAAAAATATTATAACCCACGTCCCAAAATTCCTGATAACAAGTAAACAGCAGGGAAACAGGTGTGAATCATTTTTTTTTGAACCGTGGAAAAATCTTCGTTTTATGCGACGTAAAAAAAAGTTCGCAACTCCAAATATTTTGCTCGTTCATGCAGAAGGGCAGTAAAATGCTCCCCGTCCCGTCAGCAGTCGTTTCGTTGGTGTATGCTGTTAAATTAAGCAAGGGATATTAGCAAGGTAGCTAATCTTTGACGAAATTGACGTTTTAGGACCTGCTGAATAAGCTGTAATATTGACACGCTTCATTAGCGAATGTAGATTAGGGGGGAGCCAAAGTCGCTTTTTCAGTCACGCATTTAAAGGGAACGCCACATTGGCTGCCTCGGAGATAAACTTGGATTGATGGGATTTCATGTGAGTTCAAGTAATGAATATTTCACATTAACGAAAATATGATATTCTTATGCAATAACAGATGAAAAATAGATGAGTACTTCTATATTCGTTCTATGGAGACATCCAAAAAAAAACGTCATCAAAGTTGGCCGAGAAAAAAAAGACGTATTTCTATTCTTGATCGAATTTATAACCTTATTTACTTGTCAAGACTGTCACATCATATGACAGCCATTGTTTATTTTACAAATTGTGACAGTCACTTGTCAAAAGTTTGACATAACCGAAAAGCTTAGACATGACCTCTATTTCCATCTCTCTCGTTCATAGCCAGAGTTGATGACGTTTTTTTTGGATGTCTCTAATATGCAGTTTCTGTATTCATGCTATGAAATTATTTTCCAAATTTAAGTTATCGTGATTTGTTGACTTTTTCTGAAACGTGAACAAGCTAGGTAAAAAACTAGTTCTGTCCGTTCCAAGATCTTAAGTGAAAAGTGAAAACTATATGTATACGAGGTGTGTAAATTAAGTAATGAGACTGTCAAAGTAGCGTCCGATCTAGCAACACTGCGGAGACGAGACTTGGAAAGGTGGTAGGTTAACATGTAATGCACCTTCAGTAGAAGTTTGAACTTGTTACAGTCTTTTGTTTGTTCTTGGTATTTTCGTAAACCGGTTTTCTCTAGTGCATTTTAAACATGAGTGACATTAATTTTGAGCAACGGTGTGCTATCAGGTTTTGCTTCAGACTTGGACACAGCGCAACGGATACTTTTGCAAAACTTCAACACACACGTATACGGAGACAGTGTTTTTTCAAGAGCCCAGGTTTTTCTGCGGTTTAAGGCATTCCCAGAAGGAAGAGAGTGGATTGAAGATGGACCAAGCAGCGGAAGGCCTTCATCTTCATATATCGATGAAAATGCCGATAGAATACGGGATCTCGTACGTTCAGATCGTCGGCAAAACTGATCGGGGTAGACAAAAATGATCGGGGTAGAATTAAATTTGAATGACACCACTGTTCATCAGATTTTAACTAGAACGAATTGGAGATGAGAAAAATATGCGCAAAAATGGTTCCAAAAACCTTTCGTTGGAAGAAAAGGACATCAGGGAGAAAGGTGTCTTGACTTTTTGAAATCGATTAAAAATGATCCCCATTTTATGGAACGTGTCATTACTGGTGATGAGACTTTGGTGTTTGAGTTTTTTTCCGAGGCAAAAAGCGCTAAAGCATGAAATGGCACACTTCAAGCTTTCAAAGACCCAAAAAAAAAACATTCCTGAGGCTCCTCAGTCTCCTTATTCGCCTGACTTGAGTCCTTGAGACTTTTTTCTCTTCTCAAGATTGAAAAATCACTAAATTCCAATTGTTACAATATTTACTATATACTATACTACTATATATTATACTTATAGAGGAATTCACTGGAAAATCGGTCACAACTTTTGGAATAATGAAATAAAAAATGTACAATTTTTTCGTATTCTCATTATTTCAAAATTTAATAGTATTCATTATTGTTTTCAGTATTCCAAAAATATATTTTATTATATCAGTGAAATTGTTATCCTCTTATTATTTATACTTTTATTTTATACGTTATTATGAAGAAAATCTGAACTCCAAAGTACTCCAAAATACTCCAAAGAATTTTATTTTGTAGTTTGTATTTTTTTTTTATTAACTTCACTTTCGTAACCATTCATTATTCCGCAGAATAGATAAATAGAACTTTTCCGCATAAATAGAGCATTGAAATAAGAACAAGAAACGTCGTCCGCTTCAAAGCGAACACCAGCGCTCGCAGAATGTTTCTTACGTAGCTGAGAATGGCAAACAAAAGGAGTTCTTTGTAGCTCGATGCGCTTTTACGCTGTCCCTCTCCCGCCCCGTCCGGAAGGCCTTATTCGATATAAACTTTCCCCCTACAAAGACAAATTGGCTCCTAGCTAATACCTGTGTACTCTCTGAAGTAGAGCCGTGTTAATTAGTCAAGTTTTCAGAGTACGCCTCTCTATTTGTCTCGGGAGTGTAATACATGTATATTTCGCGTCATGTCTGAGCTGAGCGGACGGTGTGCCGAAACCGGGACGTACGTACACCATGTGTTTACCGAAAAGTTACGGAATGTTATAGTATAGTAGAATTAGGATTTAGCCGAAAAGTAATTGACACTTCACCAAAAAAAATTGCTTTTTGTTGAGGAGGCTGAAAATATTAAATTTCGTTTTTTTTTTGGCAACAATTTAAAATGATTGCTACATTGTTTAAATAATTCGCAAAGGTGCGAAAATCAGTTTTTTTGAAATTAAAAGAGAACCGTAAACTATACAAAAAAATGTTTCAGATAAAAAATGTAACTAGTAAAGAACCCAAGAAATTTGCAAATCGGTTAATTTGTTTATTTGTAAAATTGAAAAAACCGTCAAAATGGCCCCCTATTTCAATTATTTGTAACCAATTATAAAGTAAGCCTTGTGACTTTAAAAGTATTGGAAAATGTAGGTATGGGTGTACTTAAAAAAACGCTGAACATTTCAAATCGACATATTTTTAAGTTTTTGCAAAAAGTAAATTGTTTATTAAAAAGGTGCTTTCGTAAAACAGCCCTTAATTTTTTTTGTAAACATCACAGAGTAACGATTCAAAATGGATTCTCTTTTTGATGAGTTGGACTATCAAGTACATCGAAAAATTAATTGAATTTCACAAATTTAATTGTTTAAACGTGACATTGAAAAGCACGCCCATTTTAAAGTTATAAACAAATGAAATAACTCGTTCGTTTTTTATCGTACAATGTTGAGACTAGAATCATTGTACAGCTACGATTTTTCTGCGAATTAAAAAAAAATGAATGCTCCAAGTAACTTGGGAGCCGAGTTTTTTCCTTTTCTTTCACTCATAACTTATTCAATTTTTTGATTTTTTTTAACTCAACACAGTAATAAGATCAAATCTTGCTCTGTATTATGTAAGAATTTCGAAAGTATGTAGTAGTCGGTTTCGTTTACAGCATTATAATAATGTGCATTGTTATTTTAGTAACGCGCGTGGATGCATGAGTGATGACGGCACGGCAGCGGCAGCAGTGTGGTTCTCCTGCGCGCAGATTTTCTTTCGGTCGCGTCAAAATCACAGCGCACGAAAAAAATCGGATTATCTCCGAAACTATACACGTAGAATGATAATTTTTGTTTTAATTTGGGGTAGCTCGTGAAAAGAATGACTGGGAATACTCACAACTTTAATCAAATTAGTCCAAGTCAAATTAGTCCAATTTATATATAATAATATCATTCAACGATTGTCATTACCATTACCATTAAACAATTAAATTTGTGAAATTCAATTCATTTTTCGATGAACTTGATAGTCCACTCATCAAGAAGAGAATCCATTTTGAATCGTTACTCTACGGTATTTACAAAAAAATTAATGGATGTTTTACGAAAGCACCTTTTTTATTAAACAATTTACTTTTTTGCAAAAACTTAAAAATATATCGATTTGAAATTTTCACCATTTTTTAAATACACCGATACCTACATTTTCCAATACTTTTAAAGTTACAAGGCTTACTTTATAATTAGTTATAAACAATTGAAATAAGGGGCCATTTTGACGGTTTTTTCAATTTTGCAGATAAACAAATTAACCGATTTGCAAATTTCTTGATGGGGTTTGTATTGTTTTGTACTAGTTACATTTTTTATCTGAAACATTTTTTTGTATAGTTTACGGTTCTCTTTATATTTAAAAAAAAAAACTGGTTTTCGCACCTTTGCGAATTATTTAAACAATGTAGCAATAATTTTAAATTGTTGCCAAAAAAACGATATTTAATATTTTAGCCCCTTAAAGTTTTTGGTGAGTGTCAGTTACTTTTCGTTCAGGGGTACAAATCGACTAATTCTACTCTACTATTATTGCGACTTTTCGTTGTAGTAGCTGCACTGATTTTCAGGAACGATGATTTCAGACCACCTCACATTTCAAAGGAGAATGAAGAGAAAAACAGTTTTTGCAATGACCATATAATTGACATCGTAAAAGATTATGTCAAGCTTGAGGAAGCAGCGAGTTTGGGATAAGATTAAGAATAAAATTAAAATGTTAGGGACTGGAGACAGTCCAATCAACCACCGCGACCTCTTAAGACCTATTGTAGCACTGGTTTTGGAGCACCTCGTCTAGCCTGATCCTTTTTGTGCCTGACGAGTACATACTTTCTCTGGAATGGCGATTTCTACGAACAAAAGTATGGAACTGCTATGGAATCACCGCTTTTACCAGTAACACCCAATTTATTTATGAAGACACTTGAAGAAGAGGCCATATGCAACAGTCATAAGGAACCAAAATGCTGGTTAAGATACGTGGACGATACGTTCATCATATGGCCACATTGAGAATTACCCTCTATTAAAATATCAAATTTACAATGGAGACTGAGCAAGATGTAGCTTTCTCGCTCCAAGATGTATTACTGAAGCGAACAAACAACAATAAAATAACTCGTCTGGAGTATTCATAAACAAAATCCACACGGATCATTACCGAAATGTAGCATAACATCACTATCCACAACAGAAGAGACCATAGATAAGGCATGCCGCCGCAACCCGACTACAAGAGGGGTATCACAGCCAACGACATAGTTGCAGGAGTCACAGATAGACTAAGAAAAACTTTGTCAGAGAAAAACATTGGCGTACAATATAGAACAACGATGAAAATACTTCCGAAAAGTGCTTCTCTCCAACAAGGATCCAGTCCCTAAATTTCTGACAAAAAATGTTTACCAGTTGAAATGTACTTGTGGCAAAATTTATTACAAACAGGAAAGAACATTCAGTGCCGGATCAAGAAACATCAATTCTAGCGCCAACTTGTTGAAAATACTCTTGTTATAATGCTATATCATCAAGCTGGTTAAGAAAAGGTGATGAAATTTCCCTTCATACCTTTGTCCTGAGTACTCCATAAAAATTGGTCCAGGAATGAGAGCTACCTGCGACGTGTCGCGACAGTTGAACAGAACTGTGTCTGGTGATACTTTCCCCACACTGAGTTCGCTCGACAAGCCAGTGGGTCGCTCAGTTTGATTGTAGCAGTCGTTCGAATTAGTCTACGCACCAGTGACGTGTCGAAAAAAATTTTAAGTTTTCCAAGGGGCCACCGGGTTTTTCCCAAAAAGGGGGAAAAATTTTCCAAAAAAAAACAAAATTTAAAAAAAGGGCCCAAAAAAAAAATTTTTAAAATTTTTAAAGGGGGGAAAAAAACCCCCCACGCCCCCCCCCCCCCCCCCCCCCCCCCCGCAAAACATTTAACAAAGTGGAATTAATCCGCGAAGATCGTCGTCTAAGCATCTCAGAGCTTGCTGAAATAACAGGAATCGACAAAGAATGTGTTCGCCAGATTTTTCATGAATATACTGGAAAGTTTGCGCAGAAATGGTACCCCAAAACTCCTCACTCCGGAGCAAAAGGAATCAAGAATGAACATTTGCGCTGACATTCTAAACAACATTGACACCGATCCAGGCTTGTTACACAGTGACACTGAAGGACAAGATTTGAAAGTGTGGAAGCGGTTAAAGCAAAAGTGACGGAGGTTCTGAACCAGCTGACAGACCCAGCTCAAGGACTTCCAGCACTGATTTCAACAATGGAAAAGTCGTATGGAGCGGTGTAGAGATCGCCAAGGGGAGTACTACACTAAGGCGAAAAAGTTGTTACTGTAATTGGTAACGAATAAAAAGTGTTATGACAGCAGTTCGGTTATTCAATAGCTACACCTCGTATTCTTGTTGGACTAATGGCACACCAAACACCTTATATTCTATATACCGTGTTTTCCCTGTCCTTGAAATAGTAAGTGGACCCCTTTTTTCATGCCCGGGTTTCTTCCGCTGGTTAAAATATCGTTTTTTGTTGCACCCTCAACTAAATTGGTTGGATTCCTCTTTCCACCTTTAGGGGCACAACCTGGGTTGTTTGAAAAAATCTGTCGAGGGTGTTTCAGCCACCCCTGAAGGTTCTTTTCACTTCTTGCAAAATGTTGGTAAATACATTTAAAAGTTGACGTGTCTTGTTTTTGAAAAATCTTCACCACCCCGCTAGATATATTCCAGTTAAAGTCTCCACCGTGTATGTAGAGGGGTTCCCGGAAAAAAAATCGCCCTCACCGATTCTACGGCATTCTTAGTCGGCCACTCCCTTCTTTTCTTCCTACACTTCCTTTAAAATAATTTAAATTTTAAAAATTCCATTTGTTTTATTTTTATTATTTTATAGAAAATAATTTTTTGTTTGTTTTGAGTAGACATATTCTTTGTGCAGAAATTATTCCAGGCATTATGTATAAATTCTACTTGTAAAATAATGAAAATGTTCTAATGACAGAAAGATGGATGATTGCCCGGTATAAAAAAAAGTACGCAACAATGAACGATATACCTTCAAATTTTCATAAACCACTTGACTTTTTATGCACGTTATTTATTCTATGAAGGAAGTTCTGTCTTGTACTTATCAAATGTCTTGTTTCTTTAATCATCAATACGACCTCTCACTGAATTTTGACTGGTGATAGATTCACACCACACGAAGCAACTTCTGACTAGACGCGGATCGAACCGTGATTAGCAATTAGCGTCGCATTTCCTCTTTCAGCACCTTGTTAAATTAGCATTCATGTTATAGTTTTCCCCGCGCTTCGGTAAAATATGGTTTCCCGTGACGTACAACCGCTGTGTTTTATCGTGCTGGAAAATTCACGCTGCAACTTCCTCATTTGTGCCATTACTCATCTCTCGTTTGATGTGTGGAAACGGCGCAAATTTCGCTGTGCGCGCACTTAAATATTAATATGTTTTTGCACGAGGGCTTCGGTTACGTGGCGGCCATCGCGTCAGAGGCTGTGTTTTTCAAACACAGTTCGCGTCGTGTGTAGTGCAAATCTCGAACGATGTTTAGCAGGTCGGGAGTTGCGAGGATTATCAGAAGTTGGCGCGGAGATAAAAGCAAACATCATCAATTTTGCTTTAGCGATGATAATGCTGGTTTTGTTTCCGGGCGTTGACGAGGCGTCCAGATATGATAAGAGAGGTTTTTATAACTAAAGAGTATGTTCCTACGAGCCATAGCAGACTCGAATTGAGGTCGCTGTTATTGCTAGATCGAAGTTAATATATCCACTGGAAGCCCTCTTAATTCACCTTCGCTTAATTCAAGCCTCTCGCGAAACCGTCCCGGTTAAGTAGCCGCCTGTAAAAGTTTTAGAACTACGTTTGGAAATTGGATTCTCACATGAATACAATTTTTATTGAAAATAATGATTGTGTAATACATTAAATATGGACACCTAACCTTTAAAATAGGTTAGATGTCTTTAAAAAATATTTAACCTTTAAAATATTAATTCAAGTGGAAAATTGCACTTTGTCACGCACGACTGGGTATACTTACGTTTATTTTTTTGTTCAGTTGGCTCATTTTTCGTTATAACAAGTGCTGTGTTATATCTCTAAATATTTCTTTTTGCAGCTAAAACACGAAAAAGTTGACGTTATGATCGCGACTTAAGCGAGACTATATTTCGCTACATAAGCGAGGTGATGATGCACGGATTTGGTGAATTAAGAGGGGTTCGAGTGTACATACTATAATGAATACTTGACATTCAAAACAGGAAATGAAGTGTACATACACTAGTAACAAAAATTCAAGGATATTAAAAAAATTTTTGGGTGATTTTCAACAAGGGATAACTCGGAGAAAAATGGTCGTACAGGAAATAAAAAAAAGAAAAAGAAAAGTGTCTAGTTTTCAGATCTGGACTTAAAACATTTTTGCGAGAGCGGTTCTCACGTAATCATCCGAACACCAACAACAATTTTTTTTCCAAATTTTTGATCGTCTTTAAAATGGTCTGTGGACTTCTTTTTTTTTCATCATGCGACCATAAAGCTCTTTTAGACAATTTAATCAGCTTTAATTTGACGTCTTAACGAGCTCCGTACGTTGCTTTGCCGCGGAGTTATCGTCGATCAAAGCAAAAAAGTCCTTTTCAACTTTGACAATCAATTACTCGGGAACTAATGATCGTACAGAAAATGAAGATAGGGTTTTGGAAACAGCAAACCATTCTCTATAAGACACAATCGGGGGCGATTGATAAAAAAATTGTTTTGAAGCGATAATGTTGGCTGAAAAAAGTTAAAAATTTGCGAATTTAAGGATATTTGGAAAATTTGGAATACCTTGGGATGTAGTGGATGAATGAAGGATATCGTCGGTAATTTTTTAACCTCAAAGTGTTCCCAAAAAACCCTCAAAGTTGCAAAGCGCTGCGATTTGTTTTTCTTGTTTTTCCTAGAATGTTTAAAGGACCCCGCACCAATCATATGGATTTTGGTTCCCGACCAATTTTCCTGGGGTTGAAATATGTTGTACTTTGAATCCCACTGAACAAAAGTGTTCATGGCACCAAGGTCCAAAAATCAACTCCAAGCGAGTTACGAGCCGTCGAAGGTGTGTACCTAACTTTCGACGGCCGTCGAAATCGGAATTTTTTTGAATCTATTGAGCTTAGCAAAAATTATCTAAGAACAAAAATGTGTTGGAATTAGTCAAAGAATACCCTCAAATTTTTTCAGAATTTTTAGAGATGATTTTTGAAATGGCGAAAAATGCAATTATTCGCCATTTTTAAAAAACCAAAAATCATCTCTAAAAATTCTGAAAAATCTCGAGGGTATTCTTTGACTAATTCTAAGACATTTTTGTTCTTAGATAATTTTTTGATAAACTCAATTTTTGAAAAAAAACATTTTTCAAAAAAAAGTTTTTTTTCCAACGAGTAATGTTTTTGAGAAAAAAAATACGGATTTTCGCCAAAAAAATTATCTTGAAATTGAAAAACTGCATAAAAGTCGAAAAATTGCTTGTTACGGTGATTTTTGGCCGAAACGATAAATTTAAACCTTCGGGGCACTAAGAAAAAAAATCGGGCTTTGCAACTTTGAGGGTTTGGGGGACTTTGGGGTACCGGATTCCGGGGGGGCTCCACTATATCCAAAGTAATACCAAATTTTCCAAATATCCTTAAATTCGCAAATTTTTAACTTTTTTTTCAGCCAACATTATCGCTTCAAAAACATTTTTTTTATCAATCGCCCCCGATTGTGTCTTATAGAGAATGTTTTGGAGTTTCCAAAACCCTACCTCCATTTTCTGTACGATCATTAGTTCCCGAGTAATTGATTGTCAAAGTTGAAAAGGACTTTTTTGCTTTGATCGACGATAACTCCGCGGCAAATCATCGTACGGAGCTCGTTAAGAGGTCAAATTAAAGCTGATTAAATTGTCTAAAAGAGATTTATGGTCGCATGATGAAAACAATTTTTTTGAAGTCCACAGACCATTTTAAAGACGAGCAAAAATTTTAAATTTTTTTTTTTGGTTTTCGGATAATTAAGTGAGAACCGCTCCTGCTAACAAAAAATTTCCAGATTTGAAAACTAGACACTTGAGGCTACAATTTCCTTTTTTTTTAATTTTTTGTACGACCATTTTTCTCCGAGTTATCCCTTGTTGAAAATCACCAAAAAATTTGGAATTTTTTTAACATCCTTTAATTTTTATTACTAGTCTATATTAGGTACATTATGTTAGACCAATGTACTTAATATATTTTATTGACCAAGTAGAGGTCCTTCTCCTAACTATGCGGCATATTGCTAACAATGTTTACCATCACAAAAATTTAGGAAACAAAAATTTTTACAAAATATGTTTGCATCCCCAAAAAAAAAAGTTACGAGCCGCCACTGCTAAATACAGCCCTGGCACGTAATAAAAAGTGTGTCCCCTACTACCCCTACTAAGCGAGCTTCACCTGAGCAATACGTCCTTGACCGGTACCGGTCCTTGCCGAACAAACGAACTGTTAACCGACTGAAAATCAATTACGTGCCTCCACCCCACAAAGGAGAGCGTGCAGCCGGGGGCAAAATAAAAGCAAAATATTCCGCCGTAAAATTACTAGAACCATGGCACACTAGTTTCACGGTACAGCGGCTAGAAGACAAAGAGTGCTGTGGCCCCGTCTAATGCGAATATGCAGGCTAATTTGCCCCCGATGCCGCGTAAATACGGTGTCATTCGCTGCGGGTTATTTTCCAAGAAGTAATTAATTACTTGGCTGAAAGCGCGGAGTTGTCTGAGGTTGTGAAGAGAGTTTTAATACCACCTTACTCTTCGGATTGGGTTAATAGAAAAGCTCCAGAATGCACCCGCTTCCAGACCGTGTATCTTTACAAAACTGTGGCGCTGGGATTAAAAAGGGTGCAAAAAGCGGGTATACCGGTGTAACAGGATCATGTCCCCCCTTTTCTCCTTTATTTTCAAGATAATTAATTGAAATTTGGTATTCCTCAAAGGCACTGTCTAATACAAGTATTTTTTTTCACTTCCGGTTTCGCCGGAAGTGACACTAACTTTCGATTTTTAAATGGAACACCCTGTGTATTATTGCATTTTTGAATTCTGCATAATTTTCTGAATCCAACGATACCAAATAAGTGGCATTTCAAACGTCAACTTTTTTACAATTATTATAATTTTAATTTTCCATTTCAGTGGGCCATACGGTTCCGATTTATTCTAAATGACCCATGTAATCTACAAAAACCGAAATCCCGTCAAAAATACAAAATTATGTGATTTATGAGCAAATAAAGTTCATCAAAATTGTTTTGGAGCACTCAATTTTTTCAAATGGAACCATATTGGTACCGTATTACCATTTATTATTACTATTAATAAGTAATTTATTCTTACGTCGTATTAATATTGCATAAATACAAACAAAATTACACTAAACGTAAGAAAAATTTTATTCTAAATAAAGTTAAAGAAAGGTGCTTGAAAACAATGAAATATTTAGCTTGTCAAACATTTATTGGTTTACCGGTTTTTCATTGTGCCTTTAAAAATGTTTGAAATTCTTGTTAATTGTGTTCAAAATGCCGCAAATTTATACGAGAGAAAAAATGACTATTGGATGTAGAAAAAACCGTACGGCTAGACACCTTTATCCGAACATATCCTGATAGACAATGTCCAGCGAGAAATTATTTTAAACGCCTTGAAAATCTATTCCGAAGAGAACCCAACAATGATCCTGAAGAAAATTTCATTCATGACGAAGAAACAAATTAATTTTTGGCTCGAATAGAAGTTGATAAGACTGTTTCTTTAAGGCAAATTGGGTTGAATTGGAAATCAGTCACCAAGTAAGCCGAATTTTGCAATTCACTATAAATCTTTTAAATACCAATTGCACCAGCACTTGTCGAAAATCGACGTAGGAGGAAATTGCAATTGATTTTCGTAACGTGCACCACAATTATTTTTTGGGAATTATTTTATTTCGGAGAGTCTAGTTTACAAATTTGGGATTATTTAACCGACAAATACTGATATTGGTCCAAAATTTACGAGGGTAACTTTCAAGTGCGGTTCGGTTTCAATTTGGCTTGGAATAATCGGTAGTAGAATCATTGGTCCAATAATATTTGAAGGACCCCTGACTGGTGCAAGATACTTGAGATTCCTGCAAAATAGATTGAGACATTTTAGATGAGTTACCTTTGAATTTATGGCACGGAATGTATTTCCAACAAGATGGCGCTCCTCCCCATAATTCAAGGATAGTAATTGATTACCTTCAACGGAGATTCGGAGAAAAAGTAATTTCGTGAATGGTCCTGTAGGTGGCCTCAAGGTCACCTGATTTAACACCCCTTGATTTGTTTGGGGTCATTTAAAAAATATTGTCCTACGCAACCACCGTTACTACCCGTGAAGACCTGGAGCACAGTAAGACGCGCAATTAATAGCTAACGGCCCAGCATTGCGACGTTCTTCGAGAAACAGCTATGAGTTCAGAAGTGTATTGACGTTAATGGACAGCATTTTGAACAACTGTTGTAGTGTTTTGTGTTTAATGTTTGTATTCCAAAGCCACCTTTATTTAGGTATAACAAGATAATTAAAACAAAATTGTATTTTCTTAATTTCTCTTAGCTGTAATTTTGTTTGTATTTATCGCACTATTAATCACATAGAACAAATTACTTATTAATAGTAATAATAAATGGTACACGGTACCAATATGGTTCCATTTGAAAAAATTGAGTTCTGCTCCAAAAACAATTTTGATGAACTTTATTTGCTCATAAATCATATAATTTTGTATTTTTGACAGGATTTTGATTTTTGTAGCATTACATGGGTCATTTAGAATAAATCGGAACCGTCATGGCCCACTTAAATGGAAACTAAAATTATAGTTGTAAAAATATTGACGTTTTAAATGTCACTTATTTGGTATCGTTGGATTCAGAAAATTATGCAGAATTCAAAAATGCAATAATACACAGGTTTCCATTTAAAAATCGAAAGTTAGTATCACTTCCGGCGAAACCGGAAGTGAAAAAAATTCACTTGTATGTCGACAGTGCCGCTTATTATGTATATAGGATATCCCAAATTTCAATCAATTATCTTGAAAACTAAAGGAAAAAGGGGGTGTACCATGATCCTGTTACACCCGGTATTGTATATTGTTATGATAGTAGTTACCCGAAAATGAGGTAATTTGGGGCATAATTTAGATAACGTACCTGCTTCGAACACAGAGTTTCAAAACTCACATTCTCCTTAGGAGAATGTGAGTTTTGAAACAATTCACAGATTCCACAATTTAAAATAAATAAATTTATTTTAAAAATAGAAAATGTGTTTTATACCACTTTTAAGATTTAAAATGGTGTAGTTCAACACGATGAACAAGATAGCGCCACTAATTCTATTTCGAAAATTTATGGACAATGTGAGTTTTGCATCTGTACCCCTCATATTGTTTTTGCCATTCTAGCCGTCCACTTGGGTCTGTTAATAGCACCTTAAACTCTAGTGTGGGTCCCAAGCTTCCTTACGATAACACCACCATTTTTTTTAGCACAAATGAGATACAATGCGAGTTATTTATTGAAGTCGTTAACATTGTTATTGTTCAATGATAACATAGTAAATATAACATTGGACAGATTGACAATGACCACAAAAAAAATTAAGCAGAAATACTTATTTAGTACTTAAGTTAATGTGCATTTTGGCAATAAATTGTTTCCTTTCCAAAAATGCCATTAAAAGTATGTCCCTCACTTTTATGGTTCAATCAAAATTGAAACTATGTATTAATAATTTAGTAAAAATGCGACAAAAATTTCACATAGACAAATGAAATTCCCTATGTGTGTACTTTAAATATTCCATGTATTATTTAAAAAAAAAACCCTACGGGGTGAGTTTTTTACGTAAACCATTTCGATAAAGGAGGAGGGTTGATTTGGGATTCTTTTGCCGCAAATTATTTTTGGATGAAAAAAAAAACAGAAATAATTGTTTTAATGTCTACTAACAATAATAAGAGTCCTTATTTAAATCAACGATTCCAGATGCCTGCATCTACTGTATGAAAATACAAAGCGTTTTTTAGCTCAATCTTGCAATGTTAAGTTCACCTTGAAACTACCTCTAGCTGATCCCCTGATTCAGCTACCTCAAAAACCTATAGGTACACAAAGTGATCCAAATTCATTACACGGCATATTCTTCAGATTCACTCCAGCATTATTGATTTGACCTTGAAATTACCTCCAATTGACAGCGAGTGATTCAACAAAGCATGAAATATAATTCAGAGACGCCAAAAACGTATTTATCTAATTTTCCGGATTTTTTTTGTCAGCTTTTTTTCAAGTTGACCTTTAAGTGACCTTAAAGTGACTTTGAAGTCCACAGACCATTTTAAAGACGAGCAAAAATTTGGAAAAAATTCCTTTCTTTGATGCCGGTCCTGGAGTTTCTGAACTCCGGATATGTGGGTAGGGTGCTAGACTGTAGGATACTATTTTACCAAAGAATGCGCCAACTTGCCGTATGAATCATATGAAAAATTTGTATACATCCATAAAATATTTGATTAAAATTCATAAACCACCCTGTATATTTATGTATTTTATGTGACAGAAGTGTGTAAATTTCCTCATGACTGACCCTGTATAAGAAATTCTTTATATGTCCTATAGATAAAAAGTAAGAATTACCCTACTGCGTACATATGTAGGTCGATATTAAATACATATTAAATGGTAGGTACATTTTTATGTCAAAGTTAGGCGAATTTAGTTACGTACAACCCAGCCCCTCTTCTTAGCGGAAATCTAGACGTTGCCAGATCTAACTGTAACTCTGCATAATAGGTCTTTATAAAAACCCTATATTATAAAAATGCATTGATGTACGATCAATCAATATAAGCCAATTTCATTTTCAGACTGTGTTGCGTATTATAAAATTTACTGTTATCTTTTTTTCAACTTAACTATTGTGAAACAATTTTAAACAGCGAATATTACTTTAAACATCTGGGCTGTGAAACAATTTTAAAATGTCTAATAGGAATATTATCTTGATGTGACCACGGCGAAACAGAAACTACGAACTTTGAAACTTCCGGCGAGTCGAAGCAGAATCGCACTCAGGACTATTATTCAACTCGGACAGTCGGATTATTATTGAAAAGCGATAGTTCACAAAAAATACCAGTCGCGGTCGGTGGACTTTGACATGCTCGTATTTCCGTAAGGAGATTTGGGACCCACATCATATTTTAGGGGGTGGTTACTAGACCTATGTGTCTGGTATCTGGTTTCCAGATCTTGGAAACTGTTTGCAAAATATTTTATTTCATAATGACCGAGTGAATACAATTTTCTGTATACTTGTGATTTTTGCTAGATTTTTGGAAAACATTTTTTCGCAAGTTTTGCCTGAAGATTTTTTGCCATTATAGCCTTCTACTTAGACTCTAGTAACCACGCCCTAAATTATGGTGTGGGTCCCATGCACCCTTACGAAAATACTCACATGTCAAATTCCACCGACCGCCACTGGAAAATACGTCATAATAAAATAGTAAATATATATTCGAATAATCGTACTAGTAAAAGGTCCCAGTGGTCTGACGTATCCTTGCGTGACATATGACGTCATACAATAGTTCATTTCTAGTGTTGACTCTAATGGATTCGTTCGCTCAAAATTAATTCACCGCGCAACACGACACACAGTACATGTTGGGGCCTTATCTGTTTAAAAGTGTTCTGTATATTTCGAGGTTCTATGAAATGGTATGTATTTCGATTGTATGAAACGAAATAAAATAACCTTGTTTTTTAGGCAAAATGCCAACGACTATCGACATATTGTGTAATACTGTCCCAAAGGGATTAAAAATTACACCCTTTTATATATTATATCTCACCTAAACAGACTCTTAAACGTCGTACTCTTAAGCCTGTTTGTGTTTCTTCTCGCGGCGTTTTGCGCTAAATGCGAGATTTGTGCCATCCCGAGGGGGAGCAGCCCAAACGATACAGTAAGCGTCGCAAGGGAAATCATCGGATAGGGCTGTTTGCTTTTAATTTTATTTAAAGTGTTCATCGCTTGGCGCCAGATGAACCTTCGCGCTTTAATTGCCTTGATATACGACTTCGCCTTCCCGATGCAGGCGAGGACGCAGTTTTCCTCGGAAGAGGCAATTTAATATAATATCAAGCTCGCGAGCAATGCGACATTTTATAACGCAGCAAAAAAAAACGGTCGTTTTAAGAAATATTTTTCTCGGCTCAGCTCGCCCCCATGCCTATCTATTTTTTACCCACTCTCCCCCATTCAATATAATCAGTATGTTTCTCGTTTTAACACGATTTTGTAAAGACTGAGTAAACTCGCGATGATTCACTGTGTTTAACACCCTCTGTATGACGCTTACGATATAACTAAAGTAGTTTCCATACAAAATCGAACGTGCTCGATCTTCAGGGTTGCCTACGTTCTGATCGCGAACGATATAGAAACTTTAACAAGTTTCTAATAATAATAACTATTATTAGGTAATAAACGTGTGTACATACGAGGTGTGGCTATTAAATAACCGAACTGATGCTGCTACCAACGCGCTGTGAGCGTGTCGCGACAAGTTTGAACAGAACTGTGTCTGGTGATACTTTCCCCACCCAACATTGACACTGATCCAGGCTTGTTAGAGACAGTGATTGTGGAATTTCGAATTACATTATTTATCTAAATGCGTTCCTGGCTTCGAAAATTTCCAAAACTGTAAATGTAGTACAAAAATGTTTCAGGCAATACGCTGTAATATAAACTATTCTTTAAAGTTTGTAATTGTAAAGTATAAAATGTATAAAAAAAGTAATATTAATTAGTCGCTTTAATTCAACATTTCACGCACAAGGCAAACGAATACGACGTATTCTGAATTCTTAATGATTTTCCTAAAACCCGTTTTAAATTAAAGCCGTTTTGTCTAATTGTAAAAGGGATTGAAAAACTCCCCTCAAGGAATAACTTCCAAAGAATTTCCTAAAATAACCTTAACCGAATAAGTATCTTAAAGAGAATTATTCTTTTCATTTTGTTTATCTGGAATAAAATACATCCCGAAGAAGTTGGATCGGACGTACTTTGAGGTAGAAATTTAGAATTATTTTTACCCGCGAAAATCCTCAATGAAAGGTAACCGTAATAGCTCGAGGGGTTGCCTATAGACTCCTTAATAAACCCTGTTTTCCACAGGGAATGTATACCAACACCGAACATTTTTTTTTACAAAAGAGCAATGTCCTTTATGCCCCATTCAGTGCGTAAGCCTGGGGTTAGCTGGTGGTCTTCAGACATGGCGTGTTCCAAAGTTATTTTAATTATTGATCCTTTGAAGTTTCGGAAGGCCGGAAAAGCGAATTATTTTAAGCCTTTATTAAATTTTCCTGCGAGTGGCAATTAGCGCTTGCAAATAAGAAAAAGCAAGGCCTTTGTCGTGGAGTAGTTTCTTTGCCGACAAGCAATTTACTTCCTGAGTGGTTATTACAAAAAGTTGTCGTTGTCGTAGTGTTTTAGTTGTGAATCACGGTCTAACAGATAATTTTAGAGCCCCTGTTTTACTATTTATTCTTTTCCACGATTTTATACAGAATTGTCTCGTACAGACTTCGTCTCTTGATGTCAACTAATGGTAAAATATTGAGTGGGTGTGGCTATGGTTACCGATAATTTTATTGGATAGTGGCTTCTGTGACGTAATACGACGTAAATTGGACCACGCCCACTTTCGAAGATTCCCCTGACAATTGGTTTGCTCGCTCTTACTTGAATTCTTAAAAGCCAGAAGCCTTCTACAGTCCCTAACAATTCTAGAAGAAAAAAAACATGGTGCACGTAGTCTTGTCTAATAATAATAAATCACTAAGTAAGTGGTTAATTAAGTTTCTCTTTTATTGGATCATAATTCTGAACCCTCTCATAGAGCCGAGGCAAGTTCAGTTGACCAGACAGATACTAAAGGCATTACTTTTGTGGAAATTAAACTTAGGCCTCTTATATTGATCAGTGTTTCCAATTTATGTTTTCCTATATAGTCTCCAGTTCTTTTCGTTTATTACACCGAGGGCTAATACTTTATTTCCATACAAAGAATCTCAAAAAACAGAAAAAAAAACGTTTTAGTAACTAAGTGCAGAAAACTATTTTTCCATAAGGATTTTTAAAATTTTACACTTGGGATACTTTTCTTGTTTTGAGATGTTGATATGACGAATTCATAAATGGTCCCTAAAAATAGTATACGGTTCAAAGAAATGCGAACACAGTGCTTCATATTTGAATACATTGTACTGGTTAACGTCTGTCCGTTAGCAAAATTTTCGATTACGCGTTAATTAGACTACCAATGTTTTCAATGATTTCGTCTGTTGTGGCCGTTGAAGGCCGTCCGGGGCGCGGATCGTCTTCGGTCGTTTCACGTCCCTCTTTAAACCGTTTAAACCATTCAAAAACTTGTGTGCGGGATAAACATTCATTCCCGTACACTTCTTTTAACATTGCATAAGCTTTTGGAAAAGTTTTCCCCAGTTTAACAAGAAACTTGAGATTAACGCGTTGCTCCATCTGAACACTTAACATTTTTTTCGACGCGTCACTGTGCGTAGACTAATTCAAACGACTGCTACAGTCAAACTGAGCGACCCACTGGCTTGTTCAGCGAGGTCATGATGGGGAAAGTATCACCAGACACAGTTCTGTTCAAACGTGTCGCGACACTCTCGCAGAGCGCTGGTAACAGCATCAGTTCGGGTATTTAATACCCACACCTCGTATATTCACAGGTTATTCATAGAATATATTATCTTGTGTCCTACCACTGACTTTTTCCATGTCTTCCATGTGCAGTAAAATTACAATAAAGCGAAAGTGCTTTATCTAAATGTTTTTTATCGTTGCCTATTAGTTAGCCCAGCCGTTTCCCACGTGACAAATTCCCGCAAGCAGTAGTCACCGAGGAAGATGATTTAGAGATACGGCCACAGCGCCGGTTTATTATTTCAAATTTTGAATAATCGCGGAATTTTCATTTGACGAAAAAAAATAACGGGAACAGATAAAAGCGGAATATAAATGAACCTCGGCTACAGGCCCGCGTTTTTTTTTAATTCTTCCAACAGCCCATCGCGGATTCAATATTAATGGAAAGTCATGAATAACATGGGAAACGACACGGCGTCGGACGAGGGTAGTTTAAAATCGCGCCCCGAATTCAGTCTGCGGTCGGACCGGAGTTAAGGGTTTTATTATACGATTGAAAGCGGAGTAAAAAAAATTCGCTTTCTGTAGCGAATATATTCATAAGTGAGTAATAAATAGAGAATGTAGGTTAATAACAGATTCATAAAGTACATCGTCTGCCGTGTTGTGCGCCCCACTCTAACCAGGTTACGGCACGTGCCAAAGGTCGAGTCGCGAACGTGAACATAATTTACACTTGTTGTTAGTATTAGTTAAATTTGCGCTGGGCGATGCAATTTGTGTAAACTAATATTCCAGGTTTTTTTTTCTTTAATGAAATACGAAATTTGCATGTATTCACGTTAATTTTTACACAAATATTATGTATAGTTTTTACCAAATATGAGAGCAGCCAAATGCAGCTGAAAAAGTATTTTAATTTTTTTCTGGAACAGTTCGCTGCAGAGAATAATTACGATAAACTAACAATGGCGGCGAAAATTTGTTTCACTATTTACTATTCACATTGGATCCATTAATTTCCACAATCATGTGTACTAAAAAAAGTTTCGGAAACAGAATAATATCGATTTTCGAAGATAATGACGTTGAATAAGAAATGAAAACTTTCAGTTTAGCTGACTTCAGGACAGTTTATGTAAGATTCAGAAAATTAAAGTTGAAAATCAGCAATTTAAAATTGACAATTTTTTGGGAGCAAATCGCGTTTTTTCATATCTTTACATATGTATATAATTGAGGGGTATAGATGCAAAACTCACATTATCCAGTTTTTAAAATTGTTCAGGAAGAAGGAATAACTGATTTCTCACTTTTCAAGTGACGACGCTCTGAAATTTTTTTGGTATTTGTATTAGAACTTTACATTTGTTTCTCAATTGCTCAATTGGTGAAATGACAGCACGACAATATTTGACTCCAAGAAAGTGAATTAAAATTTGGATAATGTGAGTTTTGATACAACTTTTTGGATAATGGTCGTTTTGCTTCAAATTATTCTACATAATATTATTGTTTACACTCAAATTCATGAAGTTAAGCTAAGAAAAGGAACTTGGAAACAAATTCAATGGTATATCAATAAAAAAATTATGTGAGCTTTAGCTAAATGTGAGCTTTATACCACTTTTAAGATTTAAAATGGTGTAGTTCAACACGATGAACAAGATAGCGCCATTAACTCTATTTCGAAATATTATGGATAATGTGAGTTTTGCATCTGTACCCCTCATATCTTGTAATTTAATTTTGTTTTTTTTTTTGAACAGAATTAAATTCAAAAATAATAAAGTAAGTAATTTTGAATACAAAATCAACTCCCTTTTTTCTAACTGAAACTATCTCAGTAATTTTAAACAACTTTAATACCGTTCTTTACACTTATTTAATACATATACAACTCATGTAATACAAAATTATTAATATGAATGAATGTTAGTCTGCCTGCAGAAACAACTCTCAGAGAATTATACATGTTATAGCACAACTGTGTGAGGAGATAAAAAACTATCATCTCGGAATTGCACGATAAACCTATATGGCTTGGTATTGACGAAACAACGAGAATGTTAAATGACAGAACATAATAACGTAGCGGTTGGGGGACTGACTGAGACAAAAGTCATACCGTGTATATGCAAATGTTCTGTCTTGTGACTATGGTTCCTTTGCCGATTAATTGGGCTGCAACAATCACTATCACGTGTATAAGATAAGGCGTATTTAATATTTCGTAAGGAAGGTGCTCTGAAAAAAAATAAAAAAAATAAAAAAGATGTAATAAAATTGAAAAAGTGATTCAATGAAATAATCCAGTATATGTATAAGTAGTCACACTTAAATGGTAGAAAAAGCAGAACACTCAACCAATCCCAGCGACAGGAGAGAATTTCCACAGATGAGATTCGAACCCACAGGCATAATAGCTTTCGAACTAGGACGAACACCCTGTATAACCACTACGTAAAATGTATCTATTCTATTATTGTTTAAATGCCATTATGTTCTTTAAATCTAGTTGAAATGCTATTATGTTCTTTAAATCTTTAAATCTAATTGTTGTTAGCCTAATATACTTTTGACGACAATCTTTACGTTTACGACAACTTCTCGTTGATGATTATATTGTTTTTTTTTAGTTTTTGTAATTTAGATACTTTTAAAAGTGGTTACCAGAGTGTGTCAATGGCCTTGAAGATTTTATATAACCGCCTATGAATTTGGGTTGATCTGGTGAGGCAACAGGTTTTGAAGTTATAGTACTTTTGATATTGAAAAGACGATTTGGTCAACAAGGAAGAAAAAGAGAATGAATAAGTTTAATTATAATAATGTTTCCTAAACGTGTATGCACCTCGAGAATGTAAAGAGAAAATATGAAGAGACCGGTCCATAAAACTGTACAAAAGATTCTTATAAGCCCAGCTAAAGAAAAGCTACTTATTGTAGTTGCAGCCATTCAAAGAGGCGATTCAAAATAACTTAAAAACCAGAACACGGGAAACCAAGCTGACGACTGATTTCCTGAGCGAACGAACTTCGCTCAGGGGAATGGTTTATATCTTAAAATTATATGCGTACAACTCTGTTAAACTGTCATTTTAGCCTTTATACCTTCATGGCCCATATCATAATTACTCGCATTTTTTAGTTAAAAATGTTTGTCGATCTGATCAACAAATTATATTTTTTGGTCCTTCGAGCCGGATGGCTTTTTATAGACGTCGAAGTGTACATTTTTTACACGCTTTATATTAGCTTCACCATGTATGTATGTATGTATGTATGTATGTAACGGAATCTTTCAGCGTAATTTTTTACCAATTTCCAGAAGTCTGATCAGCTTGAAAATTTGCACAGGGGTCAAGGACTGATGACAATACAATTATTTTATAACTTTGTTCTAATGTCCTGACTAGAATCATCAGGATAAAAAAAAGAAACTATTTAGAATAGAACTAATAATCACTAGCGCATTCGCCATATTTGAGAATAATTTTTTTTATTGATATTGTTCAATAACATTTTCTTGAGCGTCTTGCAAGCGCTCAGGATAACAACGGTGCATAGTTTGTTTACTTTATCTGTATATTTCCCTATGCAGTCAGATATATTTATGTTTCTGCAATATCTTGTACGAGATGATGAGTATGAGTTAACCGGTGATCTCAGGTGTTCAAAAAGGCACGATAAAAGGAAGGATCGATTAGAATTGTCGTGTCTTTACTATGACGGGCGAGTCTCAGCCACATAGGCTGTTACGATTGGGGAGTATCATGTCGATTCGTGAAAAACTTGTTGACGCTGCATTATAACTACAGACATGCAGTTTTTCTGTTTTTATGAGGCGTTACAATAGGTGGTTACAAACGTATTACAATGGACCACACTTAGTACGATTGTGGTACCATAGATGTCACTACGGAATGTTTCTACATGTATTTTGAAATGATTACATTATTAAGTCAAACGTATTACAATGGACGACACTAAGTTTTTTTGAAATAATTTTAATTTTGCGGAAAAAATAATAGGAATAATTAATAAATAACTTTCTGAATTAATTTTAAATCAATAACCTTCAAGATAAATCGTAAATTACATTGAAAAACTTGGAACGGAAACGAAACTGTAATTTAACAGAAATTTTGAATTTAAACATTTTGAAAAAAAAAAAGAATGAAAAAATTGTCAAAAAAAATTTATTTCGAAACAAAATAAATTTTTGCAATTCAAAAAATTTTTTGAAACGATAAATTTTAATTAAGAAAATTTTAAAAATACAGAATTCCAAATTTAAAATTTATAATTTTGAAAAAAGTAGAAATACAAATGTTTTAAAAAAATTGACATTTTAAAATAAAAAAAAATTCGAAATACAAAATTTTGGATTATAGAATCATATAATAAAATAAAAATAAAAAACAGAAATAAAAAAAGAATTTGATCAATTAAAAGAAAATTCAAAAAATTTTCGGAAAAAATTTTCAATTCAAAAATTTGAAAATTTAACAATTTTGGAAAAATTTTTAATTCAAAGAAATTTTAATTTAAAAATTTTGGCAAGAATTTTGAATTTGAAAATTTTGAAGTTTTGAATATCTAAAATTTCGTAAATTAATAAATTAGAAAGTAAAAAACAAGAATGATACAAGAACTTTGAGATTTTTTTTTATATAATTACTTTTGATATCGTTTTGAGACTAAAAATTAAGAAAATAAATTATAGTTTAAAAAAACTAAAAAAAAAACGCTTTAATGGCAAACCGAACTAAAAAGTAGAAAATAATTTTTAAGTATCAAGAGCTTGTGTTACAGCAATAGAAAATTCCAACAATCAATTACGACTAATTAATTTGGAATAAGATTAAAATAAAAATTAAATTATTAATAAAATAATTCAATTATAGTAAAAAAAGCGTGGGGTGCAATTTATTATATTTTCACAATGACTTTAATATTATAAACAGCTCCTACTGAAATAATTGTATCATTTACTATCAAGCACCCCACGCTTTTTTTACTATAATTGAATTATTTTATTAATAATTTAATTTTTATTTTAATCTTATTCCAAATTAATTAGTCGTAATTGATTGTTGGAATTTTCTATTGCTGTAACACAAGCTCTTGATACTTAAAAATTATTTTCTACTTTTTTAGTTCGGTTTGCCCTTAAAGCGTGTTTTTTTTTAGTTTTTTTAAACTATAATTTATTTTATTTATGAGCGCCACAACGAGTCCCTGCCTCTCTGATGCGACTTCTATAATCGGCAATATTGCCAAAGCCTCTCGAAAGCCTAACCCGCTTCGGTATTCTCTTTGCGACAAGTCGCGAGGTCGACCAACAGACCGAAGCCGAAATTCAACGAAGCACAGGTAGAACGTACAAGAATGCATCACTCATTCATTGTGTGCCTATATTAAAAAAAGTCTAATTAGGTACATAGGTATGTTAGGTATTTTATTGACAAAATGCACAAAAAACATCACAATCTAAATATGAACAGACAAACATTATTTATTACGTTTTTTTTTACATTTTTGTGTTTGTTCACCACCATCATCAGGAAATTTTTCAAACAGGTTTTCGTAAAACCAACGATATTCTGGATCTATAAAAGGTAGTTGGCTACATCAACGAAATTCAGCCACATTTATGCAAAATGGTCATGAAAAAATTCGACAAAAGAGTGCGTATGTGCCAGCAAATCGGGCAAATGGCTTTGGAGGTGGGTATATCACAGGCACTTAGCATTCAAAGTAAATAGAACATAAACTGAGTTCTCAAGGTTGTTTTACCCTCGGTTTTATTTTCATGTTTCACACTATTTATGTGACATCTACAATCGCGTTTGTCTCTACACAGGAGGCATTACGGTCGCGCCATCATACAATAAATCTTCTAAATCACCAATAAATTTATTCACTTTGTTAACAAATGGTTTTCTAGGCGTCTGCACGTGTGACCTATTATTATTAATGTAATGTAATACTGACGCTGACGACATAAACACCTCGAACACACTAATTCCCGCGAATTCATGCGTATATTTTCGCGCGTCTGAAAAATCCGCAGATTTCTGCATCCAATGTGCGACCGGGCTAATAATGCAGGTACCGCCACTACGTACGTCTCGCACCAGATACGTGAAGTCATGCTGCGGTAATGTTGATATATTCGCAGAGGGAATGAAAGCGTTAGGGTGTACAAAGAGGCAGCGGAGGGTTGAGAAAGCCGAGGAAGAGGTAGCCGGATAATGAATACTTGATTAAGATTCGTATTATGAGGGAAAAATATGGAGTGCGATTTCTTTGAGGCAGTTTTCGGCGTCTCTACGTTTGCATTATTTAATTAAATATTGTGTGCCCGAAGATCATAGTCGAGTATCAATGGTGACTGGGCAATTAAATATTTGTATGACTTATTATGTAGGTACTGCGAACAATTCACATACATATGGGGCATTTCACACCAACTAAGTGAGGTCAAAAGAAAATCTGTTTGAAACATATCACATTTAGGGAACTAACGTCCCTAAAATTTTAGATTTTTTTGAGCCACAAGGAGAGGGATGGTGAGGGTGAGAAAATACAAATGTTTGTTTCGACTCTAAAATTTCAATCTTTCTCAATAAAAAAATTAAAAAACCTAAAAAAGAAGGTGCAATGGTTTTCGATGTCTTTTTTTTGCGTAGAATACGATAAAAATATTTTCCAAACTATTGGGAGTAGTTTTCACCCTTATTTTGAGGACTGAAAGTTTAAAATCGAAATTTCGAAAAGAATGTAGTAATTATATAATGGGCGTCGACCAGGAACTGGCCCAAAAAACGGCCTAAAGGTGAAAAAACGTGGTTTTAGCGTATTTTCTCATCCTGTGAGATATTAAATGGCAAATGAATAATATATTCCAAGGGTTTTGTGGTCGCTGATTACGAATTTAATGTCGGATTTTCAAAAAACAAAATGGCGGTTAAAAAATCCCCTCTTTTTCTCCCCGAAATTTTCTACGTTAGATTCCTAATCAGCGACCGCAAAAACCTTGGAATATATTATTCACTTGCCATTTACTATCTCACAGGATGAGAAAATACGCTAAAACCACGTTTTTTCACCTTTGGGCCGTTATTTGGGCCAGTTCCAGGTCGACGCCCATTATGAATTAAAAATTAGTCGAAAGTACAAAAAAAAAGAAACTAAAAAAAAAAATTGAAAAAAAAATCGTCATACTTTTCGAAATTTCAATTTTAAACTTTCAATCCTCAAAATAAGGGTGAAAACAGCCCCTAATAATTTTGAAAATATTTTTATCGTATTCTACGCAAAAAACCACATGGAAAACCATGCAACCTTCTTTTTAATTTTCTTAATTTTTTTATTGAGAAAGTTTGAAATTTTAGAGGCGAAACGAAAATTTTTAATTTCTCACCCTCACCATCGCTCTCCTTGTGGCTCAAAAAATCTAAAATTGTCGGGAAGTTAGTTGTTTAGCAAGTACTATCGATTGCGATATGTTTCAAACAGATTTTTTTTTTGACATCACAGTTGGCGTGAAATGCCCCATATATTTATATATGTATATATTCAAACCAATTGGATGGTCTTTTTTTAGCAGTTACTGTGACATCAAAAACAATTCCGAAAATGTTTGTCCTACTGGGTATTTTGGAAAAAAAAAACGTTGAACACGGAGAAAATTACCAAGAACAAAGAGTTCTTAGAACTGTAAAATCAAAAGTTCCTCGAAAAATTTTGAAAAAATTCAGATGCATTTATTGAGTAATTTTAAGCACTTTTTATTCTTGGTAATTTTAACCATACATTCATATTGTCTGAGATAAAAATTCATAAGCGTTTTCGTGAAAATTTTGCAGTTCGGGTGCCATTTTGAAAACACCAAGGTGAAAAATCGAACTTCGAACTGCATATCCTTGAAACTCAGATATTTACTACACCGGTTAGAGGAGTTCTAAGTCGATAGCACACCGAAAAGCTTTTGAAAACTCGATTTCCAAAAAAAAAATTGTGCGAGGAAATCATGGTTTTAAAAAATCACCATTTTCTTATAGTTAATAACATTTTTTGCAAATTTGGTGTACACGATCGGAAAGAGCTTGCCTTAAACTTTAAGAATATGTCTTTTTCAATCTTTTTGAGTCGTAAATAGCGTGAGTTATAAGCCTCCAAAGAGCGGTGTACCGCGAGGGACATTCTGGGCCGAAACGGGTTAATATCACTCATTTTTAAAACGCACAAGAAAAAACCGGTTTACTAAAACAGTCACAAAGAACAAACAAATGACTCTAACAAGTTCAAACTTGTACTCAACGTGCATTACATGTTAACTTACCGCCCTTCCAAGTCCTGTCTCCGCAGTGTTGCTAGATCGGGCGCTACGTTGCCAGTCTCATTACTCAATTTGCACACCTTGTATATTTCAATGACCGTTCATATTCGATCGTAATATTTCCTGGGATCATTCGTTCACCTTTGAGAAGAATATTGGGGGTTCCTCCCCAGTCTCCCGATATATCGACTCCCCTAAAATCAAAAGCAATATAACACTCGAGTGTGCGTTCTCTTTTCATAAATCATAATATCTTTCAGACGTACGTACGTGTATTGTTCGACTATTCTGTTCCGCATCAGCATCCGGCGACGGCTTCGCAGCTTCCATACAATATAAAATTGTATTAAACAATAAAGATTACCGTACATTTCCTATTCAGCGGCCAGGCAGCGATATTTCTTTGTGCACTGAATTACGGACGCGCGGTAAATTCAGACGCTCACGTTTTGTATTCGTAAGGGCTTTTCAGGCGCACATGCCGGGCTCTGAACGCTATAAATACGATCATATACAAAGTTATTGTTAAGGAATCCTGAACGCGAGCACCGATTAAATTACATGGCGTCTCCGCTACAATGGGAACCTCGCGCTCGCATATACTGAGAGAAGGGGTTTTTAACTGTGGATTAGGCTGCAATAAAATAGGTGGATTCCCAGGCCAGGACTTCAATTTGCATTATTTAATTGCGTAATTTTTTAAACAGTTTGCATTATTTTGAAGAAACAGCACGTCCGGATAATCATTTAGTCAATCAACACTGTAGTTGATAGGTTGTCTTTACACTATTTCTTCTCAAAGTGCCTAATTAGAATATTTGAAATTCCAGGAAGCCATCAATAAGGCAATTGTTATTGTTTGACATTGTGTTTGACAAAGCGCTTGAAATTTCAATTATTGATTTTTAATTCCAAATAATGCTTACTTTACAACATTAAATTTATCTTATTAAATGTTATGGTATCGGTGATATTTCTTACCGTCATGCAATTGAATTGTTTCATGAAAAATATCCAGAAGTCGAAATTAGCCGTCAAAGTTTGAAAAAGTTTGATTTAACTGGTGATCTAAAATGCGGAAAAAATCAGAACAACAACAAACTTTCTGGACGTTTCAAGACGAGCAAAACTTTTTATGAAGAATTACTTTTTGTGGAAAAATTAAATTTTTTATCCATTTGACCAATAGGTAACTCAATCCGGGGACACCCATAATTTTTAGCCTCCCCCATGGCTGTAACTCGTCAGGGGTGCAACTTCCATATAAGGTATGCTCGGCTTAAGTTCAAAGACTAGCCTGTCTAGGCATCACTAGTGCAATGCGGACAGCCCCAAGTAGGGCCATAGAGGTCCTCACAGGTGCCTCCTTTGCACTTGGTGATTGAAAATGAGGCGATGAGGTCGGTTTACAGACTGATCGGACTTGGCCATTGGATAGGCGAGGAACAAACTACTGGCCACGCCACAATATGAAACAAGGCTACCAAAAACTGTCCAGTACTCCTTATGCTACAGGACAGTGTGGAGCCTACCATTTATCCCAGTCCAAAACTAGGGATCCAAATCCCTAGTAGGGATGACTGGGATAACATAAATAATACTATATGCCAAAATGGAATCATCTGGTTTACAGACGGCTCCAAAATTGGCGATAAGGCCGGAGCGGGAGTATATGGCAAAACCACGAGGACAAAATTATCTTTTGCCCTCGGGTCATATGCTAGCGTTTTCCAGGCGGAAATATATGCTATCCTAGCACGCGGGATGGAAATCCTAAAGACGGCTTCAAAAAGGAGAACGATTCAAATATGCACGGACAGTCAAGCGGCCTTGATGGCTATTGAATCCAGCAAGGTCAAATGGCGACTCGTCCTTGACTGTAAAAAGATTCTAAATGATCTGGCCAGTTGTAATAGAGTGATACTCACACTCAGGTGTCCCGGGAAATGAGGAGGCCGACAGACTGGCCAGACTAGGATCAATAGGGTACCCCATAGGACCTGAACCTATATTAGGGGTCCCCTATTCAATGGGGGTTTCAACCATGAAAGAGCTCCTAAACAAGGAGTTCGAAAAATCATGGCAAGAAGCCCCCGGATATGAGGCAGGCGAAGGCCCATATTATTGGGCCTTCGTTCAGATTAACTCAAAAGTCTCCTAGGTATGAACCGAAGAGACATTAGAACGGTGACTGGACTCCTTACAGGCCACTGTCACCTTAAAAAGCACATAGTCATAGATGATCCTGAATGTGGATGGTGCATGGAGGATGAGGAGACTGCATCTCACATCCTCACAGAATGCCCTGCAATTGCAAGGGTCAGAGAACGGCACTTTGGGAGCTGTGTTCTGAACCCAGAGGATGTTAAGAGTATGGAAAATATGCGCCTTGGCTAGAGAGGTCGGGTGAACCTGGGTGAACACTCATGGAATGTGGGTGCACAATGGACCCGTCAGGCGGCCTAAGTGCATGGGTCTTCCCGCCCACTTTTCGTATTCATTCATGCTCGGCTCAATTAGAGGTACCGATAGATCCAGCAGTCCCAATTTCGCGACTTCTTTTTTGCAGAAAGCCTCGTATGGTATCGTTTTGTAAAATCGCAAGGCCGGCCCTGTCCTAAAATCCAAAATTCCGACGTGTACGCAATAAACGGGAACACGGACGAAAATAATCGCAATGCGGATTAAAAAAAATAGCATCCATAATTGCTCCGGCGGCTTCCGGCCCAAGATGCAGCCTCTTCCGTGCCGTCGCCGAGCATCGAACGGTGTTGGGGGGGGGGGGGCAGCGGGGAGGGATAATTGGGGACGCGGAATTGAGGGCGCGGAACCGGGAATTGATTATTCGATTACGCTTTTTCGTTTTCTTTTCGTTCGGCGCCGTAATTATCGCTGTTTGGCGAAGCGCGCCGGTTAATTCGGGTCCGTTTATCACGCTAATCGACCGAAATTCGTCATTCAGGGAGAGGACGGGACCTCGTCGAAGCGCACACCTCGTTAATTTCGGAAATAAACGTTAATCACTCCTATTTATTTTTTTAAAATTATTACTAACTTATTTACTTAGGAATCACCCTGTATAAAACCGTCACATAAATGTCTTACTTCGAATTCATATATTCTATGTAGTCATGATTTCAACACGATTTTTTTTTATTTGTTTAACAATATACCCCCCCCCTCTTCAACCCCTCTCAAATTTCCAACCTATTAAGGGGGGCTTGATACCTTTTCGGCTTCAAAAAAAGATTTTTTTTTCGTATTTTGTTTGATAAAAACTTCAAGAATGTGTGTATGAAGCGGCAGTTACGAAATTGGCGTGAAATAAAATATAATTTTGTATAATAACATGAGTACTTTCTCTTACTGAAAACTCCATCCCTCTACGTCTCTTCGTTTGCTCAAAATATATTATCGAAAAAAAAAACATGAAAACCGGCCGCAAAGGTATCAAGCCGCCTTAAATTAAAGCTCTATACAATAGCATTATCTATACGAGGTGTGTAAATTAAGTAATGAGACTGGCAACGTAGCGCCCGATCTAGCAACACTGCGGAGACGGAACTTGAAAAGGCTGTAGGTTAACCAATAATGCACCTTCAGTACAAGTTTGAATTTAGATAGAGTCATTTGTTTCTTCTTTGTGACTGTTTTCGTAAACCGGGTTTTTCTAGTGCGTTTTAAAAATGAGTGACATTAATTTTGAGCAACGGTGTGCTATCAGGTTTTGCTTCAGATTTGGATACTGCGCAACGGATACTTTTGCAAAACTTCAACACGCCCACGCAGACAGTGTTTTTTCAAGAGCCCAGTTTTTCGGTGGTTTAAGACATTCTCAGAAGGAAGATAGTCGATTGAAGATGAACCACGCAGAGGAAAGCCTTCATTCATCTTCAAGAACCGATGAAAATGTCGACAGAATACGGGATCTTGTGCGTTCAGATCGTCGGTTGACGACAAGAATGATCGGGGAAGAGTTAAATTTGAATCACACCACTGTTCATCAGATTTGAACTAACGAATTGGGGATGAGAAAAATCTACGCAATAATGGTTCCAAAAAAACCTTTCGCAGGAACAAGGACATCAGGAGAGAAAGGTGTCTTGAATCTCTGGAATCTGTTGAAAACGATCCCCATTTTATGGAACGTCATGTTATTGACGGAAGATGACACATAGAGATCAAAAAGATAGGAGTAAAAATGTGTTAATAATGTACATATGTACATAGCTATTGCTTGTGTCATTCAGAAACAACGACTGTCCTCATTGCTTGAACGTACCTACGTTGAGCGATGTGGCCTGTATATATGTTTGTAGAGGGAAAATGATCGTTCCACAGCTACTGAAGTTAAAGGTGCAAATTCAAAATAGTTCACATGGACAAAGGACGACACAGCACGCACGTGATTTTCACGAATTTCGCAGTTGTTTGTATCACAAACAGTTTGTTGTTGTCACTAACATCAATACATTATTATTTTTTACCTCTACAAAAGACAATGCACCTGTTACTACTTTGTATTTCTATACTTTGAACCGCTGTTTGCAAAACCCGTCTATCAGCTATCAATATCGGGGGCATTAACGACCTTATTACCGCAAAATCTGTTGTTTCGTCCACTGTCAGCCACAGAAATTTATTACGTAATTATGTCTTCTTTGATATTTTCCATGACACGTTGATATGTCTTCTGTAAATATGTTTTACGTAATGTATACGCAAATAAAAAGTCTAAAGTAAATACATATTGTGGACCACGTTCCAGGCAAGACTACACGCGCAAAACATTATGCACAAATCAAGCCAAAATTCCTCTTTTCTAACTGTACTAAATACATTTTTTTGATGGATATACGAATCTAAATCTCGGCGATCACGAAATGTATATCGACGATTGCAAGGTATACATAAAATGTGTGATCCATCTCTTGTACTAACATCCTTGTAATTTTCATTCCTCTTTTTAAGCCTTTTCACAAACGATAACGACTGTGCTACTATTGCAGAAATCCACACAAAATCGGGTAATATATAAATACAGAACACGAATTCACGAGTGACTAAATTGCGACAAAAAATTGTTTTCAATGCGGCGGTCGATCCGTTTACACCGCCGGCAGGTCGCTATCGAAATAGCTCGCCGTCTTACGGAGAAAGTGTATTGCGTCCCAGATTCCCGTGAAGACTTCGTTCGGGATAACATTCTACGCACGGACAGTGGCGTGGATATATAGGGGCAAGAAATATGCGCTTAAAAAATACGGTTTATACTTTAATTATCATAGAGTTGATTAGTGCCGGCTCTGCGTGATAGCATAGTTTCCCGGAACTTACTAATGAGTAGTAGGCCTGTAACGGAAACAAACAAAACCGGACTAAACGCGGGTAATCCGATGTAACTTTTAATTTCGACGGTGGCCGTTCATTAGCGCGCCACGTAATGCGGTTTCCCGATCCGAAATTAACATTAATACATATTATTTGAATTATGTTGATACATAAATTTCGCGTGGACGTTCCCGCATTATGCCGGTGTTTAATTTCGAAACCGAAATAATACCCGGCGCTGCAGATTAGTTGTCGTGCTGCGTTAAACGAGCCTGCAACATTAACGTGCTACTAGCCCAATCAACGGGGAGAAAACCGGTCACTAATTGTTATCAGCAAACAAAAAATGTGGTCGTATAGAGAAAAAAATTCTAAGAAAGATAGCGTTTACTGCTACTCGAGTTTTAATGGCGAACATAACCAAAAAAATTCGCAAAAGACCAAAAAACCGTTTTTTGCAAATAAAAAAAAAGCTTCGAGTCCTACACAAGAAAGTTAAATCAGAAAGTTATAGGTCTTAAAAATCGGTTCATAAACATTTGAGAAAAATTTAAAAAAAACGTTAAAATATATAAGCTGTATAAATTCCAATTTTGTTTGAACAGACTTCTTGTTAACTACAAATATAGCCCAAGACAAGCGGAATATGGTCATTTTTTCAAAAATTCAAAAAAGTTTTATTTTTTCGAGTTATAACGATTTAAAAAAAAGACGTTTTCAAAAATCAGCTTTTACAGAGGCAAAAATGATCGTACAGAAACGATCATGGGCTCATTTTATTCGCGAAGACTTGTATGGAGACATCCAAAAAAAACGTCATCAAAGTTGGCCGAGAAAAAAAGACGTATTTCTATTCTTGATCGAATTTATAACCTTATTTACTTGTCAAGACTGTCACATCATATGACAGCCGTCGTTTATTTTACAAATTGTGATAGTCACTTGTCAAAAGTTTGACATAACCGAAAAGCTTAGACATGACCGCTATTTCCATCTCTCTCGTTCATAGCCAGAGTTGATGAGTTTTTTTTGGATGTCTCTATACTTTCATGCTATTAAAAAACCAAATCGCATTTATTTAATTTTTGCTTACAAAATGCGTTGTAAAATTGTATCATTTTTTTCGAACCGGTTTTTTCGAATAACTTTTTTAATTTTGGTTTTACATTTTTGGCCGTTCCATATTTGAAAACTGGCATTCAAAACACGCATTAAAAAAAAATGAAGGTCCTACGACTTCTAGGAGCCGAGATAATTTTTTTTAAGAGGAGGAAAATATAATTTTGCGAGCGCGATCGATTTGAAATCGTGTTTAGTTTTCGATGCACCCAAGCGGAGTGTCCATCCACTCTGTCGCCGTGCGCGTGCCACACCCAACGCTGTACTTTCGCAAACAATTATGTCAACTTAATTTATTCGAAATGATTTGAAATATATTTTTTTTTAAAGTAAAAGTCTGAGATCTATTTCGTGTAAAAATGAAGTCAATCGGACGTCTACAGCGCTGTCAGGCATTAAAAAAAATTATCTCGGCTCCCTGAGGTCGTAGGACTTTAATTTTTTTTAAATGCGTGTTTTGAATGCCAGTTTTCAAATATGCAACAGCCAAAAATGTAAAACCAAAATTAAAAAAAGTTATTCGAAAAAAACGGTTCGAAAGAATGATACAATTTTACAACGCATTTTTTTATGCAAAAATTAAATAAAAGCGATTTGGTTTTTTAATAGCATGAAAGTACAAGTCTTCGCGAATAAAATGAGCCCATGATCGTTTCTGTACGATCATTTTTGCCTCTGTAAAAGCTGATTTTTTAAAACGTCTTTTTTTTTAAATCGTTATAACGCGAGAAAATAAAACTTTTTTTGAATTTTGCAAAAAAAGGATCATTTTCCGCTTGTCTTGTGCTATATATGTAGTTAACAAGAAGTCTGTTCAAACAAAATTGGAATTTATACAGCAAAAATACGAAAACGCGATTTTTGACGTTTTTTTTTTAAATTTTTCTCAAATGTTTATGAACCGATTTTTTTTCGTTCAAATCTCATTTGACGCGCATTTTTAAGACCTACAACTTTCTAATTTAACTTTCTTGTGTAGGACTTCGATCGATATATTTTCACTCGATTGTGTGAAAATATATCGATTGTGTGCAAAGATTAATAAAAAAGATAAAACATTTTCAAAAAATCAAGTCAATAACTAAAAATATTTATGCATGCACTAGAATTACTGAATGCACTAGAATTTTTTCAAAAATTTTTGAGCAATTTTGTGGATTTTGCAGAATGTCAATTTTTGCAAAATTTAAAAAATTGCTTAAGATATTCTAAAGATCAAATTAGTATCGAAAATTAGATTTTTTTCTTGAAAACTGCATTTTTACGATAAATTGTCAAGAATAAAAAGTTCTTAAAATCACCCAGAGAATGCACTTTTCTTGAAAATATAGCACTTTTCTAAATTTTTCCAAAATCGACTATTTGCAAAATCCAAAAAGTTGCTCAAAAAATTTTGAAAAAAATCCAGTGGATTTTAAAAACTTTTTATTCTTGACAATTTTTTGTAAAAATGCATCATTTTCCAATAAAAAAATTCTTGAATTTTTACGCAAACATTTTGCAGTTCAGGCGGCTTTGTTCATAATTAACTTAGTTCAACTGCTTTTTTCATAATTAATAATTTTTTTGGAGGAATTTCATCGGAATTCGGCATCTTAAACTTTCGGAAAGGGCACGTCTTAAACTTTAAAAATATGTTCCGTCAAATTTTTCTGTCGCAAATAGTATTAGTCATGAATGAGGCGCTGAAGAGCGATGTACTGGGAGTTGCGTTTTCGGCCGAAACGCGTAAAAAAACAGCAAATTGAACACCGAGTCAAAACTGCACGAGCGGCCACCGACTATGACTACCTCTATACCCATTTCTTTTTTAATCTTCCCACCGTAATATTCAGTTCGCCGCGTCAGCCCTGTCGGGTGGCAGGTGCGGACTCGCTCGGAATTTTAAAAGCGCCTCTTTTTCGGATCAAAATCCCCGGCGCGCGATTGGTCGGCGCTACAGCGCACGGGACGGCGCTTCTGCCGCCGAACGGCTAATCACAAAATCAATAGGATATTACATTATTCATATTTCCTATGAAAGGATATTTTTTATCGGCGTTCGGCCGAGTGACGTGCGAGAAAAATGATACGGATGCGTTTAATAAAATAAACAGAACGTTGCGGCGGCGTGTAGCGACAGCGAGATCGGTCCACGTAGGTGAACGAACGGTACGCGATGCATTGGTGATTGTGATTAATTACTGGGGGATGGCGGGGGGTTCTGGACCGGAGCCCAGGGCCGGACTTAACTCGGGCCGACTTCTGATACACATACGGGCCATTCTTTTACAAACCGCACACCGAATGACACTTGACATTTTAAAATCGTTCAAAATTTTTTTTATAAGATCTATACGTAATATTATTCGACACGTATTTCAGGACTTAGCTCAAAAAAAAAAATTATTTCGGGTCTAGTGCATTCTCCGAATGATTTTAAAAACTTTTTATTCTTGACAATTTTTTTCAAGAGAAAAAAATTTCTAAAAATCAAATTAGTATCGAAATTTAAATTTTTTTTTCTCGAAAACAATGCATTTTTACGATAAATTGTCAAGAATAAAAAGTTCTTAAAATCAGTCAAAGAATGCACTGGAAGTTTCTTCAGAATTCAGCAATTTTTCAAATTTTGCAAAAATCGACTACATATTTGCAAAATCCAAAAAGTTGCTCAAAAAATTGTGAAAAAAAACCAAAAAATCTTTTTATAAGATTTAAATGAAGGGTTAATTAATATGTCCCTTCAAATTTTTCTGTCGCAAATAGTATTAGTCATGAATGAGGCGCTGAAGAGCCTAAAGACAGCGAGATACGGTCCATGTAGGTGAACGAACGGTACGCGATGCATTGGTGACTGTGATTAATTATCGGGGTATGGCGGGGGCTTCTGGACCGGAGCCCAGGGCCGGACTTAACTCGGGCTGACTTCTGATACACATACATACATAGGTCATTCTTTTACAAACCGCACACCGAATGACACTTGACATTTTAAAGTCGTTCAATTTTTTTTTATAATATTTATAAGTAATATTAATCGACACGTATTTCAGGTTTTCGCCCAAAAAATTTTTCGGAAATATGAATTTATGAAGTTTCGATCGGTCAAGGTTTACTGTCTACAAGTTGTTGGCATAATTGTAGTGGTTTTCTATTGATTTTTAGATTGACAGAAGATACCTATGGAAGTTACATTTTTAGGTTGGATCGGTTTATTTTAAAAAAAATTTCAATAAATGCTCCAAGGTATACTTACATGTTTTTTTTTTACAAAATTGTTTAATATTTTTATGGAAAACATTTTTAAGTAGAATGGCAGACATTAGATTGAATATCTTGAAATATATGGAATATTTAGACGGCACTGTAATTTCGAAGTGTGTATATGAGGGTGAACATGTTCTGAATGGAGGCCATTACTGCAGTTGTTTTTCAGTATCTTCCGCTTTTTTGAATCCTTAGCTGAAACAGACAATGATAATTTTTAATATCTACATTAACCTTAAAAATACTAAAACTTACATCGATAAATGTAATTCTCCTCAGCAAAATGAAGAGAACAGCCTTTCATAAATTTACTGACGGGCTTTCCTATACTCAGTTTTAATATCCAAGCCTTGCGTCTGTCTATACGTTCCTTTTGACGAAATTTATTTACCAGGGAAACTTGATGCTTTCCTTGTTCAGGAAATATATGAAAAGTTAATTGGGGATCCCTCTTAATCCAGGACGAACAGCGAGGTACACAACAATAGTGATTCATTCTAATTATAATCACGACAATGCGCCTTGTCACACAGCCATTTCAGTGAACTAGTTTTTAGCCAGTAAAAACATTCCTGTGGCTCCTCAGCCTCTTTATTTGCCTGACTTGAGTCGTTGAGTCGTTTGTATTCGAATAAAAAAAATTAAAAAAGCAGTCGCATTACTTAATTTACACACCTCGTATGTATACGTCGAGTAGAGCATACGTCTGCCGTTTACAAACATGCAGCCGGGGCGGTGCACGCGGCTGTGCAAAAAATTGCGTATTTTACATATAACGTTGTGTCAACCTCTAAAACGTGTTTACTTTCATTAATTCTAGGCGGGAATGTACCTCCATACTAGTAACTCAATATTTTATAATTAATCGTGGAAATGTAGGCAACGAAACGGAATGATAGGAAAGTCGATAAATTCATTAACGGCTTAATTTAATCAAAATGTGTTGCGGCGAGCCAAAATTTTAATCTCTTCCATACGTATTAGTGGATACGCGGAGGTAACGTTAATTTTTAACGGACACATCGCAAAACCTGAGCTCTGTTACTCACTGTCGACATATTGCAGGTTTATCGCGAACTGTTATTTCGGACGATGTAATCAGTCGAAAACAATTCCAATTAGATTATTTACTTTCCAATTTGCGACCTTTATTTAAATGGTTCTATCAACATTTAAAAATTTGAAATTCCCCACTTGATATTCAAGTTGTTCTGCGATTATCTTCTGCACTCGATTATCGTCGAGTTCTATTGTAAATAAAGATGCCGCGTATATCTATAGTTCGATTTAAAAATCAAGTAGGTACGATTTGCAATAAACCAACAAGGAGAAGCTCGAGTGTACATTGAGATATAAATTGAAACCCAGCTCGTGTCCATAATAATGTTTGAAATGCAGTTCCGTTAGGCCACCGATTGCAAGGTGGTTTATCCTCTTGCGGACGACAGTGGTTTTTATGGCCCTTGCTGGCTAATTTACGAGCAGCAGTGGAGCAAATGGAAACCAATGCTTAAAAAATTGGATGATATAACTGGAGTTGGTTGCAATTCCAATTTAGTTAACTAAGGGGAATAATATACAGAGTGTTCCAGTTAAGTTAAAAGGTATTTTAATTTCACGTTCGATGGTTTGTTGATCATTCCATTTGAAAACAAAAAGTTATTGCTGTTGGAATATTGTCAGGTTTGGCAATTCGTACTTCGTACAAAGTTCAAAAAAACCTTTAAAATTTTCAAATTTTTTCTGAGTTTTTTTTACTTTCCACCCTACCGCCCTTCCAAGTCCCGTCTCCGCAGTGTTGCTAGATCGGGCGCTACATTGCCAGTATCATTATTTAATTTACGCACCTCGTAGAATTGTGTTTTAGGATTATTGTATTATCAGTAGCTCCGATTATGAAAAATTTGCACTTACGTCGGTTTTTCTTAAAAGAAGCGACATGTAAACGGGAAAAAAACAGAAATTGAATAATATTAATCTAAATAAAATAAAATATATAAAATTATTAAAACTTATTAAAATCTTTAATAAGTTCTTAATGACTTAGTGAATTTCGCTCTATAAGTGATTATCCGTCTGCTTTTAGCGCATCAGGAAAACCGAGGACAGGACTTGTAAGGAACATCCCCTATTCCCGAAAAGAGCGGGGCATTCTTCCAAGATAATGCCATTTAGAAAACGAGCGGTATAAATCGAAACGTGTGAAAAGTTAATTTCCTCGTAATGATTAATAGCTGCTGGAACCCTTTAATTTTAATGACGGTACCGCCCTGAGTCCCTACCACCCATCTAATCGCGTCGATGGGACTGAGTAGTCGCCCCGAAGATTGACGACTCATTTTCGCCGGGTTCGCTATCGAAACCCCAATTCCTGAATACAGGAAATAATCAGAACCGTTCCTTTCGTCGAATTCACCCCGGAAAATGCGCGCGGGAAGAGGTAGCTTCCCGAAAAAAAATAAGAATGTAATATGCATACAGTGCACGCCTAAAGTATGGAATAAATTCAGTAAATGTGAAACAAAAAAAATTTTGGAAAAAATCCTCGAACAGGTCGATTTTGATTAATAAAAACACACATTTTTGAGGGAACGTCTATTTTCAGATGTCATTTGTTTTTGAGTAATGACGTCGTCAACTTATTTTTCAAATGGCAACCCCCCATTTTTTTAATTTAATTTGAGAGACCTTTTCATTGTCGATTTAACGGTATAAAAATGTTGCCACCTTACATAACAAATTTTTTTATTAAATGACAATTGAGTGTTACAAAATGAAAAATATATTTTTCACAATAAATAAACGAAAATTTCTGAATAAAATTTAGAGAAACTGGTGATATTAAAGAACTACCAAAATCCTAAATAAGGACGTCCAAAAATTACCCAAGATAAAAAGATTGACATTGTGTATGTCAAGTGTATGTAAGTATGGAAGAAAACCCTCAGAGTACCTCTACACTAGTTGCCTCAGAAAATGAAGTTATCAGACGACAGTTCTACGTGTCCTGAGGAAAGAAAACTATCATCCCTACAAATTTCAGCTTGTGCAAGAACTCAACGAAGACGACCCCGACCGGCGACTGCAATTCTGTGAAACTATGATGAATCTTTGTCAAACAAATCCAAATTTACACTAGCAAATACATTTTTTCCCATGAAGCCATGTCTAAATGGAACAGTGAACCGTCAAAATTGCAGGTATTGGAGTCGGACGAATCCTCATTGGATAATCGAAGCACATACTCAACATCCGCAGAAATTAAATGTGTGGGCCGGAATAGTAGCAAACAGAATAATAGGGCCTTTATTCTTTGAAGAAACTCTCACAGGAGAAAGATATCTGGAGTTCTTGCAAAATGATCTAGTTCCAGCGCTTGCAGTAATTTTCCCAAACAATAATGATCCTGACATTCCAGACAACACATTCTGGTTTCAGCAAGACGGAGCACCCCCGCATTATGCGCGCTCAGTTCGTGAATATTTAGACATCATCTTTCCTCAGAGGTGGATTGGCAGACGAGGACCGATAGAATGGCCCGCGAGATCCCCAGATCTTACACCACTTGATTATTTTTTATGGGGTTATTTAAAATCAAAAGTTTACTGCAGAAGACCACACAATTTAGCCGAACTACGAAATCGCATTGGAGATGAAATGGGATCCATTACCCCGGAAGTCATTCAGAATGTACAAGAAGAATTTGTACACACACTTGCTTATTGCGAAGAAGTTGATGGACGGCATTTCGAACACTTAATTTAAAATTGTATTTGCTTATTGAAGAAATTTTCGTTTATTTATTGTGAAAAATATGTATATCTTCCATTTTGTAACATTCAATTGTCATTTACACAAAAATGTTGTTATGTAAGGTGGCAACATTTTTATACCGTTAAATCGACAATGAAAGGGTCTCTCAAATTACATTAAAAAAATGGGGGGTTTCCATTTGAAAAAAAAAGTTAATGACGTCATTGCTCGAAAACAAATTACATCTGAAAATAGACGTTCCCTGAAAAATGTGTGTTTTTATTAAACAAAATCGACCTGTTCGAGGATTTTTTCCAAAAAAACGTTTGTTTCACATTTACTGTATTTATTCCATACTTTAGGCGCGCACTATATATACATTGAGAGGTTTTTTTGTAATACACTTAGAGAAATGTTTTGGTAGGACGCCTAATATTAAAACAAGTAATATTAGAACGAGACAAAAATAAATTAAGTTTAAACGATCTTTTAACTTAATTTGTTGTTAAATAAACAGTTCATTTTTCTCTTTAGCCACAGTTTCGATGGTAATATGTGAATTATTAAAGAAAAAGTAGAGCGTCCGTGAAACTTAAAAAATATGTTTAATAGACATAACATTTTTTTTATCTAGAGACTTTTCTCTGTAATTTATTCATTAAAAGGTTCAGTGCTGCATCCCAATCAGGCAATAGAACCTCGTTTTTATCGAAATCCTTGATCAAAATCTGTTATTTTAGTGAAGTAAATAAAAATGTATATAGATATAAGCAATGAATTTTGCCGTTAAGCAACTCTCCCGAACATACTCCGCAGAAGAACCCACGCTTGGTTGCGAGAGCCTGAAAAGGGCCTTTATGTTCTGAAATTCTTAGGGATAAGCAAATCCAATAAATTTCAGGCGTTTCAGGACCTGTCGAAATATGCTGGAGTTAATAAATCAATGAGATACATAATGTCCGTATTAAATATGAAAATACTTTATAAAGTTGTGGACTTTAGAAGGGGTTTATAAAAATGTTGCTGAGTAACTGCATCATTAAATTTTTGTGTGTGTGTGGGGGGGGGGACTTAAATAGAAGATTAGGTTTAGATTCCTATTGTAAGAATTTCAAACGCTAACTATTATGAAAAATAATAGTAAAAACATCTGTTGGCACCAGAAGATCTATGAAATTGTTTGTAAAATATTAATGAGATGATCACCTGATCAAACTCTACAAACGACTAAATGGCACTCTACTTGGCTTCATCGATTCTTCTACATACTTCACTCTAGTTGGTCTGTGGTCTAAACTAAGATAAAGTAGGAACAATGAAAATTTTGATAATCTGAAAAACGTTCCTTTTGTGGAAATATGGAAATTGTGATTTTTCAAAATAATTTCTAAACTTTGTAAGCTTAATGTATGACTATGTATACTTAGATCTAAAACGTCTTTGAGATTTTACCCGCTCCAAATGTTTTCTTTTTGTATAATTTCCACCATCCCACATTCAAATCCCAATAACGAACTAAGTTGAATCCATCACTCGCGGCTGGAAAATCCAACAAAGATTATTCCGGGTTTTGAATAAAATTTTAGGCGGCCGTTTACATTCGCGGTCTGGTTCCGAGTGGGAGAGCTTTATGAATATTAGTACCGAGGGAGGCACAAAATCTGAAACTTGAGACAAAAAGACGTAATTAAGACGAACTTTGTTTTAAGAGAACTAGGCAGTTGATCTTAAAAATGGTTTATCTTTTTTTTTAATAACTTAAAACTAGAAAAAAAGCTCTAAAGATTTTGATCGGAAAGAAACTTTTTCAGTTCACTCTCAAACAGTTCTATTTCAAAAGTCATATTGGTTATTGTTTAAAAAAGATTGGTTTTCATTCAGCATGTATTAAAACCCCATTCTACAGATCCACCCGAGGAAAACCAAAATGCGATGTTTCCAAGTTAAGTTTTTCAATAGATCTGAAATTGAAAGATACTAAACTTAGTCGCAGAACCCAAAAATTTTTTTTTTAATTAAAAATAAAAAAAAAAATTTTTTTTTGGTTTTTTTTTTTTTTTTTCTTAATATTTTTGAAATTTTCCTTGTTGTTTTTTTATTTTTTTTAAATTCATTAATAAAAACTTAATATTTTGAAAATATATTTTTATATGAACCAATGTGTTCATGCTTGCAGCAATTATACATATAGTATCTCAGAAAAATAAATAATGCACTGGCACACAAAAAAAATCAACATTTTCTGAACCTGAGGTCTGACATGTCAATTCTTCTATATTTTGATGTGCTGAATAAGAATCCCATGTGCGTTTTGCTCCATCACCCACCAAAATTTCCAAAAAAATTTTTTTCAATTTTTTTTTAATTTAAAAAAAAATTTTTTTTTGGAAATTTTCGAAATTTTTGAAAATTTTTTTTGGATTTTTTTTTGTTAATCAATCTTCAGAAAACTCAAAATTGAGTAAAAAGTAAAAAAAATACGGAATTATTGATTTTTGAAAAGATTAGATCAAGTTTAAGGAACAAAAATCTTGTTCCCTTAATTTTTTTCAAAATTTCAATCAATCGGTCCAGGGAAACCGCTGAACCGATCGATCTACCGATTTAGGGGGGCCTTTGGGGTACATTAGACAGTAAAATTTTCTTCTAACCTAAGCATTTCCCCCAATATTGTCGAAGATACAGTCGATTAACCAAAAAAAGGGAAAATGGCATTTTTTTGCTCTTTTTTCACGTTAACGTTACAGGTGGAAAAAAAAATTTGTTCCAATCAACCATGACAGATTTTTGTAGGAAATTTTCTGCAGAAAACGAAACCCCCTGTCCGCTGCGAAACTACTAGTTGCCAACTAGTAGTTTCAGAGATATCGGGAGTTGAGTGAAAAAGGATCCTTTTGCATTCAAAATTCGATATCTCGAAGACAAATGGTCGTATCTGACTCCCGAAAAAAGCAAATTGAAGCTGAATAAACAGGCTATGCGACCTATGCATTGGTCTAGCTCGAAAAAATTTTTCCATGCCTGTAGAGCGAAAAAAAAAATGTAAAAAATTTAGAAAATTTTTTTCTTCGTGCTTTATCCAAGAATTGCATGGCTACCGGTGCTCCAAAAAATTTTTAACCAAAAAAATTCGAAAACTAGAGTCTTCAAGCTTTAAAAGCTATGTTTTTTTATTTCCTGTACGGCCATTTTTCACTGAAATACAGCCTGTTGAAAATTGCCAAAAAATTTCGAAAATTTTTTGGTTCCTTTAATTTTTGCGAGAAGTGTACATAAGAATTGACTTTTTTGTACAACTATTTTTAATTATTGCGATATAACGAAATGACCCTTGTACAATATTATTTCAACAGAGTATCGACCCCAGAAACTAACAAGAACCTAATAAGGCGAAGTTAGAGCTGAAGCTCGCACTAATCCGGAAACAAAACCGACTTGATATTTCTTTAAAAGACGGACGAAATACGAAAAAGACCGATGTACTTCCGTAATTGTATAAGTTCCGCCTGATAGATTAATGTAACTAACAGTTTCGAGAGGCGGCAAAAGTTAGCGGGATACTTTCAGATTCTGGTCGCATCTATAACGTTCCCGGGTATGAGAGCCAAAGACGACGTGTCTCTGCAACGCGATGCAGAGAAAACCGAAGGGAATTTCCAGCGAGACATCGCGTAAATTGCCGAAACATTCATTTTAAATGACACACCCCGGTTGCGGAGGTTTTTTTAGCGCTTTCGAAATCGAGGGGACCCCTTTCATCATCAATTATTTTTAATGAGGATGCAGAACAGACGTTTCGCATATTCATTTAGTGAGCCCTGGAATATAATTAATGGAATTCTACATGCAATAATGGTGTACGTATTATTGGGCATCCACCAAATATTCCTTATTTTGCTCACACCAGCGTACTAATAACAATACTGCTCAATAAATGATAGAAGAATGGTGCAGGTGGCAATCTCTATCATTAAACCCCAGAAATAGAGGTGGTTCTCTTCATGAAGAACATAAAAACGGAACCTCTAAGTGTTTCTCTATAATAACTCTAATTCTAAACACAAGTTTTGACCACATCAGCAGTTAAATACACTAATGGAAAAAATTATAGGGTCAAAAATTTTTTCCGAATTTTTAGCGATTTTTCAGAATGCTGTATCTCAGTGAAAAATGGTCTTATTGAGGTGTAAAAAAAAGCATTTTGAAGCTTCAAGTTTCTAGTTTTGAGATATTTTGGCAAAAAAATTTTTTAGAGCTACATGTGTCGCGCAATTTTAGGAAGTAGTGGGACAAAAATGTTGCGAATTTTTTTTTGCTTTTTTTTTCAAGTCCACCAGCTTGAAATTTTTTTTCTAACTTAGCCTGTGGTCTGACTGGATAGCTTGTTTATTCAGCTTCAATCTGCTTTTTTTAAATCTCGATACGACCAGAATCAAACTTTTTTTTGTTTTTTGTTGGGGCCGGCCCCCTCCTTTTTTTTTATAAAAAAAGTATTCACAATTCGAAAGTTTTTTTCTAAAATTGAAAAAAAAATGTTTTTAAAGATTTTCTTGCTAAGGATATCGAACGATCAAATCAAAAAGGACCCTTTTGTCTTTGATCAACGATATCTCAGGAACCAACGGTAGTACAAAATCTGTAAAAACTAAAATGGATATTTTTTCCATTTTAAGAAAAAAAACTTTTTTTTTAACAATTTTTTTTTTTGTAAATATCAATGAAATTTGGATACCCATGATTAGGACATGTTTAAGCTCAAAAAATGTAACTTTGCATGGTTTTTGGGGGTATATTTACTTGTAGGGGGTTTATTCCAGTTTTCAGAACTGCCCTTAGATTTTCTGTGCTACCGTTGGTTGCTGAGATATCGTCGATCAAAGACAAATGGGTCCTTTTTGATTTAAAGTTCGATATCTCAGCAACAAATGGTCGTATCGAGATTTTAAAGAAAGCAAATTGAAGCTGAATAAACAAGCTATCCGGTACATACCATGGCTAAGTTTTTTTCAAGCTCGTGGAGTTGAAAAAAATAAGCAAAAAAAATTCGCAAAATTTTCTTCTAACACTACTTCCTAAAATTGCGCGAAACATGTAGCTCTAAAATTTTTTTTGCCGAAATATCTCAAAACTAGAAAGTTGAAGCTTCAAAATGCTTTTTTTTAGACCTCAATAAGACCATTTTTCACTGAGATACAGCATTCTGAAAAATCACAAAAAATTCGGAAAATTTTTTGACCCTTTAATTTTTTCCATTAGTGTAGTATCGTGACCTTTGACGCCAAACTAACCTGTATCTCAACAGGAGAATCAAAACATGAATATGAAACACAAAGTTATCATGTGCATACATACTGCCAACGTAAGATCGATGATAACGGATGGGGCTGTTGCTTGGTGGCCAAAACGCCAAAATTAAGTAATGAGCCTGATTTTTTTTATTTTTTTTATTCGAATAGAATTACAATTCAGTATTGTCTCGTTCAAAATAACTTCCTTGGGAAGCCACACAGCACTGGAGACGGTTCTTCCATTCCTCATAGCAGTGCTGGCACTGATAAACTGGAATAGCTTTCAGCTGGTCGGTTACAGCAGTTTGAATGTAACCATAGAAATATGGTTCCAAAATGACGTCCCTTGAGGTGATTTTTCAATCTCGGGAAGAGAAGAAAGTCACAAGGACTCAATTCAGGCGAACAAGGAGGCTGAGGAGTCACAGGAATGCTTTTCCTGGCTAAAAACTTGTTTACTGAAATGGCTGTGTGATAAAGCATATTATCGTGATGCAACATCCAGTTGTTTGTCCTTGGTGGTTGGTCTCACACGCATGACCCTTTTTCGAAGTTTTTCAAGAACCTCTCTGTAAAAGTGTTGATTTAATGTTTGGTCTGGAGGCACAAACTCTTCATGGACAATTCCTTGGCTATCAAAAAAGCAAATCAGCATGCATTTGAAAATGTACAGAGACGGCTATAAAAATTATATTCCCAGGGTTCTTATCGCCACACTTTTACCCAACGTATCATGTTGGCATCATCACGAGATAACCAAAATTGTTTTTTAATCATCCTAATGATGCAAATCAAAAAAAGTGTTTCGGTGTTAAGTAGAAAAGTGTTCAAGAGTAATTGTTTTCATCTTAGGGTCATTATTAAAATCTCTGGTCTGCCTTATTTTAAAGGGGCTATGGTGTTCTTCAAATCTGTGTAAAATTGATATGTTTGTTTGCCCAATATAATCTAATACCCTGCAGAGATTTAATTTGTGAATCTGCGTATTAGCAAGCCGAATAAGCGTTTAACAAATTGGATAATCTAACAAGAGTTTAAACACGACTTAGCTGCAACTATTCTCTCGAGACTCGGGGGAATAACTACATACCTAGCTTTACAGACAGACGCAAGGTAAGCGAAGAACAATATGTTGTCGTCTAGCCCTAATGAGGCTGTTTTCCACGTGTGCGATAATGGAAATTAAAGGTAATGGAATTAATCCATTACCAGCGCACGGTATTATTTCGAGGAACACTAATGAAAATAACCCTATTTCTAATTACTGATCCGTGTCTGTTGGTAGAGCTTAATTGGAGAGTGCATTGGAGGATTAGGGGGATAATTAAAAACGTTATAAAAGTCCTATTCCGATAGAGGTGTTAGATTTTTACTTTGCCTTCGTCATTGAAATCTGCGGCGATTTTTAATAAAGATTTAATAGAATGCCAGAAGAAAGAGAAGAACCGGTCATACAGAACGGATCCCTAAAAAGTTTCGTAAAGAAATGTATACTTTAGTTGTTTTTTTTTCAAAATAATACAGGCCTACAAAAATATACCTATTTTTAGGCAGTTAAATATTTCACAGGAAAAATTCGAAACTTGAAATACAGTCCAAGATTGTTCTACACATTTTCCCTACAAGTTACTTTATTGAAAAAAAAAATTGAAACTCAATTGAAATACTTGCAAAACAAAATTGCAAAGAAAAAAGTATAAAACACCTGGTGCATATTTTTTTGGCGGACACTGTATGTTCTCGAATGCCTAGCACATACTTTACCAGTTTGAATTTACATGATACACTCATATTTCGTTATTTTCTAAAAGCATGTTGCTCGAATATATTATATGAATTTAGATACCGAAAAAAAAAAAAAACAAAACTAAACGCCCATTGTAAAAAAAGTTACAACGGGCGGAACACATGCTAAAAGCAACGCTCGCACAAATCATGTTAACATAAAAAGGAAAATGCTGTCTATCTGCGTTGAACATGCTAAAGACATACGAGACGACGGCGATAATTCACCCTTAGCAAAAAGCTGGGATGGCATAATACTCGCTCTCGGATATTTCGCACATAATATCACGTGAAAAATTGCGGTGGGGAGGGAACAAAGAGATTTTAAAACTTATAGGTGATGTAGGAGAACCTGTAAAAAAAAACGCGTAACAAAATGCGAAGGATATATTGAGAGAAAGGTTTATTTATTAGACTATGTGTTTAGTTTCTTTATTAATGCACATCACGTGGTGTTGGTATAATTTGAATGCTGAATGAGAAATTTTACTTTGAACTGACAGATGCGCCTTGCATCAATTTAGTTCGTCCACTATTTGTAGTGACTTCACTAACAAAATAACACTAAAAATTTTGAACAGAACTGTGTCTGGTTATATTTTCTCCACCCTGAGCTTGCTGGGCAAGCCAGTGGGTCGCTCAGTTTGACTGTAGCAGTCGTTTCAATTAGTCTACGCTCCTGTGACGCGTCGAAAAAATGTTTAGTGGTCATATTTAGGAGCATTGGGTTAATCTCAAGTTTCTTGTTAAACTGGGGAAAACTTTTACAGAAGCTTGTGCAGTGTTGCAAGAAGTGTACGGGAATGAATGTTTATCCCGCACACAAATTTTTGAATGGTTTAAACGGTTTAAAGAGGGACGTGAAACGACCGAAGACGATCCGCGCCACGGACGGCCCTCAACGTCAAAAACGGAGGAAAGCATTGAACAAAGTGGTAAATTAATTCGCGAAGATCGTCGTCTAAGCATCTGAGGGCTTGCTGAAATAATAGAAATCGACAAAGAATGTGTTCGCCAAGATTTTGCATGAATCATTCAACGCAGTTTGCGCAAAAATGGTGCCTAAATTCTTCACTCCCGAGCAAAAGGAATCAAGAATGAACATTTGCGCTGACATTCTAAACAACATTGACACTGATCCAGGCTTGTTAGACACGGTGACACTTGTGAAGAGCCCAAGATTCGAAAATGTGGAAGTGGTTAAAGCAAAAGCGACAGAGGTTCTGAACCAGTTGACAGAAGCGGACTTCCAGCACTGCTTTAAACAATGGAATAGTCGTATGGAGCGGTGTAGAGATCGCCAAGTAGGGTACATTGAAAGCGAAAAAGTTGTTACTGTAATTGGTAACGAATAAAAAGTGTTATGACAGTAATTCGGTTATTTAATAGCCACACTTCGTATTGCGACCAACTCTTATCATTTTAGGCATTTTTTCGATGATTTTTGGAGCTTTCGCAAGCCTGTAATCCTTAGTATGAACTGTCACTGATATTGTTAGTTCTATCTTAGGTATCTGAAGACAAATTAGATAAGTAATATTTGCCAATCGAACACCCATTAGTGTTCTTTGGTATAGCACAAGTTATAGAGCGTGGGACGATACATATAGTGTGCTTCGTTGGGTGCTTCAGGGTGCTTATTAAACGTTTTAGGGCTGAAAATTTGTTTCAAAGGTTTTCGAGGATACTCTGTACATCTGAAATTAAATTCGGTGGATTTAAATAGAACATAGGTACTATATTTCATAACATCGTTCGCAGTCTTTTTTTATCCTCTTTGTGTACATACCATTCCCCATGCCTAAAAATTCCAACTTATCCGGAAGTGCCAGGAAATCGCCATTTTACGTCTGCACAGCATCTCTGAAAGCCTTCAGATCCAAATATTCAGCTCAATTTTGTTCTTTTTAGTACTCCCAAAACTTTTAACATGAGACTCAACGTGGAGCACCCTGTACAATTTTTAAAATGTATCATCCGCTTAAGGCAATTTTATGATACATAAGTTATTTTTTACAAGATAACTTGTAACGATTTTTTTTACGTCATCCTATAATTTGCTAATGAATTTTGCCGTAAAAATTTTGTTAAGCTATACCGTTGAATTTTTTTCACTGATCCATCCTTCACCCGTCTAAAAATTGCCGTTTCTATTGTAACAATTTCCAAATAATCCGTTTATTCACAACTTGTAATTGGCAATTAGAAAGTTTTGGATATTTTGCAAGACCTAGTTTATATTTAAACTTTATAAACATGCACACGTGATGTATATACAGTTGTAACACAATTTGTTTTGTAACTGTTGCCGTTAATGTGCTGAATTTTCTGTGTAATTTTCTAAATTCAGTTCGAAACTATGTTTTCGTATTGGACGTTCTTGTTAATCCTTCCAATTATTAGCCCAGTTGATACGTCAACTAAAAAGGGTTTAGCTTGTATTAATTAGGGCAGAATATTTTTCTTTCTAGGACTGTTTGGTATAAGGTGATAAGTGTGAAACTAAGTTTTCTACATCATCGTATAAATATGACCCTGACTACATTCTTTTTGCTCACGCCTTCTCCGGTTGTGACACAACTTCAGTCCCTTTTGGACATGGCAAGACTAAACTATGTGTTCTACTTGAAAACAACCCTGTATTAAAGAAGGCGTCATCATGAACAGCTCAAGTCAGCAGAGCAAGGGATGCTATTTCGATAGCATTGTATGGCATCGATGGAGTCACAGAGCAATCACTTGACAAGACGAGGTATCAGCAATTCATCAAGATGTCTTCAAAGGGGAAGTTCAGCTTGCCAGGACTGCCACCGACACTTGATGTCTACAAATCCAGTGCTGACTCCAGTCAAATGTTGTTGTTTCCCAACAACTTGGATCCTTCAGTGGGGACGGAAACAAGACAGCCTTGGTCTCACTTCTGTTCCAATGAAAAAAAGAGGTGTACTAAATGCTATAACATATGTGCAAGTGATTTCCTAGTCAGCCTCCTTTAATGCAGGGTTGTTTTCAAGGAGGATACATAGTTCAGTCTTAAGACGTGAGCAAAAAGAATGTAGTCAGGGTCATACTCGTACGGTGATGTTGAAAAGAAGGTGCCAAGTTTGCCACTCTTTCCTGGTTTCGGCATATGTATACGTTCATTTTGGTTGGACTAGGAAACCCAGTTAGCAAAACAAGAACGTCGACATTTCAAGGACATCTGCCTCCCAACAACAATGCGTTCGGCAATAATGGGTAACATTACCGTTCGCAAACTTCACAATATTTTGGAAAATATCGTACAAATTTCCGGAGAATACGAACCATATCATATCCAATCAACTTTGATCAATGCATTTTGTAGAAGATTTTGTCTAGTTTAATTTCAAAACGTATAAAGTTTTCTGTAGCATGCGGCGTTTAGGAGATATAAGCAAGACTCTAAAAAAAAGTATGAAAATTTAATGGTTTTTCGCTTGCCAAAAGTTCTCCCCCAGGTTTTCGAGGTCGAAAATTTAGTTTCACCCTCCCCACCTTATACCAAACAGTCCTAGAAAAAAAATCTTCTGCTCTAATGAAAGCAAGGTGGAGTGTTTTTATTGATTAGACTATACACAGGGTGAGTCAGAAAGAATGGGACAAGACTAAACTAGAGATACTAGACACCAAAATATTATGATTGAGCTCAACATGCCTTATACCAATGTCGCTGGTTTAAGAGATACAGCGTGTTCAAAGTTTCAATTTTATTCTGAAATTCCTCAATAACTGAGAAAGTTTTGATAGTATAAATCTGAAACTTAGTAGCTTCATGTTTTTTTGGTGTGAGAGTTACGAATTTTAAGCTTATTTTGACGTTGCTGATCTGACGTTGAGAATCTAAAAGAACGCTCAATTCCACAGAGCAAAGGTACTCTTGTTCAGGTCGTCTAAATCTATCGGTTTTTAAGTTATTTGCATTTAAAATGTTGTAAATGCTTGAGCTCAATCATAATATTTTGGTGTCTAGTATCTCCAGTTTAGTCTTATCCCATTCTTTCTGACTCACCCTGTATAATTACTGCGACGTTTATGAAATGAAATGGAATTTTAGCTAGTATTGGTAAACAAAAGATCTGGTATATCTTAAATGAGAAATAAAATATTCCTCTTTGTTTCGAAGGTTTCACTCCAGCATATACTGTAAGGAAACCATCGCTTTCGCAGAAAAACGTTACTGTCAAGAACGCGGTGTCAAATGTCTCCCTTTTAAGAATAAAGTGTTACACCTTTATAATAGTCGTTATGCCCGTAGTTGAAACAGAAATATAACACCGTCTCGTTTACAAGGTACAAAGGGGACTGCTGAGGCGTGATCTGCAAATACCATTCCACGGATATTTCAATGAAACACCCTCATAAAATTAATTGTAATTTATACAATAATTAGAATCCCGCTTAAGTGACGTTATTATCCCCGAAGGGAAGGTGGAAATTAGAGCACATCTTCGGGCGAAAGTCGAAAGCTGGTCCTATAGGGCCTTTTTGAGGCCCATTGTTTCAGAGTTCAAATTTATTAATGTCAGAAGGATAGCGGAGCTGAATGGGCATATTCCTCGATGTCTGCGTTTAAGGGCTGATTTTAATTAAAATTTATTAAACGGGGGCGAGCGGAGCTAGGTGAGGCGTAATAAGAGTGCGGGCGGAAAATTATAATTAAGACCGTTTGACGCGATCTCACAGGTGGATTCATTCTTCAAGCGAAAGCGAACCAACTACAGGGTTTGTCCGGAAAGTCATGTCAGTGAATTTTTTTTCCCGAGACTGTACGCGCCAGCCCGTGCTTTACGTGCTGGCATTATGGTGGGGGGATCTGGCAATAAGATCCAACAAGCGTCAGTTGGCTACCGGTCGTTGTAGCGGTCTCATCACTCGTTCTTTGAGAGTCGTTACGTGACCCAGTGTACCGAAACACCTGAAATTCGACCTTGTTACCGCAAAAATCTGTTGTTTCGTCCACCCTCAGCCACAGAAATTTATTGCAAAAAATTGTCTAGCACGTTCCACGAAAGACTACATGCGCAAAACATTATGCACAAATCAAACCAAAACTCCTCTTTTCTAACAGTACTAGTAATATTTTGTTGATGGATTCGAATAAATGTCTTTCGCATCTCGGCGTCTGTGAAATATATATCGACGATTGCAAGGAATACATAAAATATATGATCCGTCTACTGTAAAATCTTCGTAATTTTCAATAATCTTTTTCAGTCTATTCACAAATTTAATGATAACGACTGTACCATTATTGCAAAAATTCACATAAAATCAGATAATATGTAAACACACTACACGAACTCTAAAATAAATACGTTCACGGTGTAAAATACGTATGTACACACGTCTATTAGTTAGTCACTCACGACACATAAAATTATTTTAAACTAGGTGTGCTACCGTTCGTCCGCTCGCCACGCAGCTAACGTGAAATACTACATTTTGACAACGGAATCCTCGTTACGGTACGTAGACAAATTGTATATAGCTTCTTGCAAACTCGCACCGAACCAGACACGGTCAGTGGCGTAAGTATTTCCTTCTTTAACCCGCCAGTGGGCACGCGCGGTCTTACAGACCGCAGTATGTACTTATATTTCAATATTTCAATTGATATTGTGCCAATATTGCTCATTCTCGTTTAGCTGGATATTATGACCTCACAAAAGTGACGTCTAACACACAGATTAATTGTATTACAATTTTTATAAGTTGTAAACTTATACGGTCTGTGAGACCACGCGCGCCCAGTGGTGGTATACTTTCTTCTCATTGTGGTTTTTGATGAAAATTGTTTTTTGCTTGGAACCAAGGCAGAGTGTGGTTTTATATTATATTTCGCATATTATCTAAAATTATTATCCACTTTTCGCATATTATCTATAATTATTATCCAGTTTTGTTAGATATACATGTGGACATATGAGCAGGAACGTCTCCAGTGCCTTTCGGTTTTATATCTCTTTATTTATATTTTCTCTATTTAATATCTTGGATATTTTTTTATATTTCTTAATGTTTTAGACAGTATTTTGCATTTTTGTTTTTGGTTGAAAGTTTTGTGGAACGATATTGTATAATTTACATTAATTTTGTTTACTTTTTATAAAGAAATACATATATCAGTATAAAAATATATCAAGATTTTCTATGGTTAAGCAAGTAAAAAGTCTAATACTTTTGTAATTCCAGATTAGGCTTACAATTTATGTGCACTCGATCACGTTGCTACTGAATAGCGTTTAAATTTTGAATTCCCATTGCGTTAGTGCTTGATTTCAAAACTGTCGACTAATCTAACATGTATTTTCTAATCTAACGTGTTCCTACGTAAAAAGTGTTTATTATAGAAACTTTCATAATTTGTATTAGCATTTTTTTTATTTTCCTGAATGCAACCCTGCCTAAGTAGGCCGGGATTTGGCTTCACTTGTTCAGCGTAATGTAAAGCACTCTAGATATGTATTTTGTAAACAATCGCGCGACATATTCAACTTTAATGTAATACCTTTTCGGAATTCCCAACGATCGCGGCCGCCGAAAGACAAGTCGAATAACTCCTGTGGGAAACTTCAACTACGCGTCATGTTATTCTAGAAGTGGAGGATTTTGCGAGAGAGGAAAAAAAAACGAATATTATCGCAGACAGGCTGTGCACCGTAAATCTTATTGAAAAAAAATGTTAGTGACGGGATGACAACGCAGCAAAGGAAGAGCATGCGAGTATTAAGTTATTCAGCAGGCAGGCAACGTCATGGCAAACTGCGTAAAACTCGTGTCGGATTGACTGAACACGGCGCGTTAAAAAAAATGAAACGCGATCTTTTTTTTTTATAGTCTTACTTATTATATCCACGTTACAATATCAAAAGCAGTTTCTTGACAGTGACAGGCGTTCGACAGTATCCGAATCAACTCGAAAAAGGTAACACTGTAACGCTTTTAGAAAAAAAATCACAGTTGAACCTTAGAAAATCCCACATTTTTGCACTCAATGCGCGCGTTTTCATGTTGACACCTTCGGGAGATGATTAAAACTAAAGTTAGTTCTCAACCTGAAATCAACCCACCAGCTGAAGGCTATTCCAGTATATGAGATCCAGCACTGTTATGAGGAATGGAAGAACCGCCTCCAGCGCAGTGTGGCTTCCCAAGGAAGTTATTTTAAAGGAGACAATACTGAATCGTAATTCTATTTGAATAAAAATTTAAAAAAAATCAGTCCCATTACTTAATTTACAGACCTCGTAGAGCCATTACCTTTGTTCATGTCAATATCGCATTTATAAGGGAACTACATGTTCTTTGAATCCCATTAAAATTGGTCTTTTTGTTTGTCCTATACATATTGGTTAACAATCTACAGCTTATTTGATAAATTCTCGACTTCGCGATGTTATTTGTTTTATCTTTTGGGTTGTCTAAAAGTATTTGTGATGCATTTTTTGAGGTGTTTACCATTGTGAATGTTTGTAAAGATTTTGTTTAATCAGCGGGTGAATTTTGGTTCGTAAGGTAAAACCGGGTAAAACAACAGATCTTTAATTTTAAGTGTCTTCGAAAAGTCGTGGAATTGTATAGAATTTTCTTAAGCCTCTGTTTTCTTATTAATCTCCCTATTAATTATTCAGAGTAACTCCAGAAAATAAGATATGTCCGTGTCATTTTAAGAAATTATTAGGTCTATTGAATTTTTTTGTCGAGCAAACATGGATATCTTTCTTTCTGTATTTTAACCTTTATTCAATTCTGAAAATGAAAAAAAGCTTTTAAAATTGCCCTTAAACCGACGCGTTTTTGTTCGTAAACTTCGGGACGCCCTATATAGCGACGGAAAGCAAATCTAAAATTCGATCAGCCACTGCTAGTATTGGTATCGACCGAATGGAAGATAGGGAGAGGAGTAATTGACAAAAGTCAACCTACATCATTCATAAATTACAATAAATCAGTTTTTTAAGGCTTACTCACCGAAAAATAGTGATATATCGCCGCGAAATACACACGAAAAGCTGTATATCACTCCGGGAATGGGATAAAACATATTTCATTTGATATAGAACAATATTTTATTGATACAGTCCTAGATTCGTGAAAAAGTATGTTATTGGGGAGTGTGGGGATGCGATTAAAATTTTTTTTTTTTTTTTACAGGAACCTTCGAACTTTTTTATTTATTTGTAAAATTTGCATTTCGTTTGCAGATAAAAATGAAATGTCGTGAATGATTCCAAATGATTTTGAACAAGAGAGGTCTGTTTTCAATGTAACTACGACGTGTGGATATTAAATAACCGAAATGATGGTGCTACCAGCGCGCTGCGAGCGTGTCGTGACAAGTTTGAACAGAACTGTATCTGGTGATACTTTCCCAACCCTGAGCTCGCTAGACGAGTCAGTGGGTCTCTCAGTTTATTTAAGTAATATTTAAGTAGTTATTTAATAGCCACACCTCGTACGTATTTTCCTGGTACTGTAGCTTAATACCGTTAGTAGTGTGCTCCGGGAATTACATCTGGTGGTTGCTGATCGTTCAGACACACTAGATTGGAGGAAATCTATACATAAAAGCACGACGAAAATTCTAAAGCGTCAAAGCATTTTGCTTTGACGAATCTGTTGCAATTTCACTCCGTCGAAGATCGCTTCTTAATCTGGGACACGTCCACTTGATATTTAATTTTTTGATCGTCACCTACTCGACTATCCGATATCGCGTTTCTCCTGAATAATGAACAATCTTAAAAATTTGATGACACCCCGTCAGATAATTTTGATTTATTGCCGCTGAACTTCCTCGTTGTTTAGACAATAACGAAGTAAAGGCTGACTGATTGATGGCTGCAGATGCAACGCGATGGCATCGACTTGCCCTCCAAATTCGCTTATCACCCTCTTGTCTATATTACGATATTGTCCAAAAGGTACGGCGGTGGCAGGGGCGTAGTCAGTCGCGAAAAGCCCACGATACCAACGTACTTAAAACTCAAAAGTTTATTGGACCAGACACGAGATTATTCTTCCTTTAAAATTGTTTTATTATTGTAAAATCAAATAATAGTACAACATATTTTTTAATTAATACCTCCTCCAAGAGTGTTACATTCATTCCAACGTCTAACATTTCTATGCCTTTCATATAGATGGTCATCTTGGTAGATGGTGCTAGAAAAAAGACTGACATAGACGTTTTTTATTCAAACATCATTTTAATCAGTGTTGGAATCTACACAATCTGCTTTGGCTTGGAACTTTAACCTTGGAAGTTTACAACTTTTACAATTTTCCCCTAGGAAAAAAGTATGGTACGCTACTGGAGAAACCCGTATATTTTCACTGCCTTCTCGGAAACTGTATATTTTCTAAATGCACCTAGCATAGCGAATCACACCTTACGTGTTGCAAGTTGCAAACCTCGAAGACGGTTATACATGAATCATACGAATTCGATAAACTATCAGGGTGCAACGGAATTTTATGCCGTTTACAAATTACGAATTGTAGGTCTCCCTGGGACTTCCGATAAGCGCAGAACACTTTATGTGTGCATTTTATTATCTCTTTACTTGTAGGGTAGGAAACTTGCGCTTGCAGAAATATTGTCTCTAAACTGAATTTAAGTTATAGGTATGGATTTTCAACAAATTGTAATTATTTATGTTATAGTATCTTGGAAATATTGACATACGTATTACGAGACCTCGCTACTAAAATTCAATTCATTCAGCTTAAATAAAATACATTACGTTACATTGGCCCTTCCCTATTATAATATACGAGGTGTGTAAATTAAGTGATGAGACTGACAACGTAGGAACACTGCGGAGACGGGACTTGGAACGGCAGTAGGATAACATGTCATGCACCTTCAGTACAAATTTGAACTTGTTAGAGTCATTTGTTCGATCTTTGTGACTGTTTTCGTAAACTGTTTTTTTTCATTACAAAAACATTAATTTAGAGCAACCGTATGCTATCAGGTTTTGCTTCAGACTTTTGCTTAAGAGCCCAGGTATTTCGGTGGTTTAAGGCATTCTCAGAAGGAAGAGGCCAAACAGTAAACCAACACTTTTACAGAGAGGTTCTTGAAAGTCTTCGAAAAAGGTCATGCGTGTGAGACCAAACGTCAAGAACAATTGGATGTTGCATCACTACAATGCGCCTTGTCACACAGCCATTTCAGCAAACGAGTTTTTAGCCAGTAAAAACATTTCAGTGGCTCCTCAGCCTCCTTATCCGCCTGACTTGCGTCCTTGTGACTTTTTTCTCTTCCCGAGATTGAAAAATCACCTCAAGGGACGTCATTTTGGGACCATAGAAAACGTTCGAACCGACCATCTGAAGGCTATTCCAGTATATGAGTTCCAGCACTGCTATGAGGAATGGAGGAACCGTCTCTAGCGCTGTGTGACTTCCCAAGGAAGTTATTTTGAGGAGACAGTACTGAATTGTAATTCTATTCCAATAAAAAAATATAATAGTCAGTTTCATTATTTAATTTACACACCTCGTGTGCATGGTATTTAACGTAACCTCATAAAAAAAGTCACAGGGGGTCAAATCAGGTGACTGAGCCGGCTATCCGATTTGACCCCCCTATTACGTTAGAGACCATTTATAATCAGGAACGGCCAAACAATGTGAAAGGCTTAAGATCTGGAATTATTGGTTTAATAAAGGCAGTAAGAGGTGATATGTTAATATAAGGAGACATTTTATGGACAGATTAAAACTGTGCATTATCAATAATAGCTGACGTTTTTAATTTTAGATGCAATTCATGTGATGCAGAAATTGTAAAAAACTGATATTTTTATGTGACCTACTGAAACGAAACACTCTTTATGTTTACAGGATGGTGGGCTGATTAAAATATTGAAATACATGTAACGCCATTAAAAAAAACAGAGCTGGCTGCCACAGCTGCAAAATACTAGAGGGAATAAACAGTTGGAAACCGACACAACATGCAAAAAATAAGTCAACCAATTTTTACTGGAAATATAGGCGTTATTCCAGACTTTTGTCGAACCCTGTGCAATGGAAAATGCAAAACTTTTGTTTTTTCTTTTTATTTTAAAAGTACGTTTTGCAAAATGCTTTATGATTTTTGTACTGAAATACTTTGATAGAGAAAACCGAGTTTCGGGGTTTACACGATGCTTTTACTGAATATTTTATGAGAGTTGTAAACTTGTAGATATGAAATTATGTTAACGGAGTGCTTTTAAAGAACCAGACTACCAGGATTCCTAAAAACTAGATCTTTTTAAAACTTTCCCGAGACGTCGTTATTTACTCCAAGTCCGCAGTATATTCAATTGAATGATTTTAGTTATGTAAACTTATAATAACACAATTTTCTAAGTTATAATAAATATTAACCTTGATCAACTTCAAGAAAGAATTTTGGAAAGAACAGATTCCTGATTAGAACACTATTCCTCTTTTCCTAGGTTTTGTTTTCGGTTCTATTTGGGAACGGTGTATAAACATCGTCCTTTTCATCATTTTTCAATCATATTTGTCATTTTCAATCATATGTATATCAAAAAATATATTTGAGTTACATTTTATTCACTTTCCTTCCGGGGTGATGATATGAGAGCTTGATATTTCCTATCTCAGTAGGCAATACTTGCTGACAATGAAAAAAACAGGAAGCGAGGGAAAATTGGGACCGCGGTGTTTTAAAACTTGGATGGAACCCCCCACCACCGATCTATCGATCGGGCTTTTAATTACCTAATGGGTTTTTCAAATATACGCCCAAGCTGCGGCAATCAGGACGCTGGAGGACAAAGAAACTTTCGTCGACCTCCTCTCGAACGGATTTCGACAAAAGTTGAACGACAAACGAACGTTTCGTAATAATTTGATGGCAGACCAGCGTCGCGGCAAGATTACATTTTATTTTAAATGTAAATTGAATGCGATTTGCATAGAGACCCCGTCTATAACAGTGGAATTGAACGAAGACAACGTCGACGTATCCATCCTGAATTTAAGATATGGGAAACAGCAGATGGTGCAGCAGGTTTTAAGCAGCTTCCGATGACACAGTATAGTGTTTTCGTCCGGGTTCCTGTCCTACTCGAAAATAAAGAGCCATCCAAAAAAAAAGGGCCTTAAAACCTGGGTATGTACGAGAGAGATGGAAATAGCGGTTATGGCGAAGCTCAAAGCGATACTTTGTTGTCAAATTTTCGATTAGTGGTTGTCACAATTGTAAAATAAATAATGACAATTGAATAAAACATTGACAATTAAATAAGGTCTTAAATTTAAGATTAAGAATATAAATACGAGACGAGGTTTCTTTTGGAGGGATCGCTACAATGGTAACTTCATCATACATTAGTAATAGTATATTAGAAATAATTGCTAAACGAAATCCGTAACACTTGTTGTGTTCAGTTCCAAAGTTATTACTATACAGTGTGGAACAGCCAAATGGAATAAATTCAGTTGCTCAATTATTATGCATTTTTTTAGAAAATTCTGAGACACGTCAATTTCTAATTCTAAAATGACATCTTGCGATGTAAAAATGTCATCCCTAAATTCAACCACCTTCAGGTGACAGCTACAACCCCTAAATTTTCAAACTGGGGACTTGAATTTCAAAGTAGGGACTTCTGATACTTCATTTGAAAGGAATGTTCATTCTCTATTCAAAACTACTATGGTTTTAAATTTTATTAAAGAAATTAACAAAAAAAAAAATGTTTCTCCAGCGTAGTAAATTCATTACATTAAAATAAAAAACAAATCATTATTAATGCAGAAGATGTTCAAAATGCATGCCTCCAGCATCTTGGCAGCATCCTAGACGTAAATAGAAATGTCTTCTAACGTTAGTTAACATCTGCGGGATAATCGACCTAATTGCAAGTGTTATTTTTCTTCTTAAGTCAGATAACTCGCCAGGTTTGGTTTTGTGGACTATACTTTTTACATATCCCAATAGGAAGAAGTCTAACGGCGTCAGATCAGGTGATCATGCAGACCATTCTACAGAACCACGGCTCCTTATCCAGCGACTTGGAAATATTTTGTGGAGATATTGCCGGACATTGCATTACCTGGAAGTTGTGGGTTTCCTTCAGCTGGATACAAGTTTGCCATCGTCGGTACCGCATTATTTTGGAGCAGCGCTAAATAAATTTCTCCATTCAAATTTCCGTCAATGAAGAAGGGACCAATGATATTTTCTTCTTTATTGTTCCTATTGTCCCCTTGAATTATTTCTGCACAAACTTTCTCAGGGTTTTGCGCGTGTAGTTCCCTCATCCAGTGAGGATTTTCTCTCAACCAGTAACGACAGTTTTGGCGATTAACATGACCGTGAAGTGTAAATGTAGATTCATCCGAAAATAAAACATTTTCTATTTGTAAAGTATTGTCATCTATCTGCATCATTTGTTCACAAAAGAGAATTCGTCTATCAAAATCGTCTTCCGCGAGCTCATTAGTTGGTACCAGTTTATATGGGCATATATGATTTTCTGTCAATACTGAGGAATGCTGAAGCTGTTTGACGACTTGACGTATGTGGATTTTCTTCAAGCATAAGCATTACATCCAATTTCTGATCATCACTGAGTTTATTAGGAGGATTTTTTTTTAGCTGCCGTACATGTCCACGTTCCCGAAACTGCTTCTCTATTTTACTTACGGTATCTTGAGATATCCGTTAACTTCTATAATTTCAGGTTTGTTTTTTTTGCTGCTTGCTCGTTTTTGTCGTTCGATTGTCAAGCAAAAAATTGTACATATTTATTAGTAAGTTTTTATCTTATAGTAGGGAATGTCGGCAATTACAGACATTTATTTTTTGTTATTATTACAAGCACATTTCAGAACCTAAAATTGACAAATAGTGTTACTTATAAAAGTTTTATTTTAATGTAACGATGTTCTTCTGATTTCAGCAATATAATGTTTGTTATCTCAACCACCTATAGTTTTTCTATTGCAAAAAATAGTAAATATATACTAATTAATACAATTTTAATCATCTCCTGACGATGCCGACATGGTTAGCGAAACGCGCGTCGAGTACAAAAACGTGTTAAATGGTGAAAAGTGCTGACGATATTGTACTGGAGATAAAACCACCACCGATGTCGTGCAGCCGGGCTAGAAAAGGGAAAAAAATCGAGCCCACGATGTCTGTAAATATTTTATTTTCCAGCTAGCGTATAAAACGTGCGGTATTCCCAGCTGTACACGAAATTTTATTCTCGGCTTGTATCGATTTTAAGCATCAACAGCCCTCTATGTGAATTCGTTCGGATTACTCACTGTTACGTTAACTTGTTTAAAACGCGGAAAAACCATCCCGTATTAATAAATCGATTTTTAGCTGAAAGCAAAAAGAAGTGCCATCTCGCTTTTTCGCTCATACGTACCTACACAGGAATTTTAATTTGCCGATTCATTGCAGATAAGGAAAACGTGTCACAAAAATGTTAGACCTTCATATGGAACATAAATTTACGAGGTGCGTAAATTAAGTAATGATACTGATTTTTATAGAATAGATATAATAGAATTACAATTCAGTATTGTCTCCTTCAAAATCACTTCCTTGGGAAGTCACACAGCGCTGGAGGCGGTTTTTCCATTCCCCACAGCAGTGCTGGAACTCATATACTGGAACAGTCTTCAGCTGGTCGGTTACAGCCATTTGCATGTTTTCTATGGTCCCAAAATGACGTACCTTGAGGTGAATTTTCAATCTCTGGAAGAGAAAAAAGTCACAAGGACTCAAATCAGGCGAATAAGGAGGCTGAGGCGCCACAGGAATATTTTTATTGGCAAAAGTCGTTTACTGAAATGGGTGTGGGACAAAGCACATTATCGTGATGCAACATCCAGTCATTCTTGATGTTTGGTCTCACACGCGTGATCCTTTTTCGAAGTTTTTCAAGAACCTCTCTGTAAAAGTGTTGATTTACTGTTTGCGTTGGAGGCACAAACTCTTTGTTGACAATTCCCTGACTATCAAAAATGCAGATCAGCATGCATTTGATCTTCGACTTGCTCATTCTTGCTATCTTTGGGTTTTGGAGAGCTTGAAGTGTGTCATTCCGTGCTTTGGGGTGCTTGGTTTCCGGGTCGTACCTAGTCTCATCACCAGTTCCATAAAATGGGGATCATTTTCAATCGATTCCAAAAGGTCAAAACACCTCTTTCTCCTGATGTCCTCTTGTTCCTACGAAAGGCTTTTTGGAACCATTTTTGCTCAGATTTTTCTCATCCCCAATTCGTTAGTCCAAATCTGATGAACAGTGGTGTGATTCAAATTTAACTCTTCCCCGATCATTCTTGTCATCAACCGACGATCTGAACGCACAAGATCCCATATTCTATCGACATTTTTATCGGTTCTTGAAGATGAAGGTCGTCCGCTGCATGGTTCATCTTCAATCGGCTCTTTTCCTTCTGAGAATGCCTTAAACCACCGAAATACGTGGGCTCTTGAACAACACTGTCTAACACATTTTCGTTTTTCTCTCTTAGATCGTAGCCTTTTATTTTATTAATCAACTTTTTTCAAATCAAATTTTTTATTTCAACATTTTAGTTAACAATTATGTTCCTTGAGTCGAATTACAACCGATGTCTTTGTTTGCTCTATACACTTTACAAAGTTCATCCAACTTATTTATGTGCATAACCCTGAAATGAGTCAGTTTTTTCAGTTTTGATTGGGTATCGCTTATCGTTAAATTCTCCTCTTCCTCCCCAGCAGCCCCGAGAAACGAATTTGAGTTACTCCCGAGGCAAATCGGAGAACATTTACAATCGGAATGGCTGAAGAGATAAAGAGGAAGTCTGAGTCGCGCCGCTATCGTTCCGATTTATGCGCCTCTTTCCCAGACGGCCGCTAATATTATAAATGGCTTTCCGAATTCGGAATACTTATACGTTACTTACGGCCCATGTGTTACGAAATATGTCAGCTTTAATGCGGATAAAATCCAGTCTCTCGGCACGTTGTCGTCGCAAAATCGTCGCCTACACAAAGATGGGATTGTCAGGCTTCTTAGACGCGAGCTAGAAAAGTCCTTGGTCAGGTCCGGCCCCAGGAAAAGGGGCCCTACTTTCTTATTGCGGTGTGTCACTGGTCAACACACTCAACAATTGATATTACTGGTTTTAACCCCTTGACTGCCGGGATCCACTTGGTTTTGAAAAAATGCCAGTTTCATTCAAAAGTTCTACAGATCTTTGAATCCTACATCTTGTAATGCCCAATATTCTGGCTAAATATTACTAAGACTTCCGTATTGCCTCGAGGTAACTGATCTTGCTGTGTCAGTAGGCGTTAAATCAATGATTTTAAGCTGGTAATCCAACATAAAAATACCAAAGAACAAATTTTTGACAGTCATCAAATTGTGACTGGTCTCAGCAACCTATAATTTTGAAGTTTATTCACAACTACAATTTAAGCCCTTGACTGCCGAGAGCAAAGATACTGGTTTTTTATATTTGGCCCAAACTGCCGGAAAATCACAAATCTTTGTCCTATAAGTATTTATTGGGTTTTATTTAACACTCAAAACAGACTAGAGCTCTGAGGAAATGGCCATTTTTTCAGTTTTTAAAAAAATCTTTGTCCTCATACACTCAAGTTATGTGCCGGACAGTGTTATTTTGACAAGCTGAGCCATTTCCGAGGTATTTTGACCCACTGAACAATAAGGTGTCGTCAAAATTTGGGCCAAGTGCTTCTAAAGGCCAATATTGGGGGGAAATTGCCCCAAAAATGGCTCACTTTTTGGTTTTGATTTCTGTTCGCACTCTCAAAGTTTGTATATTATTCAGAAATTCAAGAATTGAGGCGAAGATTGGACAAGACTTTCTAACTCATGGCGTCCAAATACGTCAAAATATTGTCTGAATAAAATATTGGAAAACTGTAGATTGAGGATTTGTGAGGCGATTCAATGACAAAATTTAGACTTTATGATGATTTGGCATGTAGAAGACAAATTCAGATACTACCATGATGATCAGTAGGTCCAAATACGTTGTAAATGCAGAAAATATCATAAATTGAGCCATTTTTGGAGCCATGTCAGCCAAAATTGACATTTCGAAGGATCTAGGCCAAATTCTGACAACGTCATGATGTTCAGGGGATCAAAATACTTTGGAAATGGTGTGTGTCTAGTTAAGGTTGTCAAAGTTTCTAAGTTCGGGAGTCAGGGCACATTCTAAGAAATTACCATGACAGTCAAGAGGTTAAAGATTTTTGATTGATATTTTCGATATAGTAATGTCATGCTTATTGATTCCTGAGCGCGTGGAATAGTACAGTCAGAGGAGTTCTTAGTTCCGATATTTGTACAAGAATTGACCAGGTAGCTACAAATATGTAGGTATTTTGTCACAAGTGAACTCTATACTTTATTATGATTGAAATAAAAAGAAAGGGACTTGGCACTTGTCATGTGGACACATAATTTCAAACAAAAAATTCCTTTTCCGTTCTCAAGATGTTTGAAAAACATGTTTTTTTTTTTTACAAAACTGTATCACCCTGTATCTTAGTAACATCACGCTTTCAAAGGTATGTTGTACATAAACTTTTTTCATCAAATTATTCATATCTGTTCCAGAAGTTACGGACATTCCTTCAGAAACGCCCTGTATTTTTTTAGAGCGGCAGGAGGGCCGAGACCGACCCTGCCTCGTTTTGTCATCATCAGGTAAACAAGGACAGCGCCTCGATTATGGCGTGCGGTCCTGAGGACCGAAAAGGATTTTAGAGATTTGTCGCTTCTCTATAATAAATAGCTTGCATCTGACGAATTATTATTTGTCGTAGAGCAGAGTATTGCCGTTTTTCTTTTCTATTTTTCACAACTCTTACGTCTGAAGGCAACCTATTAGGCGGCATATTATCTCGAAGTTCGACTTCCTCGGAGCAAAAATGCCATACGTCAGGAAACGAATAATATCTAGGTTCGACATACTCGTAGGTGTGAAATAGATTTTAAATGATGTAGGGGTGACCGGGGCACGTAGAGGCACCAAATAAATTCGGAATAGCTTTTGGGACAACATTAGCGAGATCAATAGCTGGCATACTTTTAACTAATATACTGTATGTGTACAGCAGACATCATCCGGTTGTGAAAAAAGACAAATGCTACACTTCTCGTTCTGACGACTAGCGTAGCTTGGTGAAGGCGCCGGTCTTATTCCCTCACTACCTTCGATGCGTATGCCGTTGCTTCTTATCTGTCGTCTCACTTCTACGAGGTGTGCAAATTAACAAATTAAGTAATGAGAAAGTTTTTTTTATTTTTTATTCGAATAGAATTACAATTCAGTATTGTCTCCTTCAAAATAATTTCCTTGGGAAGCCACACAGCACTGGAGACGGTTCTTCCATTCCACATAGCAATTCTGGGATTCATATACTGGAATAGCATTCAGCTGGTCGGTTACAGCCGTTTTAATGCTTTCCATGGTCCCAAATTATGGCATTACATGTTAACTACCACCCTTCCAAGTCCTGTCTCTGCAGTGTTGCTAGTTCGGGGCGCTACGTTGCCAGTCTCGTTACTTAATTTACACACCTTGTATTTGTCCTTTTTTTATTTGATGTATACACAGGGTATAGTGAGGTCCTTAATGGTTTTCAATTCAATATTGTTTAAAGTAAAACTATTTTGGAACAATAAGTGGGCAGGTCAATTCTTATTTTAAATAGGGCACCGTACGGAATAATTAGAAGTAGTAGATATGTCACCACTATTTTGTACATGACGTCATCGACCTTTTTTTTAAATATAACATCCTATATATTTTTTTTACTTTTAGATTCTCCGGTAACAGCTACTTGTAAAAATGTAAAATAGTGTCCGAGGATTTTTAAAAAAATAGTTTTAGTTGTGGAAAATATTTAAGAGCATTTTAAAAATACAAGTCTGTTCACTGGTTTAATTTCAAGAATACTGCATATATAGAATACTACATTTGATAAATAATCGCCTCGAAATTTGCCCCGGTCGCCCCTACTAGTGCGCTACACGTACAAATTTATTTTCCTGTGAAATTTAAGGCCCTAATGGAATCGTCTGATATTCCAGGGTGTTAGGTGGCCCGATTTTTTTTATTGAAAAGCGGGAATTGTGAAACCCTTTCTGGAGGGCGTGGGAGCTATTCAATCAATGACGCAGGGTTGCACGTTATTATGGGAATGAAACGCGGTATTGTATTTCATTAAAACCGGGAAACGAATCTGCATTAACAGGGTTGCATAGTGGGCGGTTAGATCCTTGACATTTGATATTGTTTCCAGTAGTAGGATAGGTTAAACGGAATCCGTGAAATAAAATTTGATATCTAGATCTTCGGGATAGCCGCGGGACACAAACAGGACCGAATCCAGGTTCTTATTACTATCAACCTCTATGTGCACAGAAAATATATTATCGTATATTGCTGACTTCAAATACATATAAAAATGACAAACGAAATCTACAAATAAAAAATAAAAACAACTTATCAACAGGTGATCAATCTGACAAGGTGTCTAACTCATCTGCAGATCGGTGTCGATAATCACTACAATTGTAAGTTTTCTATATAATTTTTGCAAATTATTAATATTATTACCATAAATTACTGTTTTTCTTTCAAAAAAAAAATGTTTATAACAATTTGTTTAGATAATTGTTAAATTTTTCCATGCTAGTTGTTTTTATATTTGCGTGCTACCCCAAAAGAAAAAAGAAACGTGAAAATCGAGTAAGAAACGACCGAGATACGAACTTGCTTGCTTGGATCATTTACATTCGCCCAAAAACACTATTAGTTTCAAATGAGCGTGTACCTTTCCAAAAAACGTTTTTTTACGTATTGGTGAATGAAATTGCAAAATTAAAGTATTCAACTAGACACAGTTAAAATTTGGAGCCTTAATGTTTATAAATAAACAAATGGTGATATTATTAAAAAAATTATCTCGGCTTTTGCATATGCTAGAGCAACTTTTTTTTTTTTAATTTGTGTAAAAATACCAGCTACCAAGATATCAAAATCACATGTCAATATTATTGTTTATTTGCGATTATTGCGATTTTGTTTATATATTTGACATGTCGCAAATTTACCGGAATTTCATTACCTACACATTACAAACAATTAGATACCTCTAATAGTAATAGTCCCAGAGCAAATCAATTATATGTCCGTTTTTAACGATTTTTGCAGATTTCAACGTCAATTTGACATCGTTTCTGACCTCCAAATTGGGATCAATTTCAGGACGATGTTCCTGAACTCCAAATGAACACACTAAACCATGTTAAAATCTGTCGTTAATTAGATCCAAATATAGACCTTTTTTTTCTAATTCCACTGGCCTAAGGGGGTTTCATCTGCATACTCGTGGAGTCAGTTATAATCGTATATGCTGTATTGATAGTTCATTTTGTCCGGTACAGTAAACGCGTATTTATTATTTTCATCGAAACTGCACGGTTGATTGATGGAACAACGTAAACAAATGTTGTTATTCAGTGTGACCGTTAAACTGCAACGTAAATTTAAAATTGAACCGGAAAATTTGATTTATAGAATACATCGGCAGATATTACTCCTTGCCTCTACGAATTAATGAAATCGTCAGAGCTTTTAACAGCTACAAAGGCCTCAATTCGCCGTCAGTGATAATTGTAATCGATTACCGGGGCACTAAAAGGTTCTCTGATATAATAAAAAGGGACATGCTAAGGGTGATCATTGATTCTAAATAATCCACTTTGTATCTAATGATACAAAGTGGTTAAAATGGATGTCATTCAAAAAGTGGTAAATGTAAACATATCCTAGAAATGACAGTCACAAGAGGTGTTTCCAACAAAGACTAGGACTGAGTTTGATCGAGGTTTCTTTAACAATTATTTACAAAACTTTCAAGCTCAGATAGTATTATCCAAGTTGGCTTCTTTCATTTTGCAAAATGGCAAATGTCACATTTTTTTTGTACGTCTTAAAGCAGCTTTCCTGCTGCTATTCTCAGTGCGCTTCTGAAATATCCAGATGGATGTAATGAGAGACCAAAGGCATTATTTGGCATTGAATTTTGTGTTGGCTTGAGAAAATCAGCAACGGAAACTTTTGCCATGATTAAGGTGGCATCTGGTCTGTCGTCTGTGGTATTTGCGTGTGTTAGACGGCACAAAGAATATATGGAACTGTTTGCCTGTTGAATAATGTGTTCAACAAAAGGGGATTGAACGGTGGAAGACAGTAGGTCAAAAAAGAAGCGACTTCTCTTTGATGGATCAAAGAGAAAAAAGTCATCAAAAAGTCCTCATAAATCGGCCGCTAAAGTTATGATTATAACATTTTTTACTACAATACACAGTTAATACCTACACAGTTTCACATGGCAGTACAGTAATGGCGAATTATTTAAAGAATTATAACGCTTCAACTCACGTGACGAATCTGATGGAATTCTTAACCAATTAAAATGTTAAATGTGTACCACATAGCTCTGCGTTTTTTATCTGATCACTCAAGAAAAAAAGGTCGTGAATGCTATCAGTTCCAATCACAATTAGACGCTGTTAAGTATTTAATCGGCGATCTTGGAGAAGCTGTCAATGAATGGATTTTATCATGTGTTTGAACAGTGTCCGCATCGTTTGGATCAGGTTATTGATGTACGAAGAAACTATATAGAACGAGATAAAAAGAAATATTATGTCAATATGTTGTCTACTAGGTTGCCATATCCGTACGATTGATTCACCAAGTATAAAACTAACCTTGCAATATACAGGTATATCCACAAATGCAACATAAGGAAACCCCCACTCTATATCAAAATAGTTAGCAAATTCAACCTCTTGAACCTTGAGGGCCAATTTGCTTAAATAAACTTCTATTTTATGAAAGCTAACCTCTACACTTTGAAAATGGAGCCGCATCGTTCTTGCAGCAAGCTCCTAATTGGAGTAATACCCTAAAATTAGCACAGAGCAAGGTCCTTATAAAGGATATATATATATGTGTGCTGAAAGAGCTAGAATCTTCCCAATACTTAGCAGGAACCAGTTGTAGTAGTACCCCAGTCAAAGGTCCTATATATGTACAATGAAGGTCTCAAACTGCAAGTTGTGGTAATGAGGTGGAGACAATTCTCCATATTCTATCAGATTGTGCTGGAGACGAACAGTACCCATCCTGTTCTGTGTATGTGGACCTGTATCATCTTTTGAAAGACATCAAGGCTTTAAAAATCGATAGAAGTAATGTAAGGGTTGGCTACAATAGGCTGCAGTGCCAGCTGGCATTAGGGACGACTCAAAAAATTCAAAAAAGAAAGAATATCTTTGTATTGCAGCTTTAACACTAAATTAACGAGGTCAGGGAGAATTGCGAGAGCAAATGGCCGAGAACAGCCACGTGACATAGAGGCGCAGGCTGCAGTAAATGCTAGTTTTTATTTGTAAGTCAAACGGTCCGGCAAACCACACTAATAGTAAACATTTTACTTCGAGCACGTGGCAATATTACTCCGGGAATATTCCCAGGCGTCAACGCCACAACGTACAAAAAAGTTATTTAACGTTACGTTGGGTATTGTGCAAGCACAATGAGTGCAGTCGGCGGATGGTTCAGGTAGAGGTGGAGAATGTTAGCGGGTATTTTACAGCGCGGTGAAAAATGGATTCCATTTCGTAGTGTCTTCATAAAAGCCGTAAATAAAGACGTAAGTGCCAGGCGGACGAGCGTTTCAGCGCATTGCAGGAGAGCTAGAGCGCAACTAGTTTGAAGGTAAATTAACTGAGATATTAGGTACACGTCAGAGGCATGGGTCATTTTTCAGAACGTATTTATAACTGTCAGTGGGGATATTTAGGTATTTTAGGTAATCAGTGATTAATTATAAGAGGTGTGGCTATTAAATAACCGAACTGATGCTGCTACCAGCGCGCTGCGAGCGTGTCGCGACAAATTTGAACAGAACTGTGTCTGGTGATACTTTCTCCACCCTGAGCTCGCTGGACAAGCCAGTGGGTCGCTCAGTTTGACTGTAGCAGTCGTTTGAGTTAGTCTATGCACCACTGACGCGTCGAAAAAATGTTAAGTGTTCAGATGGAGCAACGGATTAATCTCACGTTTCTTGTTAAACTGGGGAAAACTTGTACAGAAGCATATGAAATGCTAAACGAAGAATACGGGAATGAATGTTTATACTGCACAAAAGTTTTTGAATGGTTTCAAGGGTTAAGAGGGACGTGAAACGAGCGAAGACGATCCGCGCCCCGGACGGCCCTCAACGTCAAAAACGGACGAAAACATTGAAAAAAACTGGGAAATTAATCCGCGAAGATCGTCGTCTAAGCATCCGAGGGCTTGCTGAAATAACAGGAATAGACAAGGAATGTGTTCGTCAGATTCTGCATGAATCGTTCAACATGCGCAAAGTTTGCACAAAAATGATGCCAAAAGTTCTCACTCCCGAGCAAATAGAATCAAGAATGAACATTTGCGCTGACATTCTAAACACCATTGACACTGATTCAGGCTTGTTAGATACGGTGACACTGAAGGGGACAAAATTCGAAAGTGTGGAAGCGGTTAAAGCAAAAGCGACAAAGGTTCTGAATCAGCTGACAGAAGCGGACTTCCAACACTGCTTTCAGTAATGGAAAAGTCGTATGGAGAGGTGTAGAGATCGCCAAGTGAAGTACACTGAAGGCGAAAAAGTTGCTACTGTAATTGGTAACGAATACAAAATGTTATGACAGCCGTTCGGTTATTTAAAAACCACACCTCACACAGGCTCATTAAGGAAAAAAGCAGCTGTTCGTTAGACTACACTGCATACCTACATCTGCGATCCAGAACTCCAAAAATACCAAGCTTTAGTGAAAAATTTTTGTAATTCCTGAATTATGTAAGGAGATCCAAATAATCTTCCAGATTCAATGCAAGAATGTCACTAAAATATAGTAATAAAAACCATATGTACATATATATAGACATCCAAAAAATCCGTCATCAACTCTGGCTATGAACGAGAGAGATGGAAATAACGGTCATGTCGAAGCTTTTCGGTTATGTCAAACTTTTGACAATTGACTGTCACAATTTGTAAAATAAACAATGGCTGTCATATGATGTGACAGTCTTGACAAGTAAATAAGGTTATAAATTCGATTAAGAATAGAAATACGTCTTTTTTTTCTTGGCCAACTTGACGTTTTTTTTGGAATGTCTCTATATATATGTATGTAAAACTTACGAGGAAATGTGAGGTGTAAAAAACAAATGGCATGGCAAAATACACCGAGTGCTGTTAATAGTGAGTGATGTGCAAAGACTGATGCTAACCGTGTTTAGACAAAAATGGACAACAATTTAACTGCACTTAGTAAACATTTAGTGCAGATTTTGGTTTTTATTTTTTATTATAGTTGTAAAGTTATAACAAAAATATACATTCAATAAAATTCGTTTCTTTTGTCATTTATGGCCTGTTTATATAAATTATAGTATAATCGGTATATGCAGAAATGTCATTAGTCCAAAAAGACAAATTTTGGGAAATAAAAAAGAAAGGACGCATATCCGAGACATGTAACCTTACTGCATATTATCGGTTCGTTCTCAGCTCACTTTTGCCATAACAGTGTACAGGACACGAGGCCATTTTACATAGTACGATGAAAGTACCTTCAGAGAAGCGTTTTGGAAAAAAAAGTGAATATGGGTGTGACCTTTCTGCATACACCGATTCAAATATTCTTAAAGTAAATGTGGAGAGCAAAACCGTGGAGTAATAAGATACAGGGTGTTCCATTGACAAATAAAAATACAACTTCGTATTATAGGTTTGTAACTTGTATAAAAAAAATTAAAAATTTGGCTACGCCAATGGACCTGATGTTTTTTTTAACACCACTCCTCCTTCTTTGGGATTATCGATTAACGTCGTTAAACTCGTCAGTTCGCGAATTTTCATCGTACAACGGCCGAGGAGCCAACTCCCGAAACTTGGGCGGCGAACTCCCAATTGAATTTGGATAATACGATAATGCACACAACCCAAACTCGGTCTAAGTATCGTAACGAAGTTCCGGAACAAAGCAGAGCGCCGTCGTCTAATTAAGTACAGCGCCGCAACAGAGCGGCCACAATCGATACGACTGTTATCGAAACCTCATTATTACCCAGCATAAACACCGTAATTGACCTAAATGGGACTTGTTTACTGGCCCTCAATACATATCTTCGACGGTATTGGTAACGGAGGAGACCATCAAAGAGCAGATGGGTTAGGAGTAAATGCTTTGTAACGTTTGACCAGAGCTCTTTGGTTAACTATTTCCGTCGTCGCTTTGCTGAGTATCCATCGTTAATATACGAGGTGTATATTCATTAAACAACCGAACTGCTGTCACAACTCTTTTTATTCGTTACAAATTACAGTAGCAACTTTTTCGCCTTCAATGTACTCCCCCTACTTGGCGATCTCTACACCGCTCCATACGACTTTTATATTGTTGAAGTCCGCTTCTATCAGCTGGTTCAGAACCTTCGTTTTTGCTTTAACCGTTTCCACCTTTCCACCAACCCGTTTAAGCCTGGATCAGTGGCATTTTTGTTTAGAATGTCAGCGCAAATGTTCATTCTTGATTCCTTTTGCTCGAGTGAGGAGTTTTGGCATCATTTTTGCGCAAACTTTGCGCATGTTGAACGATTCATGCAAAATCTGGTGAACAAATTCTTTGTCGATTCTTGTTATTTAAGCAAGCCCTCGGATGCTTAGACGACGATATTTGCGGATTAATTTACCACTTTATTCAATGCTTTCCTCCGTTTTTGACGTTGAGGGCTGTCCGAGGCGCGGATCGTCTTCGGTCGTTTCATGTTCCTCTTTAAACAATTTAAACCATTCAAAAACTAGTGTGCGGGATAAACATTCATTCCCGGGATAAACACTTCTCTTAACATTGCATAAGCTTCTGTAAAAGTTTTCCCCAGTTTAACAGGAAACTTGAGATTAACCCGTTGCTCCATCTGAAAACAACATTTTCGACGCGTCACTTGTGCGTAGACTAATTCAAACGACTGCTACAGCCAAACTGAGCGACCCACGGGCTCGTCCAGCGAACTCAGGGTGGGGAAAGTATCACCAGATACAGTTCTGTTCTGCGCGCTGGTAGCAGCATCAGTTCGGTTATTTAATAGCCATACCTCGTATTCTTTACTGATCTGATGAATTTTGCAATCTAGTATGTAGGTAATCAGGCGCCAGTTTTGCATGTACCTGATGAAATGCACGTCTGCGTTTATCTTTTTTTTTGCAGCGATGACGCGACGCCGACAACTGCCGTCGCTATCTATTATTTAGGCGACCTTTAACAAAGGTTGTTACCAGCGTGCTTGTAATTATCACTATATTTATCACTGCAAAAGTCACGTAATTATAATGATTACTCTTTGTCGTTTATATCGCAATATTCAGACTTTCTTACATCATATGAAGTTGGCGTACGTTTAAAGTGCTGTGTTTATAAAATAACATTTCAATACAACAGAACACGTGATGTAGACTGACATTCTCTCTAAACTCTAAAAGACTGCCCCAACAAATTAAGGCCATATTTAATAAATGGAACCTTGTAACTATTCCTATATTAATCTAACCTAACCTATTCTTATTTTAAAGATGTAGTGTAATATAAAAGACATTTCACGCTGGGAAATACGGAAAAATATATGACAATATATTATAACACTTGTGAGACTGACAATGAGTGAAAATTTCAGAATTTTATATGTAATTTCTTTGTGTGCGATATAATAACACTGACCAGATTTGGATAATACAGACTACATATTTATTTCTAATTCTGCGTATTAAATTGATGATCCATCTGCTTCATGGAGTTGTAACTTCATACCCTTTAATTAGAGATATTTTGGTCTCTAGTTTCTTGAGTGAAAGAAGTGAAATAAAAAAAATATTTTCCATTCTTTTTCCCGGAACGGAATTCTTTATTATCGCGACAGATTCTCAAGATGTTCCACCATTAGTAATATGATTGGTTTTTTTTTATCAGGAACAAAGCCCACAGAGACAATGACCTAATGGGTTTGTCCAACTTGAATCATGAAGCAATCAAAACTAAAATTACTACTTCTCTTCATTTTGTGGTCATTTTTGCAGTATTCCAAAAATTTCAGATAATTCTTTTCATCACTACAGTACGAAACCTTCAGAATTTCAAAATTGCATGCAAAATTTTCTTTCAGCATTGGAAATAGGAACTGTCTATGGATTCTTCATACACGAGTTTGATCATCAGTCTTTTTCATAGAATAACAATGCGTTCCATCAGCAGTTGGAGTCTTGCAGATTCTCAGCATTTGGAAAAAAAAACACTCGCTCTAATCTTGAACCGCTTAAGAAGCCTCGTTGCTTTGTGCTTTTTAAGTAGAACAGAATCCAGCCTTCATTCTCCGTCGGCTTAGTGTTTTTATTAACGCTTTTACTTTCTGTACCCTCTATTTGCTCAAGGAGGAATTATTGTCAAGCTCCAGCCCAAACTGCGCTCCCCTTTAATCAGATTACTCCTTCCGGCACACAGTCTTCCTCCGCAAATAAACGGAAAATCTGGCGGGACTCACACATAAACACCAGTTGTTTTCCGAAGCGTGCCTCTTATTTTAGGGTAATGCAGCTCGTCGCGAACATTTTCTCATGTAAATTCGCGGTAAAATTCGAAGGGCCATAAATATAGAGACGGCTGGAAGCGACGGCCCAAGCGTCGCGTATATTGCCCTAGATATAGGCGGATCAGATACGCGCTGACCTAACTTCGAACTCCGCCTTAACTTTGTTCTAGTATCCTGGCTGATATAGTTGGAACAACAATTATGTGGTTAAATTTCGGGTCGATGTTATCTGGATTTCTGATTAATCCTGGTAGAATATGAGCCCTAACAACTATATGTTCGGAAAAACGCATTTTTCGCGTATTAGACTGTTTTTATGTAGGTATAATGAAGCAAAAATTGACTAATGCAGCTGACAGTACATAAGAACTTAAAGAAAAACCAAATTAGCAATGTCACAACTCAACAATGTCACAACTTAAGTATTAATAAGGCGTTACGTCACATTTTGAATTCTTGCAGGCATTGTTTCAACCAAGCCTCGGCAGAGTTCTGGTCAAAAAGATGTCCCAAGTTTCGCCGATTTTTTCCTTTAAAATAGAGACCGTTCTTTGACGATCATCTCTCAAAACTGTTTTTATCTTATTCTGCAGTTTGTAACGGTATTTATTTTAAATCCCGTCACATTCTTATTTTTAGGTCAATACTTGGTGAAATCACACCTTATCCAGTTGACCCCTAAGTGAAACGAACGCACCTCGCAGAATGTTAAACGAACGCAACTAATAACTAATGCCGTTCTACGATATCAGTGATAACTTGTTGACAGATATTCGATAATTTTTTGTGTTATTGTAAACTAATAAATACGGATCGACAGAAGGAGCGTCCCTTCTTCTTGACCTATCTTCTTAACTTAGCGGTTGTGATAAGTGAGACTTCAGTTTAGTCCACGTGTGGTAAGTGGAGCAATTCATTAAATAAATTTGTTTATATCTTTACAATCACTTTTGCATTTAATGTTTGCTGCTTAATTTATATATTCTAATATTTCAGTTATCGTTGCTGAATGCGTATTTTTTGCATTCCGTAAAGTATTTTTTGGTTTATTAAGGAAAATAGCACGTGTGTCCAGGATAGGTTAGATTCACCTACCCTGGAATTTATCGATCGATTCCAGTAAGGAATCGAAATTATCGTTTTGTTAGAAAGCAGACCCTGTGGTTTCTGTATGTTTTAGGTATTCCCAGCTTGGGAGAAGATAGCTGTGTGGCAATTTAAATAGAGACCATAACCTTGTCGCAGTCGAAGGACGAGTTTTTTCGTGGTCGTTGACCAAATTTGATTTGACACTGTAAAGGGGGACGAACGAGCGTGGCAACCTGCACCTGCAAAATTTTGCTCGAGGTACATAAGTGAGTTTTAATTTTCTATTTAGTAGTAATAATTTGTTGAAACCTCACGGACCTCGAGCAATTGCCGCTCGTTCAATTTCGTATCTACAGGTGCCCACAACTGTCGCTGTTCGTCGCTGACGAAAGTGCTAATTTTTCTTTACGTTTTCCTTTAGTTTCCGTACCTTGAAGCAGCAAGTGTTAATTGCCTGATTTTTATTGAATTTTTTTAATTGCTCTATTTATCGCAAACAGTGGCGTGGTTAAAATTGAAGTCTCAGCTTAATTAGGGGTTTTGTTTTTGTTAACTTTTCTTTTGGGTCATATTGTTGCAAAATTTAGATTAATTAATTTACCTGAGTCCTGGAATTTAGTAGTAATAATTATGCTTTGGTTTATATAACTTCAAATTAACAGATACCCACTGTTTTCGAACTCTCAGTAGAACAACACTGATTCTGTTTGTTTCACTTTTGTATGTAACAACTTCTGGACAAACGGCCCTCAATCAGGGAACGAACACCTCGACCTGTGGCGTACAAGGAGGAGGAAAGTCTAAAAGTCACCGCAGTACTGCTGGTAGCAACTCCAGGAACATCCTCTCTACCTCCGGAAGCCACTCTCCTCTGGGCTTACGTAAGACCGTTTCGTTGTACCCTGCCGGTCCAAGTAATATTGTAAAATCAGTGCTTCAAATTTTTATTTAACCTAGTGGGTCAATTTAACAGATTGTATAATTTTTTATTTTAATATAGTTGTTATTGTTTTAATTTGGACTTTTATTCTTTCTAAGGGTATATCAAGAAAGTTTTCAAATCTTTGGTTATTTTATACTACATTTTGGTATTTTTATATAAAAATATCTGGCGCCCAAAGCCACAATCAAAGTTTTACATAACTAGGGGAACCTACCCCTTGACCGCTGTGCTGCCGGAGCTACGGTCAATAGCTTTCCTATCAGCTTGGCCAATTGAGCGAAGGAAAGGTGTTGCAAGTTTTTCAATGATATTTAGGTCGGGACTGTTTGATGGCCATGATAGAACTTTAATATGCTGTCCCTGAACCACTTTTTTGTCTTTTTTGCAGTATGGAAGGCTCCGCCGTCTTGTTGGAATATGAAATTAATGAAATTATTGTCTGGGTACATATCCTGAATAGTCGGTAATAAGCTATTCGTAAGTATTTGTATATATGTATTTGTCAGCGTTGACGTGACTATATGACTTTCCCAAACCATTAGCGGACATACATCCCCAAATCATGACACCCTTCGGGAATTTTACGGTTCGTTTAAAGCAGTTCTTATGAAAGGCTTCACTGTTTGTTCTTATTACTCTTTTTCTATGATCGCCTACGCAGACATCAAACTTGGACTCGTCACTGAAAATTAATTTTGATCAGTCTTCTATAGTCCACGATACCTTCGATTTGGCCCAATTCAGTCGATTTTTTTTGTGCCTCAGTTAATAAAGGCTTTTCTTTAGCCTACGATCACTTACGAAAATTGAAAAATTAAAAATTTGAAAAATAAAATAGTAATACCTTATAAAAACTGAGCCCAAAGTGATGAATGTATTTTCTGCAACATTCGCGGAATAGCCTTTCCCTTGTTTCAGAGTTCCATTGCGCTGTTATATCCCTTAAGGTGTTCCGTCGACTTTTTTTGGAAATTTTCACCAACAACCTTTGGCTCCTTTCAGTAACAAGTCTGGGTCTTCCAGAACTTTTACCTTTTACATCCAAATTTCCAGTTTCGCGGTAATGCTTTAATATGTCCAACAGTAGACTTTGCAAAGCACAATTCTTTCGCAATTTCGCGGATTATTTTGCCACTGCAGTATTTTTTTACAATGCACTGTCGCAATTTCAAAAATCAGTCGCACGTCCACGGCCCATTTTTTATTTAAAAATAACGAATATTCGCAAAAACTACCAGAAATCACATGTGACTGACACATCTAATTGTGAAATTAATGGTTACCGCGGCAACAACAAATATTTTATTTATTTTTAGGGAAGGTTTCTCGATTTTCCGAACATTTAGTTGTCAGCATTTTGACAGATTTTTATATTTTTGGCCATAAATTCATAACAAATCCAAGCTAATAATAATTTTTAGCATAATATTATGTTGCAAATATATGTAATTTTATAGTATATTTTAGGTTTTTAAAGCGTGGTTATAAATTTTTGCGTAGCAATGAATAATTTTTTTTGAAAAAATGCGTTTTTTTCGAACACATCGCTGCCTGAGTTCAATAGTGGCACTACGTCCTACCCCCTTGAGTTCAACAGCGACACTATCCCGAATTTTCCCGAAACTATCCCGTGACACTATCCCGAAAAATAACAATAGTAACTTAAGCCAAAATTCATAGAAAACTTTAAACTCTTTTATCTCAAAACAATGTTTGTGGTATAGTGCCATTTTTGAACTCGAGGGGTATGACGTAGTGCCAGTATTCAACTCAGGCAGCAAGCCACCTTGGACAAGCTACTTCAAAGTGCCAAGATTGGGGTTTTTGGATCAGAGTTTCCGTTTTCCGGAAAATGTTTTCTCCATAACTATTGGTCGAAATAAAACTTTGTGGTCGTATTACCGGTAGGAAGCGTTGAGAGAAGCAAGAACGGAGCGAAAATCATTCCAGTCATCGTCTTTTACTGTCAAAACTTGCTTCGAAAGGGAGTTTGGTGGTTGAAAGAGCTAACATTTTTAGGCGCCGAAAGTCTTGGATTATGCACACCAGAGGGCGATACTTACGCGTCACCATCTAGAAACAGAACGTACCTACGTATTTCTTTTGAGGGTTGCGGACTCGTATAAAACCGCAGGGTGGAGGAGAGAGAGCGGGTGTAATTTCTCTCGTCAATCGCATACCCATTCTGGTATGTGCAATCGGCGCTGAATTGGCCGCCGCAGGACTTTTGCACGCGGTTTGAGTGACCTAAATGCCGTCGGGGCGCACATGCGGGTCCGCAATCAATCGTTTTTGTTTCGGCAGCCGATGACAGATGGTTATTTCGGGCCGGTGAACGTTAACGTAATTCATTATGATCGCGTAGCCGAATGGAGCGGGTGCCGATTTACACGCGGTTAAAGCAGATTTCCAACCATTGTTTCCTCTAAATAATGGTATCGGCTTCCAGTACGTACGTCCGTACGTGTGTGAACATACCGGGTGTGTTTTACGTTGGGTGTCATCGATCGAGGCGGCTGGAAACAATTTGCGGCCAGGCGGATTTTTTTATGCAAAGCGACACAATTTTATTTTGCCTTTACCTTAGAGGCCAAAATTCGCTGGAGGATTGGATATTATCTTCAAAAATGTTAGTAAACGCTTTAAAACATGAACTAGGAATACTTACTAGGGTAAACAAGATCAATTTTAACGAGACTTAAAATAAGAATAAATACGAAAAACTGATAAATCTTGTGTTGTCTAATAATTTTGACAACAACTATTTAATACAAACTTCAATAGTGTTGGTAACCACTTTCTAACAAGAACTAGCAACACTTTAAAGATAAAATAAACACGTTGGGCAAACAAGGAGATCAATTTTAACGAGCTTTGAAGAACATAAGACTCACTTAAAATACGGTAGGACTGATAAATCTTGTGTAGTGTAATAATTTTGACAGCAACTATTTAATACAATCCTCAAAAGTGTTGATAACCACTTTCAAACAAGAACTAGGAACACTTTAAAGATAAACTAAACAGAAACCAGAAATTTGAAATGATCCTGAGCAAAAGTACGTTGGGCAAACAAGGAGATCAGTTTTAACGAGCTTTGAAGAATATCTTCAAAAATGTTAGTAAACACATTGAAACATGAACTAGGAATATTTTAAAGATAAACTGAAAATAAACCAGATATTTGGAATAATTCTGAACAAAAGTATGTTGGGCAAACAAGGAGATCAATTTACGAGTTTTAAAGAACATAAGACTCACTTAAAATTCGGTAGGACTGATAAATCTTGTGTAGTCTAATAATTTTGACAATAACGATTGGATACAATCTCCAAAAGTGTTGATAACCACTTTCAAACAAGAATTAGGAACATTTTAAAGACACAATAAACATAAATCAGATATTTGAAACGATTCTGAGCAAAAGTACGTTGGCAAACAAGGAGATCAATTTTAACGAGCTTTGAAGAACATAAGACACTTAAAATAAGGTAGGACTGATAAATCTAGTGTAGTCTAATAATTTTAACAATAACGATTGAATACAATGTTCAAAACTGTTAGTAAACACATTGAAACTGAACTAGATTTTAAACAAAGAAAAAAAACCCTTTTGAAAACCTCCCAACAAAATTGTTGGCAAAAAAAAAAATCAAATCCCACCAACCTTCAAAAAACCCACCCCCAAAAACCCCAAAAAAAACCAACCATCTTTCCCCCCCCAAAAAATTCTAAAAAAAAACCTTCCCAACCACCCCCAAAAAAATTGGCCACCCCCACCCAAAAAAAAAAGGCACACCTTGGGGGGAAAAAAAAAAAAAAAAAAGAATGCCACATTTAAAACAAAATCATGTTAATTAAATAGTTTAAATTAAACGTACAATTCTGGTTATAAACGATGATAAAAGTTATTTTCCACCCAACAGTAACGGAAATTTTAATAAATGTAATTTAAGGTTTAACGTTGGTTTTAGCATCTCCCGATGATGCCAATGCGGTTGGTGAAATTCGCGCGTTTCACGAGTGCAGTATAACGTTCCGAGCTCGTGAGAAACCTGTCCCAACTTTTGTCAATTCATTCGGCGAAGATTATAATTACAAGGCGAACTTTTAATACTGCAATTCCGTTGATCATTCAAAAGACTTAATTAATTTCGCAGTATACACAGACGTCGTCGCCAGTCAGGGAAAATAAACTTTTAAAAACTCCAATAAAGCCCGTTTGAAATTTAATTCCCGAGGCGGCAGCAATAATTTCTATTTGCGAGATTTTTATTGAAGACCGAATGGCTTTTTAATGTAATTATATTCAATGAGTCACAAGTAGTTCTGTGAAAACTACTTTGAAGATTCTTTCCATCGCCTTCTTTAATTCCCTTATTTGTTGGAGAGGCAGTACATCTTTATTAAAGTATTGAAGTAAAAGAAATAAAGTAAAGTAAATTCTGATTACGTACTTTATTATTGTATTACTAAGATTATATTACCAACTCGAGTAATTCTAAAAATATAGTTTTCCTGTGTAGAAACAAAAACAAACATATGTATATCGCTTGTACTTCTACATCCACGTGTAGTGGTCACAAAGGTCACACATACGAGGTGCGTAAATTAAGTAATGATACTGACAAGCCTGACAACGTAGCGCCTGATTTAGCAACACTGAGGAGACGGGACTTGGAAGGGCGGTAAGTTAATATGTAATGCACTTTCAGTTCAATTTTGAACTTGTTGGAGACATTTGTTTGTTCTTTGTACTTAGGTCTAGCAATCTCCCCTCAAAATATGATCTGGGTCTCATGCCTTCTTTCGAAAACACGAGAATTTAAAATTTCACCACTCGTCACTGATAGTTCTATAGAGTGGGCCATCACATGGTTTCTACTAAAAACTACATCGTTGAATATGTTTAAATGATTGTTGCTTTATTCAAGAAAGTGTGTCTTCCCATTATTTATGAAAAACAATTTCAGTTAAATGGGGGCCGCGGCTGGCTTGGCAGTAGTCGAATTCATTCTTTTCACCCAATTTTGCAGTACATTTTAGATTATTTGTGGCTATATTGCACGAATAACTCGATTGATGTTTTCCTTCAGTGCGTCAATTGTTTATGGATCGTTGGAGTAACAACGGTCCTTAACATGTCCCCATAAGAAATAGTCCAACGGTGTTAAATCGCAGCTGCGCGATGGCCAATTAATGTCTCCAAAACGGCTGATTACACGGTTACCGAATTTAGTGTGCAAAAGATCGATTGTTTCACGGTTTCACGATTGATTGTACTGTAACACTATTACCATCTTAATTTTGAAAGAAGTACGGACCAATGATGCCACCACTCCAAAACCCACACCAAACAGTCACTCCTGTAGGACGCATTGGCTTCTCTATGACTACGTGTGAATTTACGGAACTCCAAATCCTACAGTTCTGTTTATTAATATGTCCTCCGATGCTTGATGATGAAAATAAGCTTCATCCGGAAAAATGATTTTTCGATTGAAATCGGCGTCATTTTCAAACTCATTTAAAGCCCACACGGAGAAGCGATAACCAAGTGGATGGTCATTTTCCTTTACCTCTTGAGTAAGTTGCAACTTGTAAGCAAATAATCCGAGGTCTTTATGCAATATTCTCCTCAGAGAAGTGCGACTGACATTAAGTTGTTGTGCTCTGTGACGAGTTGAGGTTCTTAGGATTTCACGCACACTTTGGGCAACAGCAGCAATTCTTTCAGCTGTGCGCACCGGACGAGCACGCGGATGACTTAACTTCTGTTATCCATAAACATGCCAGTTTCACGAACTTTCCTTAACAACTTTCTTACATCAGGCGCTGACGGAGCTTCATTTCAACCAAAAAATGTTCTCAATTGTCTCACTGTTTCTGCAACGCAGCATTCACTTTGGAAATAATTTTTCAATATTTCCCAACTTTTTTCAAGCCTAAAATGATCAATATCTTACAGCGGAGGTTAGACACCACATATATGTCAAATGTCAAGCACGTCAGTGTCGGCAATGTAGAAATAACACTCAGTTTAAAAAGAAACCAATAAATTATACATGGCTCACCCTTTATAAGTATTCAAATGCAATTAAAAGCACTAGTTTGTTCCATTATTTTCCTGAATTATCATCATTAGCAACGCTCTCGTAATACGGAAGCAAAGTTCGCTATAACACTTGATACAGCGCAAATATCACTCGAACCACTCGATCGAACGTCGAAGCGCGAGCTTTAAAAGCTGATACAATAAAGCCTTTCGCCGGGGGAAATAATAAATCCAACTTTAATGCAAATGGCGCCATAAAAGATTTCCTAGGCGATGGTCTCGCACTTCGGGAGCCTAACCGGGGGTTCGTTTTAAGACCGGGCAGCAAACCAGAATGAAACATTCGCCCTCTGGCCCGTAAAAAGACACGAGACGCTACAGAAATCGTTATAAGCGCATTTCGCATCGTGTAACACTTGAAGTTTATTGTTTACCAACGCGCGAAGGGAAACAGTGTATTGATCGGAGTCGGAGGTGTACAATCGTTGCAATCGAAATACGAGGTGTGGTTATTAAATACGCGAACTGCTGTCATGACACTTTTTATGCGTTACCAATTACAGTAGCAACGTTTTCGGCTTCAATATACTCCCCTTGGCGATCTCTATACCGCTCCATACGACTTTTCCATTGTTGAAAGCAGTGCTGGAAGTCCGCTTCGGTCAGCTGGTTCAGAACCTCCGTCGCTTTTGCTTGAACCCCTTCCACACTTTCGAATCTTGTCCCCTTCAGTGTCACCGTGTCTAACAAGCCTGGATCAGTGTCAACGTAGTTTAGAATGTCAGCGCAAATGCTCATTCTTGATTTCTTTTGCCCGGGAGTGAGGAGTTTTGACACCATTTTTGCGCAAACTTCGTGCAAAATCTGGCAAACACATTCTTTGTCGATTCCTGTTGTTTCAGCAAGTCCTCGGATGCTTATGTGACGATCTTCGCTGATTAATTTACCTTTTTTTTTAATGTTTTCGTTCGTTTTTGACGTTGAGGGCCGTCTGGGGCGCGGACCGTCTTCGGTTGTTTCACGTCCCTCTTTAAACCGCTTAAACCATTCAAAAACTTGTCTGCAGGATAAACATTCATTTCCGAATACTTGTTTTAACATTACATAAGCTTCTGTAAAAGTTTTCCCCAGTTTAACAAGAAACTTGAGGTTAACCCGTTGCTCCATCTAGACCTAACATTTTCTCGAAGCCACGGGTGCGAGCTATTAGACGACTGCTATGTCCAGCGAGCTCAGGGTGGGGAGAGTATCACCAGGCACAGTTCTGTTCAAACTTGTCACGACACGCTCGCAGAGCGCTGGTAGCAGTTCGGCTATTTAATAGCCACACCTCGTATACAAATAATGACGAAAACTGAGCGGGATGAACATCTTTTTTGATAATAATTGGTTACAACTTGCAACAAAGTATTCAAAAAGTGATTAGTTGATCATTGTGGAACCTGAAGAGTCTGAAGATTTCAACTATGAAATTCAAACTGTACCAAGGATTTTCTATGAGAAACGTATTTTATGTTATACCATTCGTTCATCGTGTAACTTGTTGCGCATACTTTATAACGGTAATGAATACCTAGTTATTGTCCAATTCTACTATTACGTAGGCATATTGATTGTTCTTCCCGTATTGAAACAATTCGCGAACATATTTCAAAACTTCCGAATCAAATGGGTTCTTTCTTTGTTTATCGTTACAAAACACGACCACCTTTCTGTCTTTCGGAACAATTGGAAGCGAACGTGTTTATTATTGATGACTCCTCACTCGGAGTTTCTTTAATACCTCACATACGCTTTCTGCTCGAAATATTGTAACATACATTATTAATCGTATTACTTAACGACCATCCGCCGAGGGATCCATCATGTCGAGGTTGTTCTAAATCAATGAAAGCCAATAGGAACTGACGTCGCAGGCACCATAACGTACTAGAGCGATGTGCAGCAATCGTAAATCGATCTTTTCGACTACAGGATCCTCTTTCCATCAATCTACGGCTTATATCGCATTATGGTATCCGATATTCGAGTCCCAGGGTCGATGGCCTGTGTACAGTGTGCGTTTTAGAGGCACGAGAGCGTAAAGTTTTATATTTAGTTTCAGGAGTACAATATTTTTCGGGCCTTCCCTATTAGCCAGCCCCCATTTTTGAGATTGCAGGCTCCGAAAAAGTCCACGAAAAAGTCGACAAATACTACCCCTGCCACCTCCAGTATTTTTTTTCACAGATCGCAGGAAGGAAACGTAAATTATCTATAGTATTTTCATTAGAGTCATAAAAACAACTTGTAGGTTTCGTACCAAGACATCATTTTGTTTCTAAGGATCGATTGGATCATACGAGGTGACTCCAAAATTCGAAGTTCAGTTAAAAAATGTATTTTTTGTTGAAAGGTACGACAAAAAACTGTAATAAAATTCTATATCCAGTTCCACGTTTTCTAATATTTTTTTCGGGCCTTCCCTATTGACCAAAACTGACAAAAACACATTTTTGAGGTCGTGAATTTCGAAAACGACCATTTTTTTGGGAGGGCCATAAATTCATTTAAAGAGATAAATTATAGTTTACTGATAAAAAAACAATGTTATATGAGATACATTCCAGACCGATTCAATCGCAATATGAAAACATATGTATATAGCAAATGTAAATATAAAGCAAAATCGATGCCAGAAATGGAACCAACATTTTTATAAGTCAGTTTTTCTCTAATGATGAGATTCCCCAGTACGCCACTTGAAATTTTCATTGACACCTTTCCCAAGACGTCCCCTGAACTCCTTCGGAATTTACATTGGGTTTTTAAAAATCATCCCCCGTTAACCGCCCTTTTTGTCCGCGATAACGTCCTAGTTGGCGATGTAAGCGGCACAGAATTGGGTCATGCTGCATTGTCGAGGAAGAAGCGTAATGAAGAATAGGCGCCCATGTTTCCGCACTGTATGACATCATTGCTTTTATGAATAATTTAGCAGGCTTCGCGACGTCTTCGCGAAATACCACCCCCGATTGTGTGGTACGCATGTACAGGCCGTAAAAAATGTGAGAGTCTCGTTTTAATTTATAACCAAGAAGTGGGGGAGTAAGCAGCAACAGCAAAAGCCTGGTAGAATACGGGTTTTAAGTTTTTCAAACATTGAAAAAAAAAACTGATGATAATGGAATCACTACTTCGACATCCAATTTTCCCACATCTCATTAGACGCAATCTAATTACTATATCTATTGAATAAGTAAGTTCGTATCATGATATATGGATGGCGCCACTATTGAAAAATCCATTTGATTTTTAGATAGTATCAACCTTCAATCAAAAAGAATAAATACCATTCAAGCAAAGCAATGGCTTTGATAAGTGTTATTCGGACTCTGCTCCATCGAGACCAATGGTAGAGAAGTGGTTTGCTTGAAAAAAATGCACAACATCGTTTTGGAAGACCGTAAAATGAAGATGCGCGAGATAGCTAACATCTTAAAGATATCAGAAGGCAGTGTATTCACTATTTGGCATGAGCATTTGTTCATGAGAAAGCTCTGTCCGAAGTGGGTATTGCGTTTGCTCGCTGTTGACCAAGAACACCAACGTGTTGATGATTTAGAGCTCTGTGTGGAGATATTTGGGCGAAACAAAAATGATTTTTTCATGCATTATGTGGCAATGGATGAAATATGGATCCATCACTACACTCCAGAGTCAAATCGGCAGTCAGCTGATTGGACAGCAACTGGCGAAAACCATCCAAAGCGACCACAAATACAAAAGTTGGCTGGAAAGGTTATGGCTTTCATATTTTGGGATGCGTATGGTATAATATTCATCAAATATTTTGAAAAGGCAAAAATAATCAAATAGTGAATATTACATAGCATTGTTAGTGCATTTGAAGGACGGAATCGCGAAAAAACGGTTCCAAATGAAGAAGAAAAAAGTGCTCTTTCACCAAGACAATGCGCCTTGTCACAGTCTTCGATCGCAACAATGGCAAAATTACACGAATTGCACTTCGAGTTGCTTCCTCGTCCAGCATATTCTTCAGAATTAGTCGTCCTCGACTATCACTTGTTCGCAAATCTAAAAAAAAAATGCTCGCCGGAAAGAGATATGGCTCCAATGAGGAGGTGATCGCCGAATCTGAAGCGTATTTTGAAGTGTTGGACAAATCGTTCTATAAGAAAGGCATAGAAATGTTAGAGATGCTTTTGAATTTTGCCTAAAAGTTGCTGTTTTATTATTTATTAGTCATCATTATAAAAGAAGTAAGATAGACATACAAATGCTTATACTTATATATGAAATTGGAAAAGGTTTTTTATAAGCATTACAAAAAAGTAAGGTTATGTTGTTTCTTGGAATAGCCTCATCAATTGCATTGGCAGTAGATTTACTGAATTCCACATAAAAAAGTCTGTGGATATCAATGTTTACATAGTTCATATGCTTTATTGTTTTGAAATTGTTTACCATTAAAACAACGACAATTTTCATTTTTAGGAAAAATTCAGTAACCTAAAATATAACACGATTTTCACTACAGCACTGTATTCTTCTCAAAATTCTGCCTAACCTTGCCTATAAAACCTAATATAAAAAATAAAGTGGAGAGGAGATATTCATTTATAAAACTAACCCCCAACATCAATTAATAAAAACAAATTGTCATACGATGCGAACTTTCTGTCTGACACTGTACAATACCAAACATATTTCGGAAAGATTTTATTAGGGGCCTGCTTATTGCAGGGGCGCCGAGTCCCGGAGCCGGACCTGTTCCTTGGGGAACGAAATTGACATTTTTAAATGGCTGATTTTTTAAAAGAAATTCAGTAACTCGTTAACATAACACGAATTTCACTACAGCACTGTATTCTTCTCAAAATCTGCCTAACTTTGCCCATAAAACCTAATATAAAAAATAAAGTTTAGAGGAGGTATTCATTTATAAAATAACCCCCCAACATCAATTAATAAAAACAAATTGTCAAACGATGCGAACTTAATGTGTAACACTGTACAATACCAAACATATTTCGGAAAGATTTTATTAGGGGCCTGCTTATCGCAGGGGCACCGAGTCCTGGAGCCGGACCTGTCCCCCGGGGAACGAAATTGACATTTTTAAATGGCTGATTTTTTAGAAAAAAATTCAGTAACTCGAAAACATAACACGAATTTCACTACAGCACTGTATTCTTCTCAAAATTCTGCCTAACTTTGCCCATAAAACCTAATATAAAAAATAAAGTTTAGAGGAGGAATTCATTTATAAAACTAACCCCCAACATCAATTAACAAAAACAAATTCTCATACGATGCGAACTTTACGTGCGTCACTGAACAATACCAAACATATTTCGGAAAGATTTTATTAGGGGCGTGGTTATCGCAGGGGAGCCGAGTCCCGGAGCCGGACCTGTTCCTTGGGGAACGAAATTGACATTTTTAAATGGCTGATTTTTAGAAAAAATTCAGTAACTCGAAAACATAACACGATTTTCATTACAGCACTGTATTCTTCTCAAAATTCTGCCTAACTTTGCCCATAAAACCTAATATAAAAAATAAAGTTTAGAGGAGGAATTCATTTATAAAACTAACCCCCAACATCAATAAACAAAAACAAATTCTCATACGATGCGAACTTTACGTGCGTCACTGAACAATACCAAACATATTTCGGAAAGATTTTATTAGGGGCGTGGTTATCGCAGGGGAGCCGAGTCCTGGAGCCGGACCTGTCCCCAGGGGAACGAAATTGACATTTTTAAATGGCTGATTTTTAGAAAAAATTCAGTAACTCGAAAACATAACACGATTTTCATTACAGCACTGTATTCTTCTCAAAATTCTGCCTAACCTTGCCTATAAAACCTAATATAAAAAATAAAGTGGAGAGGAGATATTCATTTATAAAACTAACCCCCAACATCAATTAATAAAAACAAATTGTCATACGATGCGAACTTTCTGTCTGACACTGTACAATACCAAACATATTTCGGAAAGATTTTATTAGGGGCCTGCTTATTGCAGGGGCGCCGAGTCCCGGAGCCGGACCTGTTCCTTGGGGAACGAAATTGACATTTTTAAATGGCTGATTTTTAAAAGAAATTCAGTAACTCGTTAACATAACACGAATTTCACTACAGCACTGTATTCTTCTCAAAATCTGCCTAACTTTGCCCATAAAACCTAATATAAAAAATAAAGTTTAGAGGAGGTATTCATTTATAAAATAACCCCCAACATCAATTAATAAAAACAAATTGTCAAACGATGCGAACTTAATGTGTAACACTGTACAATACCAAACATATTTCGGAAAGATTTTATTAGGGGCCTGCTTATCGCAGGGGCACCGAGTCCTGGAGCCGGACCTGTCCCCCGGGGAACGAAATTGACATTTTTAAATGGCTGATTTTTAGAAAAAAATTCAGTAACTCGAAAACATAACACGAATTTCACTACAGCACTGTATTCTTCTCAAAATTCTGCCTAACTTTGCCCATAAAACCTAATATAAAAAATAAAGTTTAGAGGAGGAATTCATTTATAAAACTAACCCCCAACATCAATTAACAAAAACAAATTCTCATACGATGCGAACTTTACGTGCGTCACTGAACAATACCAAACATATTTCGGAAAGATTTTATTAGGGGCGTGGTTATCGCAGGGGGAGCCGAGTCCCGGAGCCGGACCTGTTCCTTGGGGAACGAAATTGACATTTTTAAATGGCTGATTTTTAGAAAAAATTCAGTAACTCGAAAACATAACACGATTTTCATTACAGCACTGTATTCTTCTCAAAATTCTGCCTAACCTTGCCCATAAAACCTAATATAAAAAATAAAGTTTAGAGGAGGAATTCATTTATAAAACTAACCCCCAACATCAATAAACAAAAACAAATTCTCATACGATGCGAACTTTACGTGCGTCACTGAACAATACCAAACATATTTCGGAAAGATTTTATTAGGGGCGTGGTTATCGCAGGGGAGCCGAGTCCTGGAGCCGGACCTGTCCCCCGGGGAACGAAATTGACATTTTTAAATGGCTGATTTTTAGAAAAATTCAGTAACTCGAAAACATAACACGAATTTCACTACAGCACTGTATTCTTCTCAAAATTCTGCCTAACTTTGCCCATAAAACCTAATATAAAAAATAAAGTTTAGAGGAGGAATTCATTTATAAAACTAACCCCCAACATCAATAAACAAAAACAAATTCTCATACGATGCGAACTTTACGTGCGTCACTGAACAATACCAAACATATTTCGGAAAGATTTTATTAGGGGCGTGGTTATCGCAGGGGAGCCGAGTCCCGGAGCCGGACCTGTTCCTTGGGGAACGAAATTGACATTTTTAAATGGCTGATTTTTAGAAAAAATTCAGTAACTCGAAAACATAACACGAATTTCACTACAGCACTGTATTCTTCTCAAAATTCTGCCTAACTTTGCCCATAAAACCTAATATAAAAAATAAAGTTTAGAGGAGGAATTCATTTATAAAACTAACCCCCAACATCAATAAACAAAAACAAATTCTCATACGATGCGAACTTTACGTGCGTCACTGAACAATACCAAACATATTTCGGAAAGATTTTATTAGGGGCGTGGTTATCGCAGGGGAGCCGAGTCCCGGAGCCGGACCTGTTCCTTGGGGAACGAAATTGACATTTTTAAATGGCTGATTTTTAGAAAAAAATTCAGTAACTCGAAAACATAACACGATTTTCATTACAGCACTGTATTCTTCTCAAAATTCTGCCTAACTTTGCCCATAAAACCTAATATAAAAAATAAAGTTTAGAGGAGGAATTCATTTATAAAACTAACCCCCAACATCAATAAACAAAAACAAATTCTCATACGATGCGAACTTTACGTGCGTCACTGAACAATACCAAACATATTTCGGAAAGATTTTATTAGGGGCGTGGTTATCGCAGGGGAGCCGAGTCCCGGAGCCGGACCTGTTCCTTGGGGAACGAAATTGACATTTTTAAATGGCTGATTTTTAGAAAAAATTCAGTAACTCGAAAACATAACACGAATTTCACTACAGCACTGTATTCTTCTCAAAATTCTGCCTAACTTTGCCCATAAAACCTAATATAAAAAATAAAGTTTAGAGGAGGAATTCATTTATAAAACTAACCCCCAACATCAATTAACAAAAACAAATTCTCATACGATGCGAACTTTACGTGCGTCACTGAACAATACCAAACATATTTCGGAAAGATTTTGTTAGGGGCCTGGTATCGCAGGGGCGCCGCGTCCTGGAGCCGGACCTGTCCCCAGGGGAACGAAATTGACATTTTTAAATGGCCCGGCCTACTTTGGGGCGCAATTAAAAAGATATCCGACGGCGTTATCTCCGCGTTTTAAATTAAACACGGCCGAAGTGGCGCAACCTTGAACCCGTCGCCCGGAATGGATGGCTGGCATTAGCGGGAAAATGCAAAACAGCAAGTCCTGCGGGAGAGAATAATAATTGTTGTCGTACCGTAGTTTTATTTAGGGCCCTTATTATTCATTCATATCGCCGAGATGAGGGACGTAAAGTACGCACTGCGGATGATTTTACTTTTTTTATTATACAGTGCGTTCATAAAGTCAAGCAGAAATTGATTACACGGGTTTAAAAAAAAATAAAGTTGTCTGGATCTGGGGTCGGACCACGTTTCTTATGTATTTTTCGACGCTGGATTCGAATCTATTTTTAGTTCTGCTCTGTCACGTTAGGATTTTGAGTATCCTAACCTAAACGTGCAAAAAACGAGATTTTTTGACATATTTGAGGTTATGTGGCTTTGCGAATTTTATTTCTCGAAAAACCATGTATGGGATCTCAATGTACAAATATTCCTCTTTAAATTGTCGGTGAGTTTGTTCAAATATTTTTTTTCGCCGAGATATCGAATTTTGTCGAATTGTCTGTTCATATCAGTGGCGGCTCGTGACTTTTTTTTGGGAGGCAAACATATTTTATGAAAATTTTTGTTTCCTAAATTTTTGTGATGGTAAACATTGTTTGTAATATGCCGCATAGTTAGGAGAAGGACCTCTACTTGGCGAATAAAATATATTAAGTACATTTGTCTAATATAATGTAGTCTATTTCCATTTTAAACTGAAAATAGGTAGAAAAAAAGCAAGGTTGTCAGATATATTTTCTAAAATTGCTAAGCTCACTATACAAGTATACTTCATACTTCAGTAAACTGTTAGTTCGTGACGTTCTTAGAAAGCTAGTTTGGAAATATTAAAAAAAAAATTCATAGATATAAATTTATTAGTTAGCATTAAAATAAAGCGTTTAAAATTGCTGGAAAAAATAATTATAAATTCAAACAACTTTATGTATATTACTAAATTGGTTCTAATCTGGTTAAATGAGCATTATTTAAAGCAAATTATATTGCAAATATTAAGAGTTTCGTATGTAGGCTAATTTTAATCTCCTATATTGATTCGAATGAAAAAAATTATTTCACAATTTTCGAATTTATAAAAGATATATGCACGCCCATGGAATCATAAAGTTGCACCGCTTTTTTTTGTTCCCCAGGCGTATTTATCATTTTCAATTAAAATTAGAAGGACTATACCTAATATATTTTATTGGTTCAGAAAAACCATCGGGAAGGTGTAGAGTTTGCGTCAAATTATTTTGCAATTAAAAGATGTAGTGAAATAAAATACGGATTTTTGCCAGGACTGCGTCAACTTAGATTTGACGGGCTGAATTGATCACTTTCATAATGTTTTATTTGCCTAAAAGACGTAAATTTGCAAACACACCTAATATGTTCTCGACTTTTTGCATGTGTCAACTGAACGAGATAAAGTTTTAAGATTTTATCACATCCAGACTTTGTCCAAGCATCTTCTACACGATTTGAAAATAATACACACGGCCAACACAATAATTTATTTAAATATGAATATGAATATAAAAATGTAATTAAAATTATATGAATGTAAAAATGAAAGGTAAGTGTTATAGGTATACAGGTATAGGTACGTTTATAAAAAAAAACTTCCTTGGAATTTTCACAGGGGGAGGCACTGCCTCCCCTGACGAGCCGCCACTGGTTCATATCATCTTTCCCAATACACTTGATTAGTACGAAAACCTTATGGTCATTATTTAAATTGCAATATCTCGGGAAAAAAAAAGATATTTGAGCAAACTCAACAGCATTTTAAAGGTGAAGGTTTGTACTTTAAAATACCACGATATTTTGCGAAAAAAAATTTCGAAGCTACATAACCTCAATTATATCAAAAAACAGTGTTTTTTTGCAATTTTAGGTTATGGTATCTCAAAATCCTGACTAGATTCGAATTCAACGTCGAAAAATATATAAAAACCATACGGTCTGACCCTAGATCCAGACAACTTTTCTTTTTTTTTTTTGTAAACCTGTGTTATTAGCTAAACAAACAATTTTGACGTAATTTCTCGAGACAGATCGATTTTGGATTTTGATTTACTCTATTTTCGCTAATAATTGAATATACAGAGTGAACTAAACCATCTGCGAGTGATGAGTGATGATGTTACCGGTATTTTTTTTAAATGAAATACCCTGTATTCCAGTTTTAGAAGTTAGAATCTACGTAAAACCCTGTCTCTAGAAATGTATAACCCCTACCGTTTAAATTTTTCGTAAAAAAATGTCCAAGTCTGAAGCAAAATCTGATGGCACACCGTTGCCTCAAAATTAATGTCACTCATTTTTAAAAGGCACTAAAAAATGGTTTACGAAAACAGTCCAAAGAACAAACAAATGACTCTCACAAGTTCAAACTTGTACTTTAGGTGCATTACATGTTAGCCTACCGCCCTTCCAAGTCCCGTGTCCGCAGTGTTGCTAGATCGGGCGCTACGTTGCCAGTCTCATTACTTAATTACACGCCTCGTATGTACATAAACGCTTTGTCGTAGATGTAGAAGAAGGAATTGAAATACTGTCATACCTGCACCTACTTGCTAGTAGAGAATGAACGCTACTCGAGGTGAACAGAACTTACAGCCTTGAATGGCAACTGATCCACGACCCGGTTCGGCGCAGCGCCTCTGCCATGGAAGTAGCGTGGTCCTGGAGCTGAACTATCGCGAAATTCCTATCGAACAGTGATCATCCGTGCCCTCTAAATCATCTTCCGCAAATCCGTTCCGATCGAAACACCTACAGATGAATTATCCGTAATATGTTTACAAAACAGAAACGCGCGAACGTGTCCTAGCGAGGGGATGGCGTAGATTAGCATCGTTATTGGATTTCCATACGGACGCGGCCGTGTTTTGTTTAGAATAATTGCCTATATAGGGTGAACGATCGGAAGAGTGTCTCGCACAATAATCGTACATCACGAGTATAATCGGTAAACGATCCCTATGCAAATGCAAATCCGTATTGTCGCGGGATGAATAACACTTTGCCATTAATCCAGTAGGCAGGAGCTAAAATCATCAAAGAGTGTTCTTGAAACATATAGGGCTAGTTTTGACGGTTTTCTATGCATTTTTTTTGCGTAGAACACAATGTGCGGGGTCGGTAGAGCTGATTTTTAAATTAACAATTTGTGAAAAAAAAAACGTCTTTTGTTCACATTTCCGCTTATATCTCCGTTCCTTGCCATATTTTATATAGTAAGAAGTTGTAGCCTATTGAATTTCCAAAATTTTAAGCCCAACCCGAAATCTCCAAGTGCTATTTTTAACTTGCAAATGACTGCTGAAGTTGAAAAAGTGCTTTTTTTTTACTATTTTTTTACTTCGAAAGTAGGGCGACTATGATCATGAAATGACAATGTTAAAATAGGCGTTTTTCTGCCCCACCTGGGAACGACCGAATCCCACCGAAAACTATAAGTCAAATATACTCATTGGCAACCCGGAATGTGCGGGGAAAACTAGTACGTCATCCTTAGAGTGCATATATTACCTTACTTTAGGTAACAAGGTTTTTAATTAATCAGTACAGTAACGATGATAGTTCAAAAACGAATAATCAATAATTCTAGGGTAATTAATAAAAACTAAAGTCAATGAGTACAGAAAGTATCCGGCATACAAGAACTACCCCGATTACAGGGGTTGATTGTACGTGAAATACATACTTCACCTGAGCCTTCCGCACTATTCTCAACGTAAAGATCTCACATGCCTATTACGACGTTTTTATAATTATGTCTAACGATGATTACATATCATTCAAGAATCATTCAGCTACATTATGTGTTCCCGAAATCGACACGTGAAGGGAAATCTACACGCTGAGAATAGTAGAGAGGTGCGGGAAAGTTCAGGTGAAGTATGTATTTCACGTATATTCAACCCCTGTAATTGGGGTAGTTCTTGTATGCCGGACTACCTTTTTTGCCGCGACTTATAAATTGTTTTAGCGTTGCCGCTTCGAAATTCTCGGAATTGCGACTGCAATATCTTGAAAGCACGCTTCAAGACGCGTATTTAAAAAAAAATGGGCGTCAAGATATAAATATTGTAACGTTTTGTTCATTACGAATTCGTTGCTTTCAACTCGCCCTTTCAACTAACACTATTTGACTAAATACAAATACGGACTAAACACTTACTACTAATACTAATTTATCTTATACAATTTATATTCGGTTATCTTACGAAGACCGCGACGCACGTTCAAAGATAGACTAAAAAATCCCACGTCGATATGCCTCTCATATACCCCTGTAGAAGGATCGCGTATATGCCAGCAGCCTTGTGTAGATGCACCCAGAGCGTCCAGATCGCCGCTCTGGGTGACGTGTCGGTGAGTTCTGCTGTACGCTTTGCCGGCTGGCAATGCATCCTACTGGTGTTTTCGCCACGATATTGTAAAAATTTGTTTTATAAAGTTTTTTTTAGCAACGTTTTTTTATAATGAAAATATGAATATTTTCATTATAAAAAAAACGTTTATTATCGTAAAAAAATGAACAGTACATAGGTACATTACGCACATTCTAGCTATTTTAACATTAGCGAATAGTACAAACAACCATACGAGTATGTGAAAAAAATGTTTAATTCGGTCCAGCAGTTTTTTTTAATGTAAACAGTCAAACAGTCAAAAGGCTTGGTACATTTGACAGGCACTAGTAGTCCCATTTTCGCACACTAGAGGGAGACACATTTTAAGAAACACCGCCCTATTCTCTTTTTTTAATTAATAAAATAAAACTATGGTTTAAGAATCCTGCACCTTTGTGGCGAATTTTATAAATATAGCAATTAGGAATCTGGGCGTTATATCGATTGGTCCGTAATTCTGTACGAAAGTAATTAGACCCGGTATTAATTAACTTGGGGCGTGGAACCCTACATATCAATTAAGGATTGGCAAACATCGGTTATTGGATTTCCAACTCGATTTCTGGCAGCGTCACTATCGAATAGACGGCAGACAGAGAATGGAAATTATTCAGTTTCATGCATAAATATTCAATACTCCAAGTGAATGTTCTTCAACTTCAGCTTCCGCGAAATTACGACGGAACAAGGAAGTTTATTTTAATTCGTTATATTTTCATCGAGTCTGTGATAAAATTTAAATAAAGAATAGGGGATTGTATTTAAAATTCCATCTTATTTGAACTTAAAAGTATGTAGTAATATAAGCGAAATACTGGCGAAAATTAGTTTGAAAATAATTCATCAGATTTTGACTAACGAATTGGGGATGAGAAAAATCTGCTCAAAAATGGTGCCAAAAAACCTTTCGCAGGAACAAAAGGACATTAGGAGAGAAAGGTGTCTTGAATTTTTGGAATCGATTGAAAATGATCCCCATTTTATGAATTGGTGATGAAACTTGAGTGTTTGAGGAAACCAAGCGCCCGGAAACAAAGCGCCAAAGCATGGAATGGCACAATTCAAGCTCTCCAAGACCCAAAAAAGCAAGAACGAGCAAGTCGAAGATCAAATTCATGCTGATTTGCTTTTTTGATAGCCAGGAATTGTCCACAAAGAGTTTGTGCCTCCAGGCCAAATAGTAAATCAACACTTTTACAGAAAGTTTCTTGAAAAACTTCGAAAGGGTCATGCGTGTGAGACCAAACATCAAGAACAACTGTATGTTGCATCACGATAATGCGCCTTGTCACACAGCCATTTCAGTAAACGAGTTTTTAGCTAGTAAAAACATTCCTGTTGGTCCTCAGCCTCCTTATTCCCTGACTTGAGTCCTTGTGACTTTTTTCTCTTCCCGAGATTTTGGGACCATAGAAAACATTCAAACGGCTGGAATTTCTATTAATAGACGCATTACCACATATAGATGAATGTTTTGCATTTATATGTACAGCTACACCGACAGTTCTCCATTTAATCCCTGCGAGTATACCTTATACAAGTGCCTAAATCATGAAAAATGTATGGCATGTACTATGTACTGCAATTATTTAAACGAGCCTCATATTCAAGATTCTGCGCCATATTTTTTTTATTTTGTAGCATGTTCAGAGTGAGTTATTTTGTCACGTGTTCTGTAAAAGAACATTAAGTTATCGTCCTGGAGGAAATGTATGTAGCTTCGTATACCGTTCTCCAGTGTATTATGTTTAAAATTACTTGTACTGTCTAGGCTCTAATAGGGTTATAAGTTATGGGGGGTTGTTCCTGGTGGTAATATGAAACAACACACACCCAGGACGAATTATAAACAATGTTACATTACGACACTTTGCGTACAACGACTTTGTTATTCAAAATGTGGGTAGAGGTAAAAAAGCAGAAAAATGTTAGTAAGTTTTCTTTTTTTATACTCTCACATTTAAAATGACACCAAAAAAGTAATGTGGGTCCTTCGGGCCGGATAATTTACCAAAATGTCAATTTGGTCCTTCGAGCCGGATTTTTTGTTCTTACCTCACTTGTGTGGTGTTTTCTTTAAACGTGGATTGCCTGGTCGTGTATTTACCACACTGTAAATTCTAGCCGGTTAGCTGCCTTTGCCCGAAATGTTTATCGATCTGACGCGGCCGCTGTGGGATAGCGTTTCATTCCCAATTACGTAGACTAGGTCAGTGTTTTTATAGGCTCGCCACCTCTCCTTGCCCGCCGACGCCTAACCGTAGAACATCCTACGCCCGTTCTTCCGGCTAAATCTATGTATAATTAAGTCAGGGGATAAGTTACCAGGCAAGGGTGAAATTCCGTGGTGCTATTAGGTCGAGATATATTATTTCGCCAATTACTTACAAGTCACGCGCTAATGTCTCAATACGTCTTATTAAAAAATTTGAGCATTAATTAAAATTTTAATAACTTGTCATTAAATATTTCGCAATATGTTGGATAAACCAGATGCTTTGAGGAAGGGAAACAACCGGAAAGGCACAAATGACTTTCCAACAAGATCACAACACCGACTGTCCAGATCCACTTCGTTCTCCAGATCTTGATCCATCGTTATCCATCAAACGACAATTAAACAAGTAATAAAATTTGTACTGAAGGGGGGGGGGGGGGGATTTCAAGACTTTCGAATGCATTTAAATATCACATTTGCTGCTATCAATATGTTGTTGTCAAAAGCTGCTGGACTACACAAGATTTCTTTGTTCTGTCGTATTTTAAGTTAACTGTACGTATGTTCTTAAATCGAATTAAAAGTTACATTGTTGTTTGCCCAATGTACCTATTTTTGTTCGTCAACTTTACAACTTTTAAAACGTTTATTTAATGTTTTTGGCCACCTACAAGTTTTTGTATGTGTAAAAATAAAGAAATATTCAAAAAAAGTCATCAAATATGGCTATGAATGAGATAGATAGAAACAGTTGACAAGTGACTGTCACAATTGTAAAATAAACAATGGCTGTCGCGTAATATGACAGCTTGGACAATTAAATGAGGTTATACATTTAAGATATAAGAATAGAAATACGTCTGTTTTTACTCGGGAACTTTGATGACTTTTTTTTGGATGCTTCAATATATTCTGCTGGTGAATTTAGGTTAGATTGGTAAAGTAAAATACGATTTGTAATCGAAGAGGTCGATTTTAATTTTCAAAAAGATACATTTTTCAATAAACGCAATATTCAGTCTTTTGTTTTCGAGATATGACGTCATCTGGCATTTTTTTTATACCACAACCCTATTTTTTAACCGAATGTTAAATATCTCGAAAATTTCTCTTAACTTAACAAACTATTTCTTACACGATTGTATTCAGAGGATATTCCTCTTTCTGAATTCGCTAAAAAAAAATGCCATTTGATGAAATTGATGCCGAGATGACGTCATCATTCGAAAACAAAAAACCATCTGAAAAGGACATTTATAGAAAAATCTTTTGAAAGACAAAATGGACCTTTTCAAGCATTTAATATGTTCATCTTTCTGAATTCGCTGAAGAAAAAATACAACTGGATGAAATGATGTTGAAATGACCGGTGACATCATAGTTTGACAACAAAACGTGATCTGAAAATGGCATTTATTGAAAAATGTATGTTATGTTACATTTCATATGGTCTTCTTTCTGAATTCGCTAAAAATTCCATGGCATAATGACCGAAATTGGGTTTATTGAAAAATGTGTCTTTTGAAAAACAGAATCGACCTTTTCGAGCATTCAGTATGTTCCTCTTTCTGAATTCGCTAAAAAAAGTTGACATTTGATGGAATTATGTCGAAGTGACCCATGTGTATGTGACGTCATAGTTAAAAAAAAAACAAGTGGACTGAAAATGGCATTTATTGAAAAATGTGTTTTTTTGAAAAACAAAATTGACCTTTCCAAGCATGTAATACGTTCATCTTTCTGAATTCGCTGGAAAAAAATTCAACTTGATGAAATGATGTCGAAATGACCGGTGACGTCATCGTTCGAAAACACAAACCCATCTGAAAATGACATTTATTGAAAAATGTGTCTTTTGAAAAATAAAATCCACCTTTCCCAGCATTTTTTGTAAAAATTTTCTCATAGGGAAGTGTCAAAACCCCAACACTTTACGACCTCATGATACAGGGTGTGTCTCACTGTATTTTATAATTATGTATATATATGCGATATATACGGAAGTGACAAAAAGTCGCCAATATTTTAGATGTATAGAGAATCCCTGTAACAATTACAATTACAATTGTAATGATCCTGTTTATTGAGCAAAAATCGCCATTATTTCAGATGTCTAGAGCATCCTTCAAAACCCCTAGAGCAAAAAATGTTCAGCTCTGTATTACTTATAGTTCTCCTAAAACGTTTAATATGACCCTGGAGTGGGTACTGGAACCTTCGGCGTAAAGATTGTGATCAAAAGTATATTGGGCAAACAAAAAGATCTATTTTGACTAGGTTTAAAGAACACATGGCTCGTTTGAAATATGGAAGAACAGAAAAATCTTGTGTTGCCCAACACGCTTTTGACAACAACCATAGGATAGACATAAATAATTTAAAATTAATTAGAAATGTAACAAAAAGTAGACAGTCGAATGCTTTTGAAAGTTTAGACATCATTAAGTGTAACAATAGTATGAATAAGGACAATGGTCCGATACCCACCAGTCCATTGTTTGCTCTGATAAACGAAAACAGTTACGGTTCAGTGAACCGTGGCACAAATTTAGTATAAATAGTGCAAGTGTGTATGCTAGAATTTATTGTGTATGCTAGTTTTAATCTTCTCCTGAAGATGCCAACTTGGTTGGCGAAACGCGCGTCGAGAAAAGTATAGTGGTTCGGCGTTTCGTGGAAAACGTTCAGTTTTTTGTTTAATATGACTCTTGCTTTGAAACACCCTGTACACAAAGGTACATGTTTCAATAATCCTTTGCGACCAGAAACCAAGTACGTTGACACTGTGTGTGTGTACATTTCAGTCACTAACCGCCAGGGAAGTTATTTTGTAACACAACGTCGGTAACATTTGTTTGGCCAGCATAGAGACGTTAAACACTAAACTGCACGCGGCAAATGTGGTTTTAACACGAACACTTAATTGCAACGGCACATAAAACGTCATTACTTGATACGACCGCGTACGCGGCCAGTAAAAATTCCAACTACTGGTACAGGGCGTTCTTTATGCGCCCTGCTTTACGAAACGGCCTGGAATCCGACGTTCCTCGCCAATTTTACACCTCCTAAACTTGCCCCGTTACGTTGGCGCATGCAACTTACTACAAACATAGGGGAGCCTAGCAAACTGTAGACGATAAACTTTATGGTGCTGAATTATATCATATACGGTTTTTATTAGGAGTTGTTTGCATGGCGGCAGTGTTAATCACGGACAGGGTAGTTTATCGCACTAGGGAAGCCTCGGGAATGTAGACCTTAGCTGGCTTTACGTAGTGCTGTCAAAGTAAGTGCTAATTCAAAGGTGTTTCATTTTTAAATAGCAGCAGTTAACTCGTGGTTGATCTCTTGCAACACATTACGACGTACAAGTTGTAGGAATTACTAGATTTTGCTGATATTCTAGATTCTAGATAATTTTCAGACTTCTTCACAGAACTGCCCATAAAAAAAACATAATAAAATAACCAGATAAGCAACAAAATAGTTTACACCTCTGTCGTGCAATATTTTCATAAAAATATCTACAATAACCCTCTATAACTTACGAAAAAGGCCAAAATATTAGCATTTCAACAATAAAAAGTATTCTAAAAACATAAAAATGATTTATTTTATCATAAACATTGTACAAAAAATTATATCAAATTCGAAAGGGTTCCCCTTGGTGAAAATAGAAGATAACGAGATGTAAAGACCCCGTCTCTTTACGCAAGGGTCGAAGCTCAAGTGGCAAGCGTGATGATAAGGGGTTTTCCCAAGTTCAGCCGAAGAACCCCCCCCCGGGGGTTTTTTCGAACATGCCGCCCCTCTTTATTTTTGTTTCGATATAGTGTTATATTTTTATCCTTTCTAGTATGGATTATATTGAAGAGCAAAACCCAAGAAACAACACCAAAATGCCAGAAACATAACTTTTTTTGTAACAAATAAAAATACAAAAGTTGTGATAACAGCAAAACAAAAACAACTTCTTTCTGATAAACAAATTATACTGAATCATTGTACAGTGCGATTTAACAAAACTGAAAGGGATCTCTAAGTGTCGAGTGATCGATTAATTTTGCAGCTGAGTAATTTTACAGCTGTCTAAGTTTGCAGCTGAGCTAATGTTTTTCGTTTTCAAAATACAGTCTGTTAAAGTTGAAAATTAAAAAGAAATTATTTTGATAATATTTTTATTACCTATTATCACTTAAATGTAGAAAAACCAATTCATTTACTTTTGGCAGTGACGTAGAATGTGGGTAAGTAGCGCCTTTATTCCCCTAAATTTTACGCCGCTGTTTAATTTTGACTATAGTTTTGAATTCTGTTTATGTGTTTTACGTAGATCATGTAATACTGTTGTAAACCTATAGAGTGAATGGTTTTCGAGATATTTGCACATAAACTGTGGTCCATTTGATTTCAAATCCTGTTATTTTTTTTTAAATCTGAAGCTTTTTACAATTTTTCTAATATACTACGGAACTCGTTTTATTTAATTAACTTGACTTTTGACGTTTATCTTGCTCTGGTAATTTTTTTCAATAAAAACAGAAATACTCTAAGACCCTACAACTTACATCAAAAGGATTGACATTGAAGATTACCCTCTTCAAATAGTCCCAATCACCAAATTTTGTGATTGGTTTGGTGAAGTTATTCACGGAAATAGAAAATACAATTATAACTTTGACACCGTGTATCTTGGTTACCAATAATCAAATGGTTAAATCGTAATATTTGTACCCAAAGAATCTGTAGTTTGGGACACCCTGTATCTGATATACCATCAAGCTTTATTATGCACCATCTATAAGCAGCTAGTATTATTTGTACAAACGATAGGAATAAAATTTTAAATTAAACTAAAAGCAAAAAATATATGACTTTAAATGCATTTTATGAAACGTATTCGTTCTCTCTGTCTGCGTTTATTTGCAGTCTCCTGGCTGTTTTATGAAATTTTTCATTTTCCTTTTAAATTGCATCGCAATTGCAACTGAGCGTTACACCGTGAAGACAGTAAAATATGCCATAATTATTTTTAAATGCTCCCACATAAAAACGTTCCTCTTTAAATAAGGATTTCATCACATCATTTAAAAAAATCTAATTATGCATTGCTGTATTGCAACCTAACCTAACCTAACCTAATCTAACCTAACCTAAACTAAATATCAGTTGCTTGCATTTGTAAAGTGCTCAAAATTATAGCTCTATATCTAAATTGCTATTTGTGTAGTTCTATAGCTAAATTGAATTTCATTGGTGTTTAATTGTAGTAAGTAAAACTTCTGCCGATATTTAGTAATAAATAGTATTATTCGAAAAATTGGAGGTTATGTATGCAAATTTTAGGTAATGTTAGCTAATAGTTTGACCTTTCTTATCGGACTGAACAAGTGTGTACGATTTGGATGTAATTAGATCGTCTAGGGTCGTAAAAGAGATTAATATTAATTTAAAGCATTAGGGCATTTTTTTCTTCTTGAAATTAGGACGTTAACCGTACGTTAAAATTTGATATACGTATCGCGTGTTGCAGAATGTCACGTAAACGAACAATAAATTGTTAAGATCCTTCAACCTCCAAGCCGAAATATTAAGATCTCTTTTAAGACCTTTTGCCAAAGCTTTAAAATACAGTACATTTTATAAAAAGTGTGATAATTAAAGGTTTTTTTTTTTAGTTATAAGTAAGTTATTCATTTATTTTTTCATTTATTGTACTTATTATTTTTCTATTTTAATTTCACATTTTGGCAGTTTGATCAAAGCCATCAACTCGTGAGCTGTACTGTGCTGACATTCTCTTTAGGAATCGTTAAGTTGTCCGTAACTGATCTCGACCGACTTACCAGGCCACTCCTAACTAAATTCAGGCAACTACACACTAACTCTTCAGTAATCAAACTCTACCTGCCTCGAAGACGAGGTGAGATAGGTCTATTTAATGTAGAAATATGCCTTCACCAAGAAGCATCCTTAAGAAGAAAGCTACTAGACAACAGGAATCCCCTAATAACAGCAGTAGCAAGAGATGGCTCTGGATACAGGCCTTTGAGCCTAGGATGTGAACTTCTTCCGGTCGAAATACCAACAGAACAGGAGCTCCAGAACACGCTTTACAATAACGTTTTCCAAAAACTGCTACAGCCAAATTACATCGACAAGGATAATTCAGTAAAATGGCTTCTTAACAGCTATTCAGGACAGGGTTATAAAAACGAGAAATTACCAGAAGCATTTCCTAAATTTCATCCCCTCGCCTGAGCCTTAATAATAAAAATTATTGACTTATGTATTACACAATACTCAGTTCTATTATTATACTATCACATTTTCATCAAAGTACACTTACGAGTATAAGCAATTGGAAGGCTCCATTAGTATACGATGCAATTAAGCAATATATTTATAAATTAGGCTATATACGAGGAGTGACCAAAAAGTTATAGAACTGATTTATAATTTATTAAACAAACGTACAAGTTATTTGACATTGTCTTCTACTCCCATTGGAAAGCTATACTTTTTCCCACCTCCGTTCCCACTGTTGGAAATACCATGACAACTCATTTTCTGATATGCTGTTCAGCTCATCCAGCGATTTTTCTTAATTTCGTTAAATGAGTCAAGTCTCTGCCATTTCAAAGGGCCAATCATCACAATGAAAGACAATTCCGTTATCTGCTGATTATTGCACAAAAAATCCCATAACTGTCCTCCCTCAGCCCCTGTACTCGCCAGATTTGACCCCTGCAGACTTCTCCTATTTCCAATACTCAAAAGACCATCGAAGAGGAGAGATTTGACTAATTTGACGAAATTAAAGAAAATTCGCTGGATGAGCTGAACAGCATTCCAGAAGATGAGTTCTCAAGGTTTTTCCAGAAGTGGAAACGGAGGTGGGAAAATGTATAGCTTCCCAAGGGGAGCATTTTGAAGGGGACAATGTCCAAAGAGTAAGTTTGTTTAACAAATTTATAAAAAATCGGTCCTGGAACTTTTTGATAATTCCTCGTATGTATTTTCTATTAGGTGAATGAAGGCGATAATAATATCATTTAGAGTGTCTGACCGTCTAAAAATATGACTGAATGATGATTTTCTACAAATATGAATAATGACCAAAGTACAAATAGAATAAAACGCAGGCGTAGACCATACACCACAGAATGGTTTACTTGTCACTTCAAGGAATGGTAAATGTCGTTCCAGAGTGCTGGGTCTTTGTTTAAGCGGTCCCCAACGAGGATAGTTTAGAAATTGTTTCTTTGGACGGATGCCAATTGATAAAAAAAGGAAGACCTATATTTTGTATGGTTTCAAACTTCAGAACAGTCCTTGGAGACGACACAAATAAAGAAAAAAACATTTCTTTCTCCTTTTCATTGCCATAAGGGGGTCCTCTAGTTTCTCGGGTCGAAAAAATCGATTTTTTCATACATCACATCTACAACATGTGTAGAAAATGTGTGCCAAAGGATTTTTCGATATTCGAAGTGGTTAACAAGTTACGGCCCTGGAATGGAGCAGGTATACGGAGCGCGCGCAACGCTGCTCCGCAAAGCCGAGCGGCCCTGACCATTATATTGATATCCCATTATATTGAATCGCGAAAAGGGAAGATGGAGCAGCTCTGCGTGACTTCCAAGAAGAAGAGGAAGGCCTACTGTATGGTCCAGGCATAGCAGATTGACGGTGAGATGAAATTTTTATTATACTTTGAAACGCGTTTTTCTCGAAACACTATTTTTCAAAACGGTGACCACGAAATTTCAGAAACTACTGCACCGATCTTGTTCAAATTTATATAACATCTTTAACATGTTATAAGCCAGCGATTGAACTAGGATTATCATGATTGCTTCGATAGTTTTTTTTTCTACGAGCGAGAAACTTAAGAAAAAATGAGTAAAAAAATAGAATTTAATTTTCAAGTGTATAAAAAAATTCATTCTAGTTCAATCGCTAGTCTTAAATATGAAGATTAAAATGCCGTTTGGTTTTTTGATTTCAGATAAGCAAAACAGCCGCGATCTTGGTCACCGTCAAGCACCTCCTTCACTTGATGTCTTCCTGTCGGCCACTATAACTTTGATTCTATTATATATTTTGTCTTCAAAAAATTTGTAAAGCTCATTTAAATGTTAATAAAGAATATGTAAAAACAATGAGATTTATTATTTCTATGGTTTGCCCGTAAAATATTATTGAAAAAGCCGTAAAAAAACAACCGAGAAACTAGAGGACCCCCATAAGTAAAAATAGATTTGTACAAATAAACAACAAGGTTAAATGTTTTTTTTTTTGGAATTTAAATTCTTGAGCACAATGGGTCGTCAGTTCTAAATACTCATAATTCATGTTGAGTTTTCTAGCATCGTCTGCATGATTTTCATCACGATGGCTTAACACATTTTAGCGTCTCATTAAATTCTTGCTAGTCGTTGGTTTATGAGTGATTACGTCATGGATTAATTTTTTTTAGAAGGCAACCCCCTTTTTTCTGTTTTTGTAATACATTGTTTAAAAAGTAGCATCACAATTTTCGTCCATAAAAAATACAATTTATTTAAACAGTTATTTTTTTAATAAATCACAAACTTGTATGTACGATTTTTTCACTGTTTTATAGATTCAATTTCCTTTGACGGGTCACCAAACTTGTATGGGGTGTCGCGTTGTCATAGTGAAACACTACGCCTTTGCGATTGATGAGTTCTGGCCGCTTCTCCGCAAGAGATTCGGAGCAAGTATTCAAATCATCCAGTTGGCGACAGTACATATCAGAATCGATCATCTGGTTCCGCGGTAGGAGCTCGAAAAACAGCACGCCCTTATAATCCCACCATATTGAGAGCATAACTTTCCTCTAGTGAAGATCAACTTTGGATTGTGTTTGGGCTGGCTCAGTTTCACTGCACCACGATCGCTTACGTCGAATATTGTTGTAAACAAATTGTACGGGAATGAATGTTTATCCTGCACACAAGTTTTTTAATGGTTTAAAGAGGGGCGTGAAACGACCGAAGACGATCCGCGCCCCGGACGGCCCTCAACGTCAAAAACAGACGAAGACATTGAAAATTAATCCGCGAAGATTGAGGTTCTGACGGCCCTTCGGGAGTGTGTGAGAAGACGAAGACACGATTTGTGGAAGACCAAATCATGGAAGATTCACCAAGATAATGCACCGGCTCATTCTGTTTTGTCTGTGAAGGCGTTTTTTTGCAAAATACGGCATTACTGTGTTGGAACATCCACCATACTCATCCGACCTTGCCCCCTTGACTTTTTTATTTCCCAAGGTCAAATCGGCGCTGAAGAGGACAAGATTCGACAGTGTGGAAGCGGTTAACGCAAAAGCGACGGAGGTTCTGAGCCAGCTGACAGAAGCGGACTTCCAACATTGCCTTCAACAATGGAAAAGTCGTATGGAGCGGTGTAGAGATCGCCAAGGGGAGTACGTTGAAGGCGAAAAAGTTGCCACTGAAATTGGTAACGAATAAAAAGTGTTATGAGAGCAGTTTGGTTATTTAATAGCCACACCTCGTATCATCGAGTGTTGGTATCACTGCATACGTTTAACAGCGTCATCGGCTTTGGTTTTTATTTTCCACAAAGTACACATACATGCATACATGTACAATAGACTTAATGAAAACTGAACCAACAAAAAGCTGCACAAATGGAGAAGTAAAAAGCATGTACTGTACTTTGCAGTTTTTTTGTTCGTTTCATACTATGATCTTTGCTCTTTTGAAGTTTTGGGTTAAATTAAATTATGTTGCGTCACAAACAGCGCGAGTTTTCAGCGAAAAACGTACTTCTCCTCTAGTAAAAAAAAAAACGAGAACTCCCCGAAGGCGATTTAATAAAACTTACGTAATTAATTTCGCTGCACAATAACGGTCGGCTACAGCCCTGAACTAATTACTTCTTAATAATCTGCATTTATATTAAAAGTGTCCTGGAGGCCATAAACAGCGCCGCCGCATCCATCTTAAATCGCTTAGACCCCGCTATAAGCACAAAAAAACGAAAGAATTTCATTACGGACTAACGAACGAAAAACCCGGTTAATCCCAGAATTGCAACAATGAGATCTAAATTAATTACCACGGAAACTAAGCACAGCCGAAAAGTTAACGGTACTTTAAACTTGTTCCCTCAAGTTCCCCCAACTATAATCGCCTGTACGACAAAGGGAATTCTACTGAATAAATTACAGAACAAGAAACAATTTGCCGACTAGCATAAAGAAAACTTACAATCTTTTGAACGGAGTATTTCGCGGCGTGCTACTGGAGATTTGTAGTTTTTCGACGGTGCTTTCATGATGTCGCTTTATTCGCTTTTATCTCTGGCCTCTTTGGGGCTTAAAGAAAATGAGTCGTATTTTTTTTATTGACGCTAAAGTACATTAGGATAAAATAAAGCGAAAAACTCAAGGGCAACGATTTTATTCAGTTTAGTAATTTAAACTAATTCTAGGTGATCTTCAAAGAGCTGTAACTTGGGAAAAAACGGTCATAGGGAAAAGAATAAAAAAAGAAATTGAAGCTCATAGTTTCTAGTTTTTGGACCTTGAGTTTAATTTTTTTTAGCTTAAGCAGTTTTTGAGTAATTATAAGAAACCATCGAGGAAACATTTTCGACATTTTTGCTTGACTTTCCAAAAGGTCCACGGACCTCAATAAATTTTTTTCAATGATTTAATTGTAAGGGTCCTTAAATTATCGAAAAATTTATAAAAAAAGAAAAGATTATTAAAAAAAATGAAAAAATAATTTTTTATTTTTTTATAATTAGAACTTTTAAAAATGCCATGGTTTTTTATTCGCCTAATTACAACACTGTATTTAGTCAAACTCTAAAGAGGTTTTATTTCATATATATACGGGTGTGTAAATTATGTAATGTACTGGTTTTAATTTTTTTTATTCGAATAGAATTACAATTCAATATTGTCTCCTTAAAAATAACTTCCTTGAGAAGCCACACAGCGCTGGAAACGGTTCTTCCATTACCTGATAGCAGAGCTGGAATTCATATACTAGAATAGCCTTCAGCTGGTCGGATTACAGGCATTTGAATGTTTTTTATGGTCCCAAAATGACGTCCCTTGAGTGGGTGGTTTTTTTCAATCTCGGGAAGAGAAAAAAATCACAATGACTCAAGTCAGGCGAATAAGGAGGCTGAGGAGCCACAGGAATGTTTTTACTAGCTATAAACTCGTTTACTGAAATTACTGTGTGAGAAGGCGCATTGTGGTGATGCAACATCCAGTTGTTCTTGTACGGTCTCACACGCATGACCGTTTTTCGAAGTTTTTCAAGAACCTCTCTGTAAAAGTGTTGATTTATTGTTTGGCCAGAAGGCACGAACCCTTTTGGGAAAATTTTTACAAATCAGCATGCATTTGATCTTCGACTTGCTCATTCTTGCTTTTTTGGGTCTTGGAGAGCTTCAAGTGTGCCATTCAATGTTTTGGCGTTTGGTTTCCAGGTCGTACTCAACCACCCATGTCTCATCACCAGTAATGACACGTTCCATAAAACGGGAATCATTTTCAATCGATTCCAAAAAGTCAAGACACCTTTCTCTGCTGATGTCCTTCTGTTCCTGCGATAGGTTTTTTTGGATGCATTTTTGCGCAGACTTTTTCTCATCCCCAATTCGTTGGTCAAAATCTGATGAACAGTGGTGTGATTCAAATTTAACTCTTCCCCGATCATTCTTGTCATCAACCGACGATCTGGACGCACAAGATCTCGTATTCTATCGACATTTTCATTGGTTCTTGAAGATGAAGGCCTTCCGCTGCGTGGTTCATCTTCAATCGACTCTTCCTTCTGAGAATGCCTTAAACCACCGAAAACCCTGGGCTCTTGAGAAAACACTGTCTCCGTAGGCGTGTTCAAGTTTTGCAAAAGTATCCGTTGCGCTGTGTCCAAGTTTGAAGCAAAACCTTTGCACACCGTTGCTCAAAATTAATGTCACTCATTTTTAAAACGCACTAGAAAAAACCGGTTTACGAAAACAGTCACAAAGAACAAACAAATGACTCTAACCAAACTTGTACATGTTAACCTACCGCCAAATCCCGCTTCCGCAGTGTTGCTAGATCGGGCGCTACGTTGCCAATCTCATTACTTAATTTACACACCTCGTATATACAGAAACTGGCTACTTTTTGTTCAAACCAGTTGTTCAAATTAGTTGATAGATTTTGCAAGAAACCCGTACTTATATAGTATAGTTTTGGAACCAAAAATTGAAGTTCAAAATCGTGGAAACTCCATTGAGGACCAAGGTGGGAACAAAAATGTTTGGGTTTCTGACAGAAAAACCTCCCAATAGCAATTAAGACCATTTTCAGTTATCTAAGCGATTCCACTTATCTACCTTGTTCTTTCCGCAGTCCCAATTTACCCGAAGCTCAGTCTTGCTTCTACGTTTCCCTCGTCAAATACAAATGGATGATGAATATTTAAGGCGAAATCCCGCAACCGACAATGCCTTTCCGCCGGCACATCCAGATTTGCACCAGTAATTCGGGTTTAAATAATAGATAAAGGCGAGATCAAACGGGCGTGTTTACAAGAAAATTATGCGAATGAAAAGCGGGGAAGCCAGACGTTACACGACACCGATGTCGCTGGCTCATTAAAAATGTACAACGTTTTGTCAGGTGTAGGTTATATTTACCTTTCCGTTTTAGCAAGAAGATTAAATTGGGAGAGAACCATGGTTGAACCAGACAAAAAACGAACAAACACCAGCATTTGGTGGGTATTAAGAGTAAAATTATAGCCTATTCCACAACATTGACATAAGAAATAAAAGACAAATCATTTAATTGGTTGGAAAACTATAAACGGCGATATTTCATATGGTTTTTGTTTTAATAATTAAAGAAAAACGGCTTAACAGATTTACATGTAACTTTATACATATGTTGATTAATGTCAATATTATATAAAAAAAAATATAATTTTTTTTGACTGCCATGTTTTTTCTACAGCTAATCCAAAATGGGCTCTTTCTTAACTGACCCTTGGGTGGTTGACAGCATTCCAGCAAAACGGAGCGTAATAGAGCAAAAAACAAAAAAGATTCTTTAAATATACATTACTGGCTATGGCACGACGTAGGGAATTTTGAAAATTCGAAATTTTTTGCTTGTCTTAAAAGGTCCACGGGCCTCAATAATTTTTTTTTTTCGATAATTTCGTCACAAAATTCTTTTAGATATTTTAATTCTCTTTAATTTGATATGTTTTCGAGCCCTGTACGATGATTTTTTTGCTGAGTTATCGCCGTTTAAAGAAAAAAAGTAATTTTTGACTTTGGTAATCACTTAGCCGGAAATAATAAACGTACAGAAAATTAAAGTAGTGTTTTGAAAACTGCAAAGTATCCTTAATAAGCTGTGGTGATTGGTTTTTTGTTAAAAAAAAATTTTGAAGCGAAATTATTGATTGAAAAAAGAGGTAAAAAATTGTATAATTAAATGACCATTTCAACCATTCCGAACAGTATGAAAAACAATCGCAGTGCTGTGACACTATCAAGGTTTCTTTGAAATACTTAAAGGTTGAAAAGTTGCTGTCAATATTTTTAGTCTGTCAATTATTTGCAAATTTATGCTGAGTTATGCAAACATCCCTCATTATGCAATTTTTTATCTCTTTTTCAGTCAACAATTTGGCTTCAATTTTTCTCTAACAAAAACCAATCACTACAACTTGTAAAAGATACTTCGCAGTTTTCAAAACCCTACTTTAATTTTCTGAAAGATCATTATTTCCAGAGTAATTGATTACCAAATTAAAAAATTACTTTTTTTCTTTAAACGGCGATAACTCATCAAAAATCATCGTACAGGACTCTAAAACATATCAAATTAAAGAGAATTAAATTTTCTAAAAGAGCTTTATGATGAAATTATTGAAAAAAAAAATGTACTGAATTCCGCGGACTTTTTAAAATACAATCAAAAATTACAAATATTTTTTCGATGGTTTTCTTATGGTTACTCAAAAATTCCTGCCGCTAAAAAAATGTTATCTCAATGTTCAAAAACTAGAAACTTGGAGCTTTAATTTATTTGTATTTTCATTTCTCTACAGCAATTTTTCTCCAAATTACAGCCCATTGACAATCACCTAAAAATTTGGGATTTTTTCTATATCCCTCAATTTTTGCGCCTAGTGTATTTATTTGCTTCTCGTAAATTTTATTTGTCAAAAGTTCAACGCAAGCATTTAAAGTAAAAATACTGTTTCTGTAATAATGGAGATGTTGCAGTTTCTTTTAATTGCAAATATTACTGTGCCATGTTCGCAGTCCCATTGTGTACCCCACCCCCTTCCATACTTCCGGTAATATCCCACTCATTCCGTGACCAAACATTATCTAACCGACCCACCCGTCGTATTAGCGACAGGGGACTCAACAACGCCCCTAATAATCCGTAAGTTAGCAAATCCGAATCTATCACAGTTTTGGCAAGTTGCTAGTATTAGGCGCAAGGGTGAAACCCGAGGGACCCCACCCCTAATTTCGTCCCTTCCGGGGTTAATTATCGGCCATCTTACGGGGCAATACTCCCACGCGTCCCGTCCGGATAGGGATCTAATATTGATAGAAAACATTGGGTTAATTAAGACGGCAGTAGATGAGGTTATCATCCGCGGGCAAACTGTACGGGACAGTCCGTAGGAAGAACTTTGGGGAACTCCTCTTTGTGTGACAAATGCTGAGAGCGTGCCACATGACCTTCGATATCGTGAGCTATTTTTTTATGTCGATATGAATGGATTGAGTTAACTCCATTCGACGATCTGGATCATCTTCGTTAAACTCCTCGAGCTGCTCATTCTTTTAGAAGGATCTTTATTAGCGATCAAGTTAAATGTAAAATTAATTTAAAAAAGAAAGTTTTTCGTCGTTAAGAATTCAAACTGCCGCTTCCGAAGCATCTTTAGGCGACCGATATCCGCAGAAGTTCTCGAGAAATGCAAACGGAAATGAGCAAATAAAAATCGCTATTTTATTTCCGACAAAGTTAAACCTCAACTGGGTTAGTAAAGATCTTTAAGAGCCGAAGCGAGTTTATGAAGTATTGTACTTTCGTATTAAACGTAGAATGGCATTAGTGCAGGGCCGTTGCCTGCGAATTTTGGAATTTTAAAGGAAATATCCTGAATGACAATGTACATTATTTCAAATGTAAAGAGCCCTCAATTTGACCATTTAACACTTCACTCGATAAGTTCGTAGGATGATTGATAAAATAACAACTTTTAGGCACAATTAGACTTTATTCATCAACATAGTCTTCTTCAAAAGTGTTGTGTTCCAATGCTTCTCTAACATTTCTATGCATTTTTTATAGAACGATTTGTCCAACTCTTCAAAATATGCTTCAGTTTCCGTGATCACCTCCTCACTGAAGCCATATCTCTTTCTGACGATTTTTTTTAGATTTACGAACAAGTAATAATTGTTGGGGGCTAAAACTGGAGAATTCGGGGGATGTGTAATAAATTCGAAGTGCAGTTCGTGTAATTTTTCCATTATTGCGATCGACTTATGACACGGTGCATTGTCTTGGTGAAAGAGCACTTTGTTCTTCTTCATTTGCGGCAGTTTTTACGCACTAATAGTGCTAGGTAATATTTACTATTGATCCTTTTTCCCTTTTCAAGATAGTCGATAATTGTTATGGACGCCATGCGCATCTCCAAATATGGACGCCATAACCTTCCCAGCAGACTTTCGTGTTTTTGGTCGCTTTGGTCATCTTTCGCCGGTTGCTGACTATCCAATTGACTGAAGTGTAGTGATGGATCCGTATTTCATCCATTTTGGCACATATTGGTACTATCTAAAAGTCAAATGGGTTTGTCAATTGTGGCGCCATCTATATCTTATTCCACGAACTTATTGAGTAATTTAGTACAGAAAAAGAATAGCTGGACCAAATGAAATAATGTTTTCATATATGATTCCTTATGCTGTTTACTTATAGCATGTAAAATTATCAAAATAGGCAAATTGAGGAAAAATAATGCATTTTCAAATGTGATAATTCAAAACTCGACAAAGGGATAAAATATACAACTGCAGTTTGTACAAATTATTAATAAGTATCTAAGTAAAAGCACCTGTTTTTTTCAACATTAATGGCCCCTCAGTTTTTTTTGAGTCACCTTGAGAGTAAGGGCCCCTACATTTGAAATGCATAGTAGTCGCTGCTGTCGTTTTGGTTATGATGAAAGTTAAACCAAAAACTTGCATACGTACAGGGTTGGAACGTCCTAGATTTCAAAGCCGAGAATTAGAAGATAGAAAAGAATAAACTCTTCTAAAAAAAGGAACTGACAGAGAAATATTATATACATAATTGCCAGACTGATATGTCGTTTTAAAACTTATGAGCGTTATTCTCTGTCTTTCGTGATATGGTAGCAATAAAATATGTAGGCGGGACGCCCCACCCATAAATTATAATGCGCCCGTGTGAATTGAATTATTATATCGTTATTGGTATACGGAAAATAAGCACTTGAGTCTTCCTGTGCGTACGCAGTATCCCGAGAAGTTAAATGTTTGGGTTGGTATTTTAGGCGATTCCATTGTTGGGCCATTTTTTATAAACGGTTCCTTAAATGCCAACAACTATGTAACAAATAAAATAAACTGTTTACGGACATGAACATGAATGACAACGAAATTTAAATGATTTACGGGCCAGAATTGTACAAGTCCTAAATAATATTTCCCCTGAAGTGTTAGAACGCGTAAGAACTGAGTTTTACGATAGGCTAGGTTTTTGCGAAGCACAAAGGGGCGACATTTTTGAACCACTTATTCAATAGGCATTTTTTCTTTCTTTCGTCTCATAACCGGGTTGATTTATATTTTTATTAATTTATTTTTTATAGAACTTCAATTATATTTTCTTGCATACCGGTTAGTTAAGGAATACAAAAATGTGAAAAATAATACAATTATGTTCGTACACTTCTTTTAAGTGTATGGGATAATTGTCAGAAAGTCAGAATTACGTAAGAATATCGTTTCATACAGCTAAGTCGATGTACACCCTCATATGCGAAAAATAAAAATGCGGAAAAGTACTGAGTCCCACTCCACTCAAATTCGGTAGGTGATGGGCGGTGTCTTTTAATTGTTTTCTTCTCCACTCCACTTATCAGTGGAGGTTATTAGAACTGCTTTTTATCCCCCAAAAAATTTTTGATTACCAAAGCTTTCCAAAAATATATTTTATAGGCACTCATCCATCGGTGCTCCAACAAATCAAACGGGGTAATCTCAAACATCAAAACAGAAACTACATTATCCCTTAATAAGGCTGAGTGAACTCCATTTTTTAGATTTCAAGATGGGAAGTGCATTCACAGCGCAACCGGGGAACCTCATCAAAATTTATGGAATGACGAACGACGGAGCTAACGAGCAAACCTTGAAGCGAGCACCACAGTTAGAGTGCAATTAAATGCTTGCCGATAGAGAGGCGCTGCGCTCTCCAGAAAGTCTACAGAGCGCTCTCGGATGAAAGCTTAAAAGGGAATGATAAATACAAATTTGAATCAATTCCAGAAGATATAATTTTTTTCAATTAATTCCGGCCGCAAGTTGAATGAATGTTCGGCTGCATGTACAGGGTGTCCCCGTTAAAAAGAGACAAAGCAAAACTGTAGGTTTTTTGGGTAGAAATATTGCGATGATACCAAACTTACCTTACTTCAAAAGTTAATAGTAGCCAAGGGTGACAAAGTTATAATTTTATTTTCGACTTTTATTATAACTCTTTTAAAATACAAAATTTTTGCATGAAATTTGGGTATGGCGTTTTTTTGGGGCGAGGAATTTTACTTATGAGGTGTCTAAATTAAGGAATGAAACTTTTCGACCATCGATCAAAATGGGCAATACGTCATTGGTTGAACATTGTTCTATTATTAAGAAATGAGCCTTGAAAATCATTCAAAAAATGCGTCATGACTTTTCCGACAATTATAGTAACACTGAATTAAAAACAGACTGATAAATCTTTCCATTTTTTTTAAATCGACAAAGAATTAAAAAAAAACGAATAGGTGCCACAGGGTTCCCAGGGGGAATATTTGCGTTAGTTTTAATCATCTCCTGATGATGGCAACACGATTGGCGAACGCACGTAAAATAAAAAAAAATATTGATAATATGTATACTTATGATATTAAATGAATATTTTATTAGGGTCCTCCCACGGCACAACGCAAACATAGAGAGCATGGTAAAATAACCGGCCATTATTTAAATATTAGCGGTCGCGTCGCTGTGTATCCGAAAAACGTCGAGTGGTCGCAAACACTGACACTACATTAACCTAAAAAGTACTAATGGGAAATGGTTAGTCCGGAGTTTGATAAATGTTTCAACGATTCCGCTTTTTTTCTCACGAAGCATTCATATTTTATCGCGATATATAATCAGCGCCAGATAAATCGTCCTCTGAGCAGCTAATCATCTTTCGATGATTCGTTTCCTTCTCGATATATTGGAGAGATATGGGAAATATTTTTTAGGTCCCCCAACGTGGAGTGTCGGCCTCTTATAAAGAATTGCCGTCTAAAGATCGGTTAGTCCACTATTCCGGAGAGAAGGGTGACTTGGAAAGGTAATAGAAATAGAAAAAAAGGGAAGGGTTGAGTGAACTCCAGAGTTAAAGGCGCAATTTTTTATTTGGGGGGGATATTGAATGCCATCAATTCCCGATTTTTCCCAGCCTAAAGCCCACGTTAACTTGAAAGGAATCTAAGTTGAACAAGTAAGTGCTTCACTTTTAGGAGCAGCTTTCTTTGTATATAGGGTGTTTCAAAAATCAACGTTAAGCCAACAGAAAAAAATACAAGTGATTTAGATCGGGGGAGCGCGCTGACTCAATTGTACTTCTTCTGCCTATCCCAGCGTCCTAGAAATTGTGCATTTAAATTCTCCCTGATATTTTTCACAAAATGTGGTGGTCTCCCATCCTGTTGGAACCATAGTTGTTGGATAATAACATTTTTTTCACCAAGAAACAACAGCAAGGTGGAATAACCTTATTTATTCAGACCTAAATATTTTTTAGAAATTAAATTTCCATATATGAAGAAGGCCCAACGATATGTCCTTCAACAATGACTGCCGAAACATGAACTTTTTAGGGATTTTGAGTATACATTTCTTGGAACCAATGAGTATTCTGACTTGATCAATAACGGCTATTACGTCGATTAACAACACCATATCCATAAACTGAATGATTCTTCATCTGAAAAAAGGATATTTCGTGCACAGTTATTATTGTTATTTCATCTTTCCATCATGCCTTCACAAAGTTACTAGAAACATCTTTACTTACCAATCGGCTTACAGTTGACTGGTTCATTGGAGGTCTATTGGAGGTCTATTGGAGGTCTATGTACAATTCATTAAACAGTACACAAACTTGGTCTTGGGATCTCTGCATGTCACAAAACCCCCTCCAAACCCTAAAAAAACGCTATGCTGATGAAGGGTGCGTTTCCCTTTTCCTTCCCGCCCTTTTTTACCGGGTTTAAAAGGCGCCCTCAAGCCCAAAGAGACTGACGGTCCAGGTTCTGACAGAAACTTTTTTTTTATTTTGGAAGGCGTACACAATATTTTTCTGTTCTACCGTAATTTAAGTGAACCCATATGTTCTTTAAGTCTTGTTAAAATTTATGTGTTTGTCTGCCCAATATACTTTTGCTCACAATCTTTAAAAACGCACGTTGAACAAGAAGTATAGGGACAAACGATGACATACGAATGAACGAATCCGCTCGAAAACCGCCTAAACGAAATTACAATTCATTTCACGACCACGCCTTGCTGAATGAATCTTAATAAGCCGAATGGCTAGTGAAAAACGGTGCTACGACTCTGGTAAAGCGTGAAGGGCGTTCTATGCGGAGACAGTGGGAAAAATATATCTTCTTAACAACTTACCCGTTCCTTCCTAATCGTAGTAATCAAGTGAAATACGGCTCAGGAGGTTTTTCTTCTCTCTTCCAATCTCTCCATAGACTGCAGTCCTCAATTTGCGTAAACTCTAACAGAAACAATGCATACTAATTTTAATTTAAACCATTTCATCAATTCGTCGTGTACTTTCAGCGGAAAGGGAGAGATCAGATAGGGCATGAGGTGTTTGCACTTTGAGCCTTTGATGACCAGCATAAATGAAATTAATTTGATGATACTTTCGACTTTATCGAGCCTACATGTGAAAAACGACCCAGGCATGTAATAAAAAAATTGTCTTCTAGTATCTACACTACAATGCGCACTCAAATCGGTCAGACCACAGTAATATGTGTTCCCTGCCTCTCACTAACCTCTGCTAATGTTGTTCAATAAAGTCATTACGTCTAACACCGTCACAAATCAATCATAATAAGCTCACGGTAAGGGATAATAGCCTGTGCTATCCTAATCAACGGTGTATCATCAATCAGGTTGCTATTATGTCTTAATAGATCTGAGCGAACATTAGCTGTCGTGTCAATAACGGTGTACTCTGCCACTCTTGTCTGTTATGTTAGCACATCGCGTAGTTTTGCTGCATTCGGTTGGAGGTCCGTCAGAAAATCAAGGTGAAAGTTCGAAATATTTTGTTAAAAACAACTAGTAACTGGTTTTGTGGAACACTTTTTTCTTACATGTCGTGAGTGACATTCTTAGAATTCTGCTAATTGTCACAGAGTGGTTTTTAACTGAATAGTTACGTCTTGATTTTAGAGAATTCCACTTTTTTTCCAGACCTCTCTCCAACAGATTTTTTCCAAATATGCTGAGAAAATGAGAACAAATGTCACTTTAGGTTACATAACATTTGTTTGTTTACGATCGAGATCCCTGAATTAGTCAGATAAGACAACCAAAAACAGGCACTGTTATAGTATTTTTTGCTTCTGTTGGAGATTAATTCGTTAAATCTGTAGAGACTTTAAGAACGATAATTTGCATACATTGTAGTCGGCTACGAAGTAAGGTATTTAATTTTCCAAGTGCCATTAGGATTTCCATTAAAACCGTCTTCGGAATGAAAATAAAAGGAGGCATTAAAGGAAAGACCTGAAAAATTTATTGCCAGAATTACGTCCGTCCGCTTTGATGCCTCGTAGTGCCTTTGTGGGAAATCATACGATGGCTATACGTAACATTTATTTTGTTTTCGGTATTTTTTTTATAAAATTCGTTTTTCCAAAAGAGTTAAAAATTATTTTTCTAACAAAATTGTTTTTAATATCATTAGTCGCAATTATACTGTTTTATTACTTTTTTTAATGGATGATATATAATTCTACACTGAACGAAATTGTTTCAATAATTTCTACACTACACTCAAATCGCTTACAATTCTTAGAAACATACGGAGAGATACGAGAGGTTCATCAGATGTGTATTATTAGTCTGACCAATTTTGTTAGACGTCCATTGTCTGAACCGCTAAAAGACAAGCTGCGCCAATAAGCAGCGACAAATTAAATTCCATCCATTGTCAACGAGAACATTGATTAAGGGAGATACCCAGTCCATTTAGCTCAGGATTCGGTCCGCCCAATGTTTATCTTTTATTTCTATCGAAACTTTTGTATCTGTTCGTCCTTTGTGTAAAGAGACAATTAACGGAAAAGTAAAGGATTCTGGAAAGTTTGATGGAACATTCAATTTTCGCGGATATAAGTAAACTTTTGTGGTACCCCTCAAACTTTATACTTGAATTAACATCTTAAATTAAGCAAATATTTTCTTTTGATTCCTTGCGAAATTTTATTTATTGTTCTATCTGACGATTCTAAGAAACGATGTGGATAAAGAATCTATCACATGGGAAACACTAATATTCATTTTTGCAATTAAAAAAACACGTTTAAAGTTAATTTTTGTAATGTTGTCAATAACTTCAGTCCTCAGGAATAATCCAGATTTCATGTGAAATTTTCTGTTTGAATTCTTCAATGTTTTATGGTCGATTGACATAAACTTTTCATTTTAAATACCCCCACAGAAAAAAACCTAAGGGATTTAGATCCGGAGAGCGCGCTGTCCATTCAATTGTACCTCTTCTGCCTATCTAGCGTCCTGAAAATTGTGCATATACTCCCTGATTTTTGCTTCAAAATGTGATGATTCCCCATCCTGTTGGAACCATTGTGTTTTAAAAATGAATGATATTAATTTTGAGTAACGGTGTGCTATCTGGTTTTGCTTCAGACTTGGACACAGCACAACGGATACTTTTGCAAAACTTACAAAACGCTTACGGAGACAGTGTTTTTTTCAAAAACCGAGGTTTTTTGAAGATGAACTACCAGCGGAAGGCGTGAGAAAAATGAAGAACCGATGAAAATGTCGATAGAATACGGGATCTTGTTCGTTCAGATCGTCGGTTGACGACAAGAACGATTGGGGAAGAGTTCAATTTTGAATCCAAACATCAAGAGCAACTGGATGTTGCATCACGACAATGCGTCTTGTCACACAGCCATATCAGTAAAGAGTTTTTAGCCAGTAAAAACATTCCTGTGGCTCCTCAGGATTTACCTCTATTTACCTGACTTGAGTCATTGTCACTTTTTCTCTTCCCGAGATTGAAGAATCACCTCAAGGGACGTCTTGAGACCATAGAAAACATTTAAACGGCTGTAACCGACCAGCTGAAGGCTGTTCCAGTATATGAGTTCCAGCACTGCTATGAGGAATGGAAGAACCGTCTCCAGCGCTGTGGGACTTCCCAAGGAAGTTATTCTGAAGGAGAAAATACTGAATTGTAATTCTATTCGAATAAAAAAAAATCAGTCTCATTACTTAATTTACACCACGTGACAAAATAAATAGATCACAATTAATTACTGCTAGTGAAAGGGACAAGGAAGTATAAAGGTTGCGCCTTTCCACTATTCGTAAACCTCAAGTCATCAACCCGAATAAAATGTTTCGTTTGTGAGTCCGGTTATTAAAAGTTTTAATAACTTGGAACTTGCCATAAATCAAAAGAACTTTCACTCTAATTAGCTCGTCGTTAACCTTTCCTGAAAGGGGAAGCGAACTGCCCCCTGATTGCTTATTTAAATTTCCTTTAGAACGTTGTTCGAAAGGCTTTTCTCTAACGTTAATATAAACATTTTCAGCAAATAAATATTTGAACACTTAACCACTTGTATAAGTAAATTATGTACATTGTGTGACGTGTTTCAGTTACACTGATGAGTCATATTACAACGAAACCGGCCTGCGCTCTTCATAATTGGTGTTCTACGTAGGTTAGTATCTTGTGTAAACTTGTATGTAAATTTCGATTGAACAAACAAGCAGGGCAGATAACGAATCAAACGGTTTTTTATTCTATTTTTTTCTACCATTTTCCGAGCGACAAATTTTAATTATCAGATCCACTGATCAACGTGAATGAAAAATCTTCCCGTCTAAATTCCCCGGAATTTATCAAAGGCCCTTCATTAAACTCCTTTGTTAAATCGCGACCTATCTGATTGAGGCAGAAAAAACACGACGCGGAACTGATTTGACGTTTTCCGACTCGCTTTTTGCCCAATTTAAATGTAATTAGTTATATTGTTACTCGCTGACTAAATTTTGATACGCACATCGAGAGATTTGCCGCTTCTCCATTCGTACTACTATGTCAAAACAGAAAGTGATAACTCTTAGCAGTAAAATAAACATAAATATTTATATATTTTATCTGAATCATATATACCCACGAGGTGTGTAAATTAAGTAATAAGACTGGCAACGTAGCGCCCGATCTAGCAACACTGCGGGGGACGGGACTTGGAAGGGAGGTAGGTTAACATATAGTGCACGTTCAGTACAAGTTTGAACTTGTTGGAGTCATTTGTTTATTCTTTGTGACTGTTTTCGTAAACCAGGTTTCAAATGCATGCTGATTTGCTTTTTTGATAGCCAGGGAATTGTCCTCAAAGAGTTTGTGCCTCCAGGCCAAACAGTAAATCATCACTTCAAAAAACGGTTATGCCTGTGAGACCAAACATCAAGAGCAACTGATAGACAGCCATTTCAGTTAACGAGTTTTTAGCCAGTAAAAACATTCCTGTGGCTCCTTAACCCTTTTTTGCCTGACTTGAGACCTTTTTTGATTTTTTTCTCTTCCCTAAATTGAGAAATCCCTAAATTTTAGGACTATAGAAAATATTCAAATGGCTGTAACCGACCAGCTGAAGGCTATTCCAGTATATGAGTTCCAGCACTGCTACGAGGAATGGAAGAACCGTCTCCAACGATGTGTGGCTTTCCAATGAAGTTATTTTGAAGGAGACAATACTGAATTGTAATTCTATTCGAATAAAAAAAATAAAAAGATCTCGTTACTTAATTTACACACCTTGTATTTATCCATAACAGTGTCTGTAATCGACCACCTCAGGTCAGGAAGACCAAAGTTCAGGAAGACCAAAGTTCAGGAAAATCAAATTATATCCAATTTTAATCCGCTAGAGATCAGTGGTGTTAATGCAGTATCAAAACTGCTGCAAATTTATATACAATGGTTTGAAAATTTTTACGTAAAATACCAAAAATGTGTCTTTATAAACTTCAACGACTATTTGATATGGAGGAGACAGACTTGGCAATCATATCCAATACCTACTCAAAACTGTCGAATATGGTCTACAGAAAATCGAGAAACAATCAATTCAGAAAGGTCTTCATGTCAAGAAAATCACTGTTTGGTGCGGTTTCATAGCCAATTTCATCATTGGTCCGTATTTTTTCTAGTGAGAAGTACAGAATGGAGAGGTCGTTTTTGCGACCAGTTAAACACTTGTAAACTGCTGTTTCTCAAGGTCGTGTTATAAGCGGACATTTTGAAAATTCATGGCCACCAAGATCGCCTGATCTGAACCCAACGCGGATTTTGACTTAGCGTTTATAATGCTACCAACTAATGCAGTCTGCAAAAAAACTGTAGTTATGCTATTATGTTTAACCAGGCGTACATATTGCGGTAACTGACAGAAACAGTTGCATGTACCTAGTTAGTACAAAGATCGATTTCTATATCACGACTTCTGTCTTGTTATACGTATCCCTTCTGCTCGGAAACACATAAACGGACAATCTACTAGTTTATCTTTTGTTTGCGCACGGTCACGCGATTTTTCAATTACGGCATTAGTCGAATTCATTCCTCGTGGTTTTCCATCGCTACCACTGCAATCATTCCGTTACTGTTACATGATTAGTAGACGCCGTGGCTCAGTTTCTCTTTCGTTTAGGTGAGATACGTCGGAATAAGGTAGTATATTCATTAATCTTCATTGTGAATGGACGCCGTTCCATTCACAACTTTATTATTGTATTAGGTTGAACATACGATTGTCATTAAGCTAAATATCGTCCACAAAGTTTAATTTTTTTTAGTCAATTATCTACTTGAGGCTTAATTATAATTTCGAAAGCACAATTGACATTTTATTTGTGAACCGCTGGACAGATTTAAAAAAAAGGAGCGATATTTGATGATCAGAGGAAATATAGACATCCAAAAAAAACGTCATCAAAGTTGGCCAATAAAAAAAAGACGTATTTCTATTATTAATCGAATTTATAACCTTATTTACTTGTGAAGACTGTCACATCATATGACAGCCATCGTTTATTTTACAAATTGTGACAGTCACTTGTCAAAAGTTCGACATAACCGAAAAGCTTAAACATGACCGCTATTTCCATCTCTTTCGTTCATAGCCAGAGTTGATGACGGTTTTTTTGGATGTCTATATATCTTTCAAATCAGCTGTCACAATACCCCCCCCTCTTTTTTGGAAAACAAAAAATATAACGGTAGCGCCCTCTGTGTGGTCGAGGATCAAATGACGTACTTATGTCACTTTTTTGTTAGAAAGCAGTAAAAGTATATTTCATGCAAAATAAAAACCGATACACATCATCAAGCACGTGTTTAAGCTGGCAAAGCGCACTGTTGCCAGATTGTTATAAAATTATTCAGTATTTAGAAATAATTTGGACTAGCATGTGGATGAATTCTTAGTGTTTGCTGATAAACAAACAAAAGAAGATACAATATAATGTTACAATATAATGATACAATAAAAGGAAATAATTTTAAATTTTTATATATTTTAAAAGGCGTTGGTTTATGCATAAATATGCAATCACAAAAAGAGTAGAAAAAATTGGTCGTAAAAGATATAAAACAAATACTTTTTTTTACTATAAATATATAATACAAACTAAATATAATATAAAATACAAACTATTTTTTTTAGTTTGTATTTTATTTAGGTATTATTAATTAAAATTAATAAGAGGGAAAATCAGTAGAAGGCACACGGAAGTTTTGAAATTTAAAAAAAAATATTGTATATCGAAAAATTATTTTTCCAAAAGATTTTCTCCCAAAAATTCTCATATAAATATGTCAACAAGTATAGGAGGTGTGTAAATTAAGTAATGAGGCTAATTTTTAAATATTTTATTCAAATAGAATTACAATTCAGTATTGTCTCCTAAAAAATAACTTCGTTGGGAAGCCACACAGCGCTAGAGACGGTTCTTCCATTCCTCATAGCAGTTCTTGAACTCATATACTGGAATAACCTTCAGCTGGTCGGTTAGAGCTATTTGAAAGTTTTATATGGTCCCAAAATGACGTCCCTTGAGGTGATTTTTTCAATCTCAGGAAGGAGAAGAAAGTCACAAGGATTCAAGTCAGGCGAATAAGGAGGTTGAGGAGCCACATGAATGTTTTTACTAGCTAAAAACTCGTTTACTGGAATGGCTGTGTGACAAGGCGCACTGTCGTGGTGCAACATCCAGTTGTTCTTGATGTTTGGCATCACACGCATGACCTTTTTTTAAATTTTTAAAAGCCTCTCCGTAAAAGTGTTGATTTACTATTTTGGTCTGGCTATCAAAATTCTCTGGCTATCAAAAAAGCAAATCAGTATGCATTTGATCTTCGACTTGCTCATTCTTGTTTTTTGGGTCTTGGGGGAACTTGAAGTGTGCCATTCCATACTTTGGCGCTTGGTTTCCGGGTCATACTTTGGGTCAAACACCCAGTCTGATCACCAATAATGACGTCTTCTATAAAATGGGGATTCCAAAAATTCCAAGACGCGTTTCTCTCTTGATGTCTATTTGTTCCTGTGAAAGGTTTTTTGGAACCATTTTTGCGCTGATTTTTTTTTATCCCCAATTCGTTAGTCAAAATCTGATGAACAGTGGTCTGATGCAAATTTAACTCTTCCCCGATCATTCTTGTCGTCAATCGACGATCTGAACGTACAAGACCCCGTATTCTATCGACATTTTCATTGGTTCTTGAAGATGAAGGCCCTCCGCTGCGTTGTTCATCTTCAAACGACTCTCTTCTTTCTAAGAATGCCTTAAACCACCGAAAAACCTGGGCTCTTGAAAAAACACTGTCTCCGTAGCTGTTTTGAAGTTTTGCAAAAGTATCCGTTGAGCTGGTCTTCAAGTCTGAAGCAAAACATGAGAGCACACCGATGCTCAAAATTAATCTCATTTTTAAAACGCACTAGAAAAAAAAAACGATTTACAAAAACAGTCACAAAGAACACACAAACGACTTGTTATGAACAAGTTCAAACTTGTACTGAAAGTGCATTACACGTTAACCTACCGCCATTCCAAGTCCCATCTCCGCATTGTTGCTAGATCGGGCGCTACGTTGCCATTCTCATTTACTTAATTTGCACACCTCGTATTGACACGCCTCTGCTGCCTACCCTTTTTGGATTTCCATTCGGTAATTAAGCTCGGGGTAGAAGTCGACGCGAAATTTTTACCGACAAGGTGCCCCCCACTTAATGGCGGATATTGTGTACGTGCCATATTTCCCGCAAAATAAACATTGACACAAAGTGAACCTGGGAAATCGTGTCGCGACCATGTTCTACGACAAGGGAAGGGCGTTAACTGGGTCAGACCAGGTTCGATGCGGGAATCTAAATTATACCGAGGCGCTTGAGCCGCTGCAATATTAGAAGGTTTTAAATTGGACTCGTTTAGTTAACCGAGGAGACGGAAATAAATTCTAGGGAGGCTTAATGTCGGTTTGTTTATCTAGAACGCAATGGAAAACATTGATCGCAGCAGTAGTATTAGAAAGATTAGATATTCTAATTATATACTGGAGATAAAAAAATGAACCACCAAGTATACAGGCTTCCACCAAGCTGAAAATATATCGTAAGTAGAGTTCGTGCGAGCGCGGAGTGTAACAGGACCGTAGTCAGTTAACGAATGAAAATATTAATATGTTTACATAAATGATGTAGCAACATGGTACTATTTTTACCAAATAGTACGGTTAAGTCAAGGATAAAATGCCTATATAAATTAAGTTAACACGTAACAATGGCAACACTTACATAACGAAATTGTCCGCAATGTCTTCGCGTATTAATGTCATTACATTGTTGTAAACCCGATCGACATATGCAAGTCTTAACATACTTTCATGAGGAATTTTTCGGTCCATATATTTTTCTAAAAACGTACGTAACTTGTGGTTCTCTAGTTTGTTTAATGAAATATTGCATGCAACAAAGGCTTCTGTAAGTTCATAGAAAAATACGGAGTCGTCGGCGCTGGACGAGGCATGGCTTTTCAGATGTCTTGTTACTTTAGTTTTATCTGAAGAATTTATAATGCGTTCACACACAGTACAAAGAAGGTCATTTCCTTGAATACGTATGTCCCTAAAACCCTCGCGATCACTGTCAAACCACGTTTGAAATATTTCCCGTCTATTTCTTTGCACCTTTGGCATGATATCTCACTTTATTCACTTCTCCCCTCTAATAATTATTAATATTTATAAAGTTATTTAAACACACGGCGAATACGTAAAAACGAAACGTATCAACGCGATGGAATACCGACGACTGTCTCTTACAGCGTGCCATAAATAACTAAAATTGCTAGCGCAGTTTTCGTAATGCAAGTCAGCTGTGAGCTGTGAAGGCCAACGAGTCAAGGGCAGGACATGCACAGTGTCGGCCCTGTGTCATTCGTGCTTGATAATAAGTAATAATATTTAATAATGTACTATGATGCAACATAGTTTCTGTGAACATATTAACATTTTTATTCGTAAACTGACTACGGTCCTGTTACACTCTGCGCTCGCACGAACTCTAATCGTATGACTATCACTCAATACGTTCGTAGGATGACTATTAGAACAACAATTTTTAGTCAAAATTCAAACGCTTCTCTAACCTTTCTATGGAATTTCTTGTAGAACGATTTGTCCAAATCTTTAAAATACGCTTCAGTTTCGGCGATCACCTCGTTGAAACATATATTTTTCTGAGATTGAGCAGATTGAGCAGCAGTGAATAAAACTGTATTTATTACTGTTGTTACGGAATTAATAATGGCATTTCAGTATGTAAAAAAAATCAATAAAAAAAACTTTATTTACACATATGTTGCTGGACCAAAACGTACGTACTTTGATTCAGCTGCCTGGACCAAAAACGACGAACGAGTATTTTCACTATGAAGCAACTCGCCCATTTTAGTAGGTACTTTATTGATCGAAGCCCTGGTAAATTCCAAAATTTGTCAGATTTCCTTTCGCCAATTTCCAAATCCCCCTCTCACACGAAACACTTCCCTTATCTGTTATCGATAAAGTGAAAATCTCACGGGAACTTTCCTCGACACAGCGCGACATCGTGTTGCAGCATCCACCCAGGTCGTAATTTATAACGGATTTCCGTTGGATGTAGGGTGTCATCCCAGACCATGAGAGATTCAGTTAGCTCACAGAGATCGCCAATATTGATTTTATGCACGACCGGCCTATCGAGGATGTCATCGGCCTCCTCTCTATATTTCACTTGGGGGTTTAATTGAAAAACTTTTTCGGGTAAGTAATTTTTACTGTCCTCATGGATCCAGCATTCGCGTACATAGAGAGAAATATTTGAATGGAAAGTCGGACTATTTAACTCAAACGCTTTTGATTTCGTTCAAATCAGTAATATTGTATGAGCCAGTTGAAAAAGGCGTGAGAAATTTTCTATTAAATAAAATGTAAAAAATCCCTAAAACATCCGTTTTTGTTTTTTCTCTTTTTTTTTCTAGACAATTCTAGAACTATTCTTTTTAGAGAAAAGTTGAAAAGAGGAAAAATTGCAAAGAAAATGGAAACATTTTTTCAAGAATTGCTTACGACCACGATCACATACGACTTTCAGATCTTGTGACTCAGAAATCTTTTGATAATAAAACAACACACCTTTCATCCAAATCGGTATGATAGTAAGTTTTGCACAAAAATTGTCCAGCTGTTACAGTAAAGAAAACGCGATTTCTCCAAATTTTATAGAGCCGTCAATAAAGCGTTGAGTAACATGATTTTTTGTATGTATACGAGGTGTGACTATTAAATAACCGCACTGATGCTGCTACTAGCGCGCTGCGAGCGTGTTGCGACAAGTTTGAACAGAAGTGTGTCTGGTGATACTTTCCCCACCCTGAGGTCGCTGGATAAGGCAGTGGGTCGCTCAGAGTGACTGTAGCGTCGTTTGAATTAGTCTACGCACCAGTAACGCGTACCACGCGCACCAGTAAAGTGTTCAGACGGAGCAACGGGTTAATCTCAAGTTTCTGGTTAAACTGGGGAAAACTTTTACAGAAGCTTATGCAATATCAAAAGAAGTGTACAGGAATGAATGTTTATCCCGCACACAAGTTTTTGAATGGTTTAAACGGCTTAAAGTGGGACGTGAAACGACCGAAGACGATCCGCGCCCCGGACGGCCCTCAACGTCAAAAACGACGAAAACATTGAAAAAACTGGTAAACTAATCCGCGAAGATCGTCGTCTAAGCATCCGAGGGCTTGCTGAAATAACAGGAATGCCAGATTTTGCATGACTCATTCAAGATGCGCAAAGTTTGCGCAATAATAGTGCCAAAACTCCTTACTCCCGAGCAAAAGGAATCAATAATGTACATTTGCGCTGACATTCTAAACAACTTTGACACTGATCCAGGCTTGTTGACACGGTGACACTGAAGGGGACAAGATTCGAAAGTGTGGAAACGGTTAAAGCAAAAGCGATGGAGGTTCTGAACCAGCTGCCAGAAGCGGACTTCCAGCACTGCTTTCAACAATGAAAAAGTCGTATGGAGCGGTGTAGAGATCGTCAAGGGGAGTACACTGAAGGCGAAAAAACTTGCTTCTGTAATTGGTAACGATTAAAAAGTGTTATGACAGCAGTTCGACTATTTAATAGCCACACCTCGTAAAAGAGAACCTTCTTTCGTACAAACTTTCGAACCCATTTTGAATATTTAAAATCAATTCAAACTTATCTTTTTATGCGTGACAAATTGAGAACCTTCGTTTACTTCACTCACCCGCAGCCCGAACGAAAAGATTTTAATCAAACCCAAGGTACCCAATTAAAACACACGATATTGATAAAGTAAACGAGGAAACGAGATATGCCTTTATGAATCAGTCGATTCTGTGATTATCCTATAGCACGACCGACTAATCTTTATAATTAACAAAACATCAAAGTCAAACCTAGAATCGGATCTATCCATGAGAGCCCATTTGCCTGAAACAATTCCTGTTAAATAGTATCCGATCAACAAAGGAGTCTCGCTGCATGGAAATGTCGATGGATTATCCTCTTTGGATCTTGGCTCAACTGTTGGAAAAATTAATTGAACCGAAAGAGAATTTTAATCCATGTGAGGTTTTGTCGTGTTTGTAGAGTAAAAAATAATAGTATAAGGGCTGCACCTATTTTACAAGCGATTTATAGCAAAACGTAAGTCCTTGGATTTAGTTGAAACTGGTGAAGTTTAAAATTATCAGTTTTCGATAGTTTCATGATAATACGTACTATACAGGGGCCAGTAATTGAATGTACAACGTAAAATCTGAGATTATTTAATCCAAAAGAAAAACTTATTTAGGTCAACTTGTATATAGCCAAAGTTGCTTCTTTTAGCCGCTAGAAGGCCTCAAAACTTGGTTTTCAAAATAATTTTTTTCGGAATTTTGAGGCCTATATTGTCTTCTTTTGAGTCGAGGAATCTTTGGGGTTACCTTGTACACGTACTTAATTCCTGAACACCTTGTATTAATGTTATTTTGATACTTTTCATCTAAATAAATTGGTAGTTAAATACTTCATAGTAATAATTGAAAAATTTTAAAATAGTCCTAAGTTTTTTACAGATTTTCCTTCAAATGATTATTTATTTTTCTGTAATTAAAAATAAAGCATTATTTTATTTCATGTAACATACAAATATTGTTCATGAATTAAATGAAACAGCATGACATACCGGGATTGCTATTTGCTAGAACCAATATGTTCTAGACTCTTTCTTGATTAACATTGCAGCAGATATACGAGGTGTGTAAATTAAGTAATGAGACTGGCAGCGTAGCACCCGATCTAGCAACACTGCGGAAACGGGACTTGGAAGGGCGGTAGGATAACATGTAATGCAGCTTTAGTACAAGTTTGAATTCGAAGATTAAATGCATGCTGATTTGCTTTTTTGACAGCCAGGGAATTGTCCACAAAGAGTTTGTGCCTCCAGGCCAAACAGTAAATCAACACTTTTACAGAGAGATTCTTGAAAAACTTCCAAAAAAGGATCATGCGTGTGAGACCAAACGTCAAGATCAACTGGATACTGCATACGACAATGCGCCTTGTCACACAGCCATTTCAGTAAGCGAGTTTTTAGCCAGTTAACCTTTGGACTGCCGGCATTTTCCCCTTATAAATGGATATTTTTGAGAGGCAAAGTTTATATATATAAACATGTAATACATGTAGAGTAGTTGCCGAGGTTACGGGTGACTCATATATGAGCCAGGCCGGCTGGCAACGGTCGGGCCAATGTTAAAAATTTTCAGATTGTGTAAATTACTATATATTTATTTGTAACCGAATGTGCTTGATATTATAATGTAATAAGCTACCAAAAACCACTCAAAAACGTGAAAAAAGCGATCAGTCACAATCATAATATTTTTTTCTTCACCCCTAGACTTACATATTTTCATACGTATATATTTTCATACGTATATATTTTTATACTTATATATAGAGACATCCAAAAAAAACGTCATCAAAGTTGGCCGAGAAAAAAAAATACGTATTTCTATTCTTAATCGAATTTATAACCTTATTTACTTGTCAAGACTGTCACTTCATATGACAGCCATTGTTTATTTTACAAATTGTGACAGTCACTTGTCAAAAGTTTGACATAACCGAAAAGCTTAGACATGACCGCTATTTCCATCTCTCTCGTTCATAGCCAGAGTTGATTGATTTTTTTTGGATGTCTCCATATTTATATAGTTATAGGTAGAAATTCAATGTTTTACATTCGAATTCAATCGAACACATTATATTCAAGTATCGCTAAAAAAATCATTATTTATCCTAAATACAGTAATTCAAGTAAAAAACTAATAATTATTCTATGTAAAAAAAAAATTAATTTGAAATAACCGATAAAAAGTCAATAACCGTTCAATAAAAAATTTTTGAAAATAACACCCCTTTCGCTAGGAGTGGTTTCGGCATCTCAATCAATTGCGGAAAATTTTAGGGTACATTTTACAGATTTTACAGCGTTCTTTCGAAAAAAAAAAACGTGTAAAAAGTCAATACCCACCTAATAACGAATTTTTTTAACATTTCACCCCCTCGCTAGGGGTAGTTTCGGCATCTCAATCAATTGCGGAAAATTTTAGGATACATTTTACAGATTTTACAGGCCATTTACAAAAAAAAATCAGTAAAAAGTTCAATAACGAATACAAGTTCAATAACGAGTTTTTAAATATTTCACCCCCTCGCTAGGGGTAGTTTGGGTACCCCGAACGACTAGAAAGAATTTCAGTTGTATCATTTAGAGATCAGAGAGCCTATTAAATGGGAAAAATTCACTATAATATCTGTATTCATCACTAAAACTATTATTTTATTACTGTCCCATATATGAGCCAGCCGGCAGTCTAAAGGTTAAGAAATTCCTGTGGCTCCTCAGCCTCCTTATTCGCCTGAATTGAGTTCTTGTGACTTATTTCTCTTCCTGACATTAAAAAATCACCTCAAGGAACGTCATTTTGGGACATAAAAAAACATTCAAACGGCTGTAACCGACCAGCTGAAGGCTATTCAAGTATATGAGTTCCAGCACTGCTGTGAGGAATGGAAGAACCGTCTCCAACGCTGTGTGGCTTCCCAAGGAAGTTATATTTTGAAGGAGACAATACTCAATTGTAATTCTATTCGAATAAAAAAATTTAAAAAAAAAACAGTCTCATTACTTAATTTACACACCTCATATGTGGCGTACTTTTTCGATTTATGGTGACATTTTTGGTGCAACTTTAGATGCAGATTTTTTGGTGGACCCTGTAGAAATTTTCATTTATCTTCGTTTAATTGTTATTTTTACATCTTTTTTATCAATTTTATTTTTTGTGCCTATTAGTTTCTTATAACTTAACCGTATCCACCATCCAGTGTGGCACGATAGTTTATTCAAACAAATTTTCGGTGACATAATTTGAAACAGGACTCTGTACCGTGATAAAATATGCATACCCGACACGTCCGTCCATCCAATTTAGTTGGCAGCGGCGATTTTTGAAAATTTATTCGGGCTACAAGTTAATAATCGCCACAGAATATTGACCCCTTATTACTATTCATGGTGGTCGGAGGGCGTTTAATTGAACCCACGGAAAACTCGATTAGACAGCGGAGAGGAGTCGCCTCTGTGCCGAGTTTGATTTGATTATCTTACTCAAAGTAAACATTCGGAGTTATGCCTGATTTGCATAATACCAATGCGTCCGAATAGCGTCGGCATCTATAATAAGCTGTGTATTTCGGACAGTGTAAACAGGACTTGCGGAACTGTTCGTCTCAGTGGCGTGCATATAATAGAAGCAAAAAGGTGTTGCCTGCCTTAGAAAATCTTAAGAAGCGAAGATAATGATACTTATCGTTTAAAAACTGCTCGACAAACTTGCGGTCCTTAAATTTCAGTAGCCTGTAGTTAGGTACTACAGGTCCAGTACAGGGAGCTAAAATCATCAAAAACTGTTCTTGAAACATATAGGGCTACATTTTGACGGTTTCCTATGTTATTTTTTTGCGTACACAATGCGCGTACACATTTTTTGCGTGCACAATGCGCGGGGTCCTAAAAAAATCCTCACCAAAGATGAGCGCTGTAGCTCAAATCTAAGAGGTCGCTTTTTTGTGTTAGTTTCCCATTTGATTAACATGCAAAAATTTTGATTTTTATTCAAATTGAAATTACATGTAATCAATTCAATTTTTTTAAATAACCATAATATATTCTTAAAGCTGACTCTTTAAGCTTTCCAAAACTGTATAATAACGTATTAATATGACAATTAGAAGACCAGTTAAAGCCTCTGAAAAATACTATATTTCTTACTACGGGGAAATTGTTTTCAGTAATTTTTTATTTATGTAATTTATTATAAGTTTCATTGTTATTGGTGGTTTAGAGTGTATTTCTATGTTTTAATAGTTTTAAAAATGATTGTCGGAAACTAGTCTAGATGGCAGCACTTATGATAATTAGAGCATATGGTTTATGTTTAACAAAATTAATAAAATTACTAATTGTAATAACAAAAAATTTCATGATCATAGTCGCTCTACTTTCGAAGTGAAAAAATGGTGAAAAAAAAAACACTTTTCCAATTTCAGCAGCCATTTACAAGTTAACAATAGCACTTGGAGACTTTGGGTCGCTTAAAATTTTGTAAATTCAATGGGCTACAACTTCTTAAATGCATATGCTATATCAAATATTCCAAGAAACGGAGATATAAGCGGAAATGTGAGAAAATGCGATGTGATGTGATTAACAAAGAATTTTACCTTGAAGTTTTGGAAAAATTGCGCGACGCAGCATTTTTTCAGGAAACTTTGAGCATATTGAGCGACTCGTGCAAAATCGGGCGAACAAATTTCTTGTCGATTCCTGTTATTTCAGCAAGCCCTCGGATGCTCAGACGACGATCTTCGCGGATTAATTTAACAATTTTTTCAATGTTACCAGATTTTTTCCTGTTTTTTTCAAATTCATGTCAAGAATGAAAAAAAAATTCTCAAAAATCGCAGCAGAACCTTGTAGGGGTTTATTCAAGTTTTCAGAACTGCCCTTAGATTTTCTGTGCTACCGTTGGTTGCTGAGATATCGTCGATCAAAGACAAATGGGTCCTTTTTGATTTAAAGTTCGATATTTCAGCAACAAATGGTCGTATCGAGATTAAAAAAAAAGCAAATTGAAGCTGAATAAACAAGCTATCCGGTCCATACCATGGCTAAGTTAGAAAATGTTTTTTTCAAGCTCGTGGACTTGAAAAAAAAAGCAAAACAATTCGCAAAATTTTTTCTCACAGTACTTCCTAAAATTGCGCGAAACATGTATCTCTAAAAATTTTATTGCCGAAATATCTCAAGACTAGAAACTTGAAGCTTCAAAATGCTTTTTTTTAGATCTCGATAAGACCCTTTTTCACTGAGATACAGCATTCTGAAAAATCACTAAAAATTCGGAAAACATTTTTGACCATTTAATTTTTTCCATTAGTGTATTTCCCGATCCTCTGGCGTTTCAACCAAGACGCCGCATTTCACTAATGAATTAGAATACGTCATTTCGAATGGTGCACAATTAATCCGCATTCAGCCCTCATTAGCACGAATCGGGAGTTTTACCTGCCACGAAGCCGCGAAATTTGTAATTACGCAAATGGGACGTTTTGCGCTGTCGTCATGTTTCGCGTGAATTTCGCTCTAAATAGGGTGACGCACAGTGGGTTAGAATCGGAAAATCCTGGCCAAAAATTGAGAAAGGTAGAAAATTGTCAAATTATATCGAATTTAATGTTTTTTGGGTCGCTGATTTCAAATTTGTACTTCATATTTCAAAAAAACAAAAATGGCGGCCCGAAAGTAACCGCTTTTTGCGATAAAAGCAACTTTTAAAAATCCAAATCAGAGTATTCATATTTTCTGTAAATAAGATTTCAATTCAATACTCTCCTCGAAAGGAAAACAAAATGGCGAACCACAGCAACCGCATATAACCATTTTTGCGCGATAAAAGGTACTTATTATGACCAAAATTAGAGCATTGATATTTTCTGCCTACATAATTTCAACTAAATCTCCTTACCGAAAAAAAACAGGTGAAGAACCGGCAGTAAAATTTTCTTACAAAGCTACATATTTTGATTCGAATAAGATTATTTATATTTTTCATTAATAAGATTTTAATCTAACTCCCTGAAGAAATGGAAGGCCAAAAGTAAGAACTTTTTTGGAACCTACAATTGCACGCAAAGTGTCTTCAGTTAAATTACATTAGGATGCTAAAATTATTTTGTGTTAAAAATTGATCGCAGAGAACCTCAGTTAAGTTGGATTGGGTTAACTAGTATAAAATAAAAAATATATATTTCACGGAACATTGAGACACCCTATATTTCTCCTTCCACTTGTCAATAGTGTACACCAGGTATATACATTTCCCCCTTGGTTGGGACTTATTATTGTATCGGGGATGAACACCTGCTTTGACGCAGGTACAGTTAGAATTACCCCGAGAACGCTCTATTGGACGCGCCTTTCTATTTTTGCATTTTTCACTGAAATAAGCAGTTTCAAGCAGCCAATTTTTATGAATTTCTTATTCCACTAATATTTCCCTCATGTTAAATTGTGAATTAATGTTAGAACTCTGTAGATACAAACTATTTTCCTACTTTTCTTTCGCTACCTGAACATGCGCGTTTGTATTATAAGCGCAGAATTAAAATTTATTTTCGATAATAAGAAAAACAAAAATTTGAATTTCAATGCATAGATAATATTTTACATCCCTCCAAGAGTGGCTCGATTTTTTTAAGTCTGAAATACACCTTGTGGTAACAAAAATTCACAACACACGAACGTTGAGTATTTCGGGATCGATTCTCGTACCGTTACGCACTCGAAGGTGGCCAACTTCCGACTGAAGTAGAACGGCAGGTATAAAATCTAGGTAGCTGTCGTTTCAGTATTACACGCAGGAAACCCTGCTTCACAAAGCTGTATGAATTAAAACAGAATATAACGAACTTTGTTTTTCGATTTTTGGCCAGGATTTTCCGATTCTAATCCACTGTGTGTCGTCCTGTTTCGCGTGAATTTTGCTTTAAATAGGGTGACGTAATGAGCTGGCTCGAAATATAAACACACGGTTTGTGCAGCGACGGCTGTAAACTTTTACATTACAATAAACCCTTCGTCGGGGAAATATACTTGGCTGTTCGCCGTGCGAAAGCCTCGTAAAACGTCGGTAACCTTTCGGAGATTTACGGCGAGCGGAGGGCGACACGTGACTTTTCGCAGGAATCTGGAAATCGAAGTAGTTGAGAGAGAAAACAATTGTGCAATTCAAACAAATGAATTTCTCGTCAAAATTGACTATTACCTTTTTCGTCGGTTACGTCATGTAGCATATGACGTAACGAGATTTGAGTGTAATTTTCTATACAGGTCGAGTTATGTATAGAATTTTCATTCTAAATTGAAAATAGGTACTTATACGGGGTAGGATAAGGATATATCAGTTTACTAACACTTTGTATGGAACTAAAAATACGCATTTTTATACTGATCCTTACCCTTATAGACCGTATCGGACTCAACGTTGGTTTGACGAGCTCCTGTCAGTCTAGAAGTGGGCGGAATCTACAGTTCATTGGTCATTGTCGCCACCCTGGTAGGGGAAACACATCACGAGACACCACATAAAGCCGACCCAGTTGATTTACGTTGGCGGTAAAACACGGGTTATAACCACGCTATCTTTGACCGACTCTATACAAAAAGTGTATAGAGTCGGTTTTGTGAGTGTTTTGATGTCTTATATTCTGTGCGCGTACAATAATGCCGAAGTGGTTTTTTAAAAGGTTTAAATTATAAACCTTTTTCATAAACATCGCTTTCTGGAGGCCTTTCAAAACGGATGAAAATAACGTAGCTTCAGATATAACCAGCGAAAATGTAGAAACGGCCGAGCACGATGAGTTAAAAAATAAAGACTTACATTGTTAAAGTCAGCGTATTATTTTAAATATATATGAATGCCTAAAACGTGAAAATGAGAAAATTACTGTACTGAAATTATTAACCGAATTCATAAATTAACTAAAATTTCAATATCCACGATTTATCACGTTGTTAAAGCTGGGACTGTTATAGATCACTCTGAATTACGAAATCAGAAAAAAGAAAAATTCAAAAATGTCGACGAGTCGTCGCGGGACGTAATTAGGCGAATAATTTATGATACATATAAAGAAAACAAAGTCCCGACTTTGGAAATAATTCAACAAAAATTACATGATTACCCTGATTATAATTATAAATCTCTAGAAACATTACGTGGCATCTTAGTAAACTCTGGTTTTAAATATAAAAAATTGTTAGATCTGACACATTTTTAAATATTTTTAATATTACTTGTTTGCAAGTATAAAACAATTTAAACATAATACTGGTCAAATGAACATTAGTATAATATACAAATAAATATAAATAATACATACATGTATTATCCTTACTTTTTTTATTTACATACATACATGTATATGTATGTATGTAAATAAAAAAGTCATGATATAAAAGGACATTAATTACTTATTATTACCTATCCCTAAAAGTTATTATTCGAGCACGCCCTTGGAATCATAAAGTTGCACCGCTTTTTTTGTTACCCAGGCATATTTATCATTTTCAATTCAGAATAGAAGGATAAGGTGTGGCTATTAAAAACTGAACTGATGCTGCCACCAGCGCGCTGCGAGCGTGTCGCGACAAGTTTGAATAGAACTGTGTCTGGTGATACTTTCCCCACCCTTTCCCCACTAAGCTCGCTGGACAAGCCAGTGAATCGCTCAGTTTGACTGTAGCAGTCGTTTGAATTATTCTACGCAACAGTGAACGAAATCCAGCCACATTTACGCATAATGGTCATGGAAAATTTCGACAAAAGAGTGCTTATGTGCCAGCAAAGCCGAGGAGGTCATGTGCCCCATATGCTATTCTATACATAACCCTATCCTATGTACTTTATGTTTTAAAAAAAAAACAATAATTGAAAAAACTGTCTTTTCTATTTAGTTCAAGTTTTGCGTAAATTTTGGGACACCCTTTATTACTATTACGCTGAATTTCTGTTCAGTATATTAACAACTCTTGGAGTTACATCATCTTTGGAAACAAATCTCATATGTACCTATGTAAAGCTGTTGCAATAATAAATTTAGTCGGTTCTAAACAGGAAACATATTCACGATGCATGTAATCCAAAAAAAAAAACCTTGATACTAATTCTAAACTGGCATTAATTAGACTTAATTATACAAATTTCGAAGGCCTTGCTCTCCATCTTCCGTAAACGGTCATTGTTTCAAGATCCGTTGTATTTACCTAACCTACCCATTACAGCAGGCAGGTAGCGGCGCAATAATTATCTGGAATTGCTGCAGGAGTCTCGCCACATGCCCCGAATATCTATCAACATCGCCGACGATCCAGTAGACCATGACTCCGAAGCTGAAACGTACAACGTATGCTCCCTAATTAGTCTTGCGAGTTCTATTCAGAAGCTGAGACCTCTAAAACCAATAGAATGTCCCAGAGCGACGACGTTTGCCGTGTCGTCCGCACACGCTCTCAGGGACTAATGACTTTAATGGTTTATTTGTCGTCGACAAATTCTACGCGTTAGAAAACTGTTGCCACTCACATTATTAAATATTGTTTACTCTCCGTCGTGGCAAATGGATCGAACGACGTTAGTGGAATTGTTTTTCGCCGGGGTGCTTTATTGATTTAAAACAAAAAAGTCTATGAAACGATTATAAATAAATAGATGTGTTTACTAGCCAGCTGAGGTGCGTAGTTGAATGAGTTCAAGTGAATATTTACATACGCCAGGGTTGTACGTAGTAACCAGAGATGGGCGACCGACGTTGACAATGCCATGTCGACCACTGTATTGTCGAAGCGTCAACTTTGATGTCGAGGTCGACCATTTTTAATACGTCAAGAATATAAACAATGTCAACAATGTCAACAATAAACTAAACTGCTCTAAAATATTTCCAGAACTCATACAAATGCGCAAAATGCTGATACTACTAATACATGTTACATATGCATCTAATAACCAATAATTATAAAAAGTCCAAATTTCATTAATCCGCAAAAAAAACCTATAACTATTGAACCTACAACCTTCACACCTTCACACCCATTGAACCTACACAACTGCGCCAAGCTAGATCATAACCAATATTTGCCATTGTGTCTCATTAAATAAGTTACACACCTCTATGCCAAATGACAAACGAAATCTGAAGCAAGAAATGGCAACACCTTGAGCACTAGATTTTATTCGTTTAGTTACCTGTGACTTTGTAACCTTGCTGATCCAGTCTTTTTTAAAACGGCCTTACAAAAATTGCACTTGGCGACATGCTTGCCGTTTATTTTTATTAAATCAAATTTAAAATCTTTAAAAATTTTGTTATACTTTCGACCACTTATCATTTAAAATCGGAAAATGCCTTATTAAACAAAATGTAAAAAACTAAAAGTGTCATTTTTGCCCTCTTTTCTTCTAGATAACTCGAGATCGATAAGTCTTCATATAATAAGTATTTAGAGAAAAGTTGAAAAAGAGAAAAAAGCTTTATTGTTCAATTTTGCATAGGGTGATATGTTAGAAGTTAAAAATGCGTTATAATTGTCAAAATAGTCAATTATTGCAAAATAGCAATAATTGAAAAAAAGTTGAAAAACAAAATTAAAAACAAAACAGTTTTCTTTCTGATTTTTTTTCGATCACTTAGATCGTACATATATGACATTTAGATCATGGTTTATAAATCTTTTTGATATGATGACAACACACCAAATTGGTCTAATAGTTTTTACACAATAATTTTTGCAATCCAAACCTTTTTGAGCAATTTCATTTATTTCAAAAGCAATTTCAAAATTTTAAAAAACTGCCATATTATATAATTTTTTTTAGAAAAATTTTAATTTTGGCAGTTAAAAAATTCGCCTGAGTACTCACCTACTTGTAATTTGGCATCACTTTTTAAACAAAAACTAGCAGCAAAATCAAAATTTTCCTTAACCAATTTAAAAAAAAATATCTATATAGCTCGGACTTTCTATGTGACACTGTATATTATAAAAAAAGTTTATAGTCTTGTACTTTTTAAAAGTAATGTTTTACATTGTTTCCAAATACGAAATAAACTAAGAACGACTCCGATTTGTTAGTGAGACTATACCTTCGGTTAAAGCGGTACCCCGCTTGCCCCTACGTCCCATAGAGAATTTCCTTTTTTGTCGATAATTGCAACCGGGGCAAACATAAAATGTGTTTCAATGGAATGCCCTGCTTATTGTGGTAGTGTAGCATGAATGCAGCGCAATTTTCCAAACGCGGATGTCTGGCTATCTGTTCAATTCAAAAATGAATCGGCATTTTGTATCAAATCATTTGTTTGTAATCTTTTTTTTTTTAACGAAAGGCTTCCTAGCGTATTTCATGCGTCATGAAATACCATAGTGTGCTGTACCGTAGCACGTTGAATAATTTCCGAACAATATAGTTTATGCAGTTTCATTGCTCGGCCGTGGCTGCTTGTGGATAACATTTAATTAATGCACTGTATAGCTAACAATGTATAAAATACATGTGCGACTGGCGTTGCAAGTTTTATTTGGGATTTTTTTCAACGCAGAGTTATGCTCAGGTTAATTAAATTTCTAAATAAAATAGTAGTACCAAAGGTGTACAAATAAGTTTCCGCCGTTTGACAAAAGTTGGCGCCACCAGTAAGGTATGGTTAAAATTGTCAAATGTAAACGTCATTACCTTAAGATTGGACATCAGGCAACAACATAACCTTAAAATATTAGTGATTAAAAAATTTTATCAGTGTAATATATTCTTTTGTGTGCGAAAATGTCGAGTTTTGAGCCGAATAAGCATCATTTGCGGGAATTCAATTTGAAGAAATCTGCAGGTGAGGCGTATCGAATGCTTTTAGAAGCATATGGTGAAGCTGCCTTAAGTGAGAGAAGTTGTCGTGAGTGGTTTCAAAAGTTTAAGAACGGTGAATTTGACATCGAAGATAAAGAACGTAACGGAAGGCCGAAAGTGTACGAAGACGCGGAATTGGAAGCATTATTGGATCAAGATTGGTGCCAAACGCAAGAAGAACCTGCAGTTACGTTAGGAGTGACTCAACAAGCAATCTCACATCGGTGGAAATCATTGGGAATGATTCTAAAACAAGGAAATTGGGTTCCATATGAACTGACGCCGAGAAACGTTGAACGCCGATTTTTCCCATGTGAAATTTGCCCAGGCATAAAGGGTTTTTTGCACCGTGCATCACTGGTGATTGAAAATGGATCCAGTATGATAATCCAAAAGGGAAGAAATCATGGGGACCACCTGGCCATGCTTCAACATCTACACCTAAGCCAAATATTCATGGAAAAAAACCTTTGTTATGTATCTGGTGGGATCAGCTTGGTGTCGTGTATTATGAGTTGCTCAAACCGAACGAAACCATTAATGGAGCTGTCTACCGAACACAATTGATGAGATTGAGTCGAGCATTCAAGGAAAAGCGCGCCCATTACTACTCCCAACACGACAAAGTTATTCTCCTGCATGATAATGCTCGTCCACATGTTTCAAAACATATTTGGAAACACTCAATTGGGAATTTTTACCCCACCCGCCGTATTCACCAGACATTGCTCCTTCTGATTTCCACTTGTTTCGATCGATGGCGCATGACCTGTGTGAGCAACACTTCACATCATGAAGATACCAAAAATTAGGTCGATTCGTGGATAGCCTCAATAGTCGAAGCATTCTTCCGACGCGGTATCCGTATGCTACCAGAAAGATGGAAAAAGTAGTCGCAAGCGATGGACAATACTTCGAATAAAACATTAGGTACCGTCCTTTCACAATAAATTCCCAATTTTTTTATTAAAAACGGCGGAAACTTTTTTGTACACCTATATTTTTAAACCTTTTTTTGTGTAGATCTAACCCAGGGTCGTAGCCAGAACCAAATTATAACCAGGGCTCAGTATTTTTTTACCAAGGCTGAAATAAAAAAGTTTTGTGTGACATTTTTTTTATTCTATTTGGTTTACAAACAAAAACATATGGTGCTTAGAATGCGATCAACAACGCTGGTTCAATTCCAGCGTTGAATGACATTGTTATGGAGCAAGTTGCTGAAATTCAGTTTGGAATGTTGTATAATACTGTGTATAATTTGGAAGAAAGGTCAATGCTTTTACATCACCAAAATGAAGATTATATTGAACAGATACGGTAATCAGTTGCGATAACCAGGGAATAAGAAATCCTATCATTCAATGAAATCATTTTCTGTTGATTTTTATTGTTGGATCATTTGTTGTGAGTTTGTGATTGTTGGGAAAATATAACGTCGTATTTCGAGATAACCCTAGCCCGAACTCTAAAACGCATTAACTATATCTAACTGCTTGCTTCCTAACTGCTTGAGTCGGTCTCTTGACAGGCGAAATTGGTCTGAATGCACCTAGTTCGCCTAGTTTATACGCCATTAACGGATACCCGACAATTATGCTGTCGGGATATTCCCATGCCTGCGCATTATGGCCCTGACCCTTAAAATTTAACGTATCGTTACGTTCGAAAAGTCTCTGCAAATGGAATTTATTTCTGTCTGTGAAAGGGCTCGGGTGCGGCGGCGCTCCAACATCTCATCGTCCCCTATTATGTTTGCCGTGAACCCAAAGAGTTTGCTGACTCGTGACCAAGGAGCGGCATTTGATCTTAACATGCTGTACATACGAGGTATGTAAATTAAGTAATGAGACTGGTTTTGCAATTTTTTTTATTCGAATATAATTACAATTCGGTATCGCCTCCTTCAAAATAACTTCCTTAGAAGCCACACAGTGCTGGAGACGGTTCTTCCATTCCTCATAGCAGTGCTGGAACTCATATACTGGAATAGTCTTCAGCTGGTCGATTACAGCCGTTTGAATGTTTTCTATTGTCCCAAAATGACGTTCCTTGAGGTGATTTTTCAATCTCGGGAAGAGAAAAAGAGGAAAGAGAAAAAAGTCACAAGGACTCAAGTCAGGCGAAGAAGGAGGCTGAGGAGCCACAGGAATGTTTTTACTGACTAAAAACTCGTTTAGTAAAATGGCTGTGTGACAAGGCGTATTGTCGTCATGAGTCATGACCCTTTTTCGTTCGAAGTTTTTCAAGAACCTCGCTGTAAAAGTGTTGATTTACTGTTTGGCCTGGAGGCACAAACTCTTTGTGGACAATTCCCTGGCTATCAAAAAAGGAAATGAGCATGCATTTGATCCTCGACTTGCTTTTTTGGGTCTTGGAAAGCTTGAAGTGTGCCATTCTATGCTTTGGCGCTTGGTTTCCGGGTCGTACTCAAACACCCAAGTCTCGTCACCAGTAATGACACGTTCCATAGAGTGGGGATAATTTTCAATCGATTCCAAAAAGTCAAGACACCTTTCTCTCCTGATGTTCTTTTGTTCCTTCGGAAAGGTGTTTTGGAACCATTTTTGCGCAGATTTTCGCTTTTTTTTTTTTTTCTTTCTCTTCAGGAGAAGATTAAAACAGCTTGAAGGGTAAAAAAACACCTCTAAAAAAAAAAAAACCCCCCAATTTTTTTTTTTTTTTTTTTTTTTTTTTTTACTCCAATTCGTTAGTCAAAATATGATGAACAGTGGTGTGATTCAAAGTTAACTCATCCCTGATCATTCTTGTCATCAACCGACGATCTGAACGCACAAGATCCCGTATTCCATCGACTCATCGGTTCTTGAGTACTTGTTGGAGAAGGTATTGTTGGAGTTTTCTTCATAGATGCAAATTTACACTCTGAAAAAAGATTTAAATCTGTTTAATAAATATCATTATTCGGTCTTGCAGACTGTTGTTTTTTGAGTGAAAATAAAGTTATTAACTCATTAGCTTCGTACTGTTGGAACTTTGTTATTAACAATTATTTTAGTTCAAAATTTATAAAATCATTTATTTATGGAACAATTAGTTGAAACAATGTTATTAACTCCAATTAACTTAGAACCATAGTTCCAACAGGACGGGGCACCACAACATTTTGCGAAAATATCAGGGAGCATTTAAATGCAAAATTTCCTGGACGCTAGGGAGAAGAAGAAGCTAGAAGAGACACGAAATCGCCCATTTTATTTCATGTTTGTTTTGTTTTATCGGAGAATTAAATGTTCCATAACGTCGTCAAAGAAAATATTTCGTCACCGTCGCTTGTTAAATATGCGATGTATCTTCGAAATTCACGAATAATTAACAACTATTTTTGGAATCTCATTAATTCTCCCCAGGGAGCTTCTAATTCGAGCTCGACGAGCGATATTAATTCCAGGAATTCGGTCAGAACCGCCCCCCCGCACCGTCGCCGAAATTCGGCCCTCTCCACACGGGAATTTTTTTGTTGTCTCTGCCGAATGCCTCGACCCGGAAATTGACGTGCGAAATTTTTAAACGCCCTCGGGATTTCACGGGAAAACCGCATTGTGTCGCCAAATTTTCAGGAAACGAACACCCCCGACCGTATTCCGGATATCATTAGGGTTACATTTTGTTACATTTACGAAGGTAGAATTAATTCCGATCTCATTGTTAGAACGAGAGGCGGATTTAAAAAAGAAAATTGGTTTCCATTTAGTATTCACGGGTTGAAAAGGAATAAATTACCTATGAATCTGTGGAGGTTGTCGCGCATACTTTTGTATACAGGGTGTTCCACCTAAGGCGGTTTCTTCCATAACTCCGTTATTGTAAATTTCAGAAAAAAAATGTTTGAAATAAAAGTTGCCCAAATTGACGTGGTGCAAATTTGTAAATATACACTTCGTTATTTTAAGTGAAACGCCCTGTATACTTTTACATTTTTGGATACTCCGCTAACTTTTAGGTCGACTTTGTTAACCACACATAAAACCCACCGGAAATATGGAACTGTTTTAAAAAATATCACAATAATAGCGCACTAAATATTTCTAAATAGTGTCTAAACCAAAAAAGTTTCTTGCTTTTTTTGGGTCTTGGAGAGCTTGAAGTGTTCCATGCTTTGGCGCTTGGTTTCCGGGTCGTACTCAAACACCCAACTTTCGTCACCAGTCACATCAAAGTAACAGAAAGTTCCCACGGTCCCAAAATTTTCCCAGGCTCAAGTGACGCAATACCTGCAAAACAAAACAAAAACACCGGAATCGATTAAAGGTGTTAATAATTATTATTATAACAATATTACACTGATATCACAAAATTGCAGTTTGGTACCATTCACAACCATCGCACGTGTTACATGCTACAAACAATACAAACATACTGTGTCTGTGTCAATTTCTTCTTTTTTTGTCTGCTAACCTAAAATAATAACCGAAATACTTCTCGGCAGCAAACATCAAAGTAACAGAAAGTTCCCACGGTCCGCAAAATTTTCACAGGCTCAAGTGACGCAATACCTACTAATTTCATAAAATGGGGATCATTTTCAATCGATTCCAAAAAGTCAAGACACCTTTCTCTCCTGGTGTCCTTTTGTTCCTACGAAAGGTTTTTTGGAACCATTTTTGCGCAGATTCCTGTCGTCAAACGATGATCTGAACGCACAAGATCCCGTATTCTATCGACATATTCATCGGTTCTTGAAGATGAAGGCCTTCCGTTGCGTGGTTCTTCTTCATCTCTTCCTTCTGAGAATGCCTTAAACTGTAGCAAAACCTGATAGCACACCGTTGCTCAAAATAATGTCACTCATTTTTAAAACACTGGAAAAAATGATTTACGAAAATAGTCACAAATAACAAACAAATGACTCTAACAAGTTCAAACTGTACTGAAGATGCATTACGTGTTAACCTACCAAGGCCCGTCTCCGCAGTGTTGCTAGATCGGGCGCTACGTTGCCAGTCTTATTACTTAATTTACACACCTCTTATATGAAGTTTTTGTTGCTTACACACTGTCTAAAAGGATATGCAGATATGTTGCTGAACTCGACGAGTATAATGACTCTCCTCTGTGAAGACTAACGCCAACGCCATCTATCGGAAACTAATCCTCATCTCGTCTTTTTAACGCAATTTATTCTGACGCGACCAACCGTTATTTACTCTGACGCTCGGCAATGTATCGACATTTTTCTGAAGGATACAGCTTCCGAAGTCACATATATATCAGAGCCGATAGCGAACTCTAATTCCCCGAAGAAATTCCATTCACGATTCGGAACGTACCTTCAACGGCACGTGAGAATGAGTGACATTCCCTGTATGAGACTTTCGTACCTAGCTAGGCGTCAATATCGGCATGTATACGGGATTCACCGACGCGAAAGCGACGGGATCAAGACCGAACAGCGGCGCAGCACCAGGGTTTGTTCAAAAAACTGGACGTTTTCCACGAAACACCGAACTACTACACTTTTCTCGACGCGCGTTTCGTCTACTAAGTTGGCATCTTCATTGTAGAAATTCAACATTGTAGAAAACTTATCCTCGCAAGTGTTTGACAAAGAAGAACTTTACCTCCTAAATAAAGAACTAAAATTTAGCCTCCCTGCCTCTGGAGTCGCCCTGAAGGAAGTCTCCATGACTTCCTTCAGCACCTACTTAAGGGGTTTGTCAGAGAAGCAGTTTGAAAACAAATTGGTTCCAACATTGTTAAAAATAATTCCAAAAGAAATTCTAAGGACAAAAACATTGTCATACAATTACGAGAGAAGGATTATTTTTATTTAAAAGCTGACATGGGAAATAAGGTTGTTTCTTAAATTTCTCCCATTTATCAATTGCTTATTGTCTCTTTTCTGGAATTTGGCACGTCACTCTTTTGGTTTCTATCGAGGAACGAAGCGAATTCCAGGGATACCTATCCATGTAGCGTATGTGTGTTTGTGACATAACTGCAAAAATCACGCTACATCGCCTTAAACAGTCATAAATCACGTGATCGCGCGGATGTGCATCCGAGAGCTTCTGCCGAAATTTATGTCGTAGAAAAAGCATGTGGAGTGGCTCTTAAACAGTTGAGAGCTTTCTCGGATTTCGGCGACGTCGATAAGAGTTGTTTATCGGCTGCATCATAGCTTAAAAATTTTAAAAATATGTCCTATTTTATCTGTTAAACGTCAACTATTAGGCATGCACTCTAGCTCTAGAACACTTTTTTTGTTTAGGAATGTTAGCTCTCTGTAGGGTATTGTTGGTTGCCGCAGAGTATTGTTTATTGATCAACTTTAGTAATGTCAGAAAATGTGTTTGGTGGAATATAGAATTGAAAAAAAAACTGTCACTTTTTGTAATTTTTCTCGTTATATTGGAAATTGAAGCTGAGTTGCTGCTTGCTCGTTTTTATCACCGCAAGAGATGGTATGAAACAGTGAACAAAAATATCAAAGATTGGTGAATAATGAAGAATGTGACCAAGGCACGCATCGAATTCATCTTTTGTACATAATTTGTACATAAAAAAGTTCAATTTACCGATTTTTTGTTATATTTAGATTCTTAAGATTAGAATTAAAGCATCATGAGCTAGTTATATAACATCACTCAATAAGTTCATTAAATTACTAATAAAACGACAACTTTTAGGCAAAATTCTACTCTATTCATCAACATAGTCTCCTTCTTTAACATTTCTATTGTCCAATCCTTCAAAATACGCATCAGTTTCCATGATCACCTCTTCATTGGAATCATATTCTCTTTCTAGACGGGCATTTTTTGAGATTTGTGTACAATTAATAGTCGCAGTTGGCTAAATCTAGACAATACGGTGGATGTGAAAGCAATTCGAAGTGCAATTCGTGTAATTTTGCCACTACTGCGTTCGACTTGTGACAGAGCACTTTTTCTTCTTCATTTGGGGTCGTTTTTTCTCGATTTTGTCAATGTAATATTCACTATTAATTCTTTTTCCCTTTTAACGGTGGTCGATGAATAATATACCATGCGCATCCCAAAATACGGACGCCATAAACTTCCCAGCCGACTTTTGTGTTTTTTTGGTCACTTTAGACGGCTCTTCCTAGTTGCTGCCCACTCAGCTGACTGCCGATTTGACTCTGAATTATAGTGATGGATCCATCTTTCATCCATTGTCACATATCGCATGAAAAAACCCTTTTTATTTCGCCTAAATAGCTCCAAATGGCGCTCTGAATCTCGGATGGTATTTTCACCATTAAAAAGCAATGCTTTATCAACCCACGGAATTCAAGTTTTTCCATTGTTTTAAAAATTACAAAAGCAGCGTCACTAAAACCACTGCAGGTTGTAAACTAATGGTCGAAATGTCATGAAATTTTTGAAGTGAAATGAAATGAAACGATTGAAGGCTGGTACAATCTAAAAATCGTATAGATTTTCTATAGTGGCGCCATCTACGAACTTCTGAGTAATGTAGTACTCTCACCCCTAGCTTTTCAGCACAAAAAGCAGCCATTAAAAAGGTCACCATAAAACCATACTTGTACAAAAAATATTTGGAAATCATGCAAAAAAAATAGTTTTGAGACGAATGTCGGGCATTTCAATACTTAATTTTAACTAATCTAACCTTATTTCACCAGGTCTAACAAGATTAAATTACCGTAACATTTTATCGAGGTCTTTTAGTCTCTGCTTGTTATTCGCCTCGAGCTCTAAACGATTCATTAAAACTATGAAGTGTATGTACAGTCCCTGTTCGCTCCCATAATGCGGTAAACAATCGTAAGGATAGTTATGATCCTGTTCGAACGTCTGGCTGGGGCAAACACAAAACTCAATTATGAAGTTGTTAGCCGGTGCTCAATATCGACTTGGTACATCCGCCGCGGAAGTTTTAATGCGATTTCGTGGGAATTTAATTTTCCGCGCCGTATATACATAGATAAGGTTTCGGAAAATCACCGGGGATACTAAAAATTCCCGTCTCGTTTCCAGCTGTAACTGTAGAACGCGAAGATATTGGTACATACTCGTAAACTTCCTTCGGTTGTTAATAGGATTAGAATTTAGGTCAGTCAAATTTTTACGAGGGCGCAACCACGTTATGATCCGGTATCTACGGGACATTTCTACTTAATTTTTATGGAAGTGGTGGTTATACCGGGTGGCATAGGCCAAACAGTTCACCGAACAATAGGGACCCATATAGGGTTGGCCCATATTGACTTAGGAATGGCACATATTACCAGGTACAAAAATATCTATGTGCGTTGATAAAGCATTGATTGCACAGGCCCACAAAAAAAGTGTCTGGTTCTGGGATGGAGACTAACTTTGTCTTATTTATTTTGTGCCGCTGAATCCGAATTCATCATAAAAAATAGGGGTTCTGCAGCTAATTTTGAAGATAACCTCAAAAAACTGTCGAAAACGACGTGTTTCGGTTGTAAAAGCTTGAGAAGAACACAAAAAATATTTGCTTCACATCAAAAACACTTTGTTTCTACGTATTTTGCTGAATCCGAATTTGCTATGAAAAAAGAGGTTTGACCAACGGATTTTGGAGATAACCTCAAAAAAATGCTGAAAACGACGTTTTTTGTAATAAAACCTTGAAAGAAATGGGAATATGATTCGCGTCACATATAAAATACCATATATGAGATACAAGAATATGTCAAAATTGCGTTTTTAACGGTAAAATCTTGAATAATGTGGATTGAATCAGTCTAAAATCAAGACTAAGTGAAAACTCTTTAGTAATCACATGAACATACTTGCATTTGACTTTCTGGATTTCAGACTACGAAAATAACTTGAAACAACAGCAAGCTGAAGACAAATCTGAAGATTGTTGTATCTCTGACAGCGGAAATCTGGGAATATTCTGGGATTCAGCGGCACAAAATACATAAGAAAAAGTTAGTCTCCATCCCAGAACCAGATACTTTTCTTTGTGGTCATTTTTTTGGTCTTCTTTGCTTTTACAACCGAAACACCTCGTTTTCGACAGTTTTTTGAGGTTATCTTCAAAATTAGCTGCGGAACCCCTATTTTTTATGATGAATTCGGATTCAGCGGCACAAAATACATAAGAAAAAGTTAGTCCCCATCCCAGAACCAGACACTTTTTTTTGTGGGCCTATGTTGTTAATGGAAAAAAATACCGTTCAAGCAAAGAAATGGCTTGACAAGTGTTATTTAAACTCTGCTCCATCGAGACGAATGGTAGAGAAGTGGTTTGCTGATTTTAAAAGCGACTGTACAAATACTGATGACCGCTCTGGTCTTCCAAATTCGGCAGTTTTCCAGAAAACGTAAAAAAATGCACAATATCGTTTTAAAGGGCGTAAAGTGAAGTTGCGTGAGATAGCTGACAACTTAAAGATATCAAAAGGCAATGTATTCACTATTTTGCATGAAAATTTGTTCATGAGAAAGCTCTGTTCGAAGAGGGTACCGCATTTGCTCACTGTTAACTAAAAACAACAACCTGTTGATGATTTAGAGCGCTATTTGGAGCTGTTTAGGCGAAATAAACAGGATTTTTACATGCGATATGTGACAATGGATGAAAAATGGATCCATCACTACACTCCAGAGTCAAATCGGCAGTCATCTGAGCGGACAACAACCGGCGAAAGCCGTCCAAAGCGACAAAAAACACGAGAGTTGCTTGGGAAGCTTATAGCGTCCGTTTTTTAGGATGCACAGGGTATGACATTCATAGACTATGTTGAAAAGGGAAAAAGGATCAATAGTGCATGTTACTTAGGATTATTAGTGTATTTGAAGGACGAAATCGTGAAAAAACGACCCTAAATGAAGAAAAAACAATGCTATTTCACCAAGAGAATGCACCGTGTCACAAGTCAATGGCAAAATTGCACACCACAATGACAAAATTACACGGATTGCTTCCGCATCCACCGTATTCTTCAGATTTAGCCCCCAGCGACTATTACTTGTTCGAAACTCTGAAAACTCAAAAAAATGCTGGCCGGAAAGAGATATGGTTCCGATGAGGAGTCATCGCCGATACTGAAGCTTATTTTGAAGGGTTGGACAAATCGTTCTATAAGGAAGACATAGAAATGTTGATAGATGACAGATATCATTTTCATAAGTTATATTAAGAGTTTTTCGCATTAAGAAATAATGAATTTTGATTAAATCAATTGGTCAATAGCAAATGAATATCTATTGAAGTGAATATCTATTGATATACTTTCTAGTGCATTGATGTAAGGCAAAAAAGTGTAGGGCCTAGAATAGGTCCCTGTGGTACTCCAACATTAATTTCGGTACATGAAAAATTAACAACTATATTTCTATTATTTGATCTTAGTATCTTCTTTCTTTAGTATCACATCGTGACACTATTTTAAATATTTTGTTTAAATATGTGGGTGAAATTTTCAAAATCTCAGGAACTACTAAAGATGACGATATTAAATGTGGATGTCTTGGAAATGCCTTTAAAAGTACTATCCAATAATGAAAAATATTCTTCCAAAAAAAAAAAAAACTCAAAAAACTGATGACGGCACAGGCCAGCAAAATAATTCAAGTTAAAATTAACTAAAACCTGTAAGATATGTTGGTATTACTGATTCCATAAGAAGTTTCCGCGCTGTATAATTTCACGAATAGACTGTGCAAAGAACACGAGGCAATTAAACAATTGACGGTAATCAGTCTTTCGGAAGTCCGCAAAATTGCGACAAAGAAGACGGCCTTTTTGGCTTCTGGGAACCAGCCGTCGGAAAGCCCATTGTGCGTTTTGCACAGACTGGAGGCCCGTTTCGAGCGACTCCAATTCAATAACGACGAATAATTCACACAAAGGCCGATAATGGCCGAATTTAAATACTGATCTAGCAAGCGTTACTCTAATGTTTTATTGTGCCCGAAACAATGTAGTGTGTGTGTGCGCGAGCGTTCTGAAGCAGATTACGGATAATTTATAACGGGGATGTCAAGTGCCTATTTGGCAACGGAGTTATTGTGCTGTAAACAGCGGTATGCCATTCGCCGAAATTTATATTTTATAAACCCCGTCCTGCGATAATGCTTTTTGTCCTGCCGGTGGATTTACAGTCGTGTAAATTTCATAAAGCGTGATTTCTGTGAAGACCTCGACATTAAACGCGTTGATTTTGTTATTGACATATATAGCCTAGGAAAGATAACCAAAATAGGTCAAATTATTCAAAAAATTCCTCAAGCGTTAAAAAAAAATTGATAATTAGGTAAAAAATAGTGCAACTTGAGTGCACTAGTTTTGGATCAAATCGGTTTGTAGGAACGTAACCAAAAAAATTCATAAACGTGTGAGAAACCGTTTTTTTTTTCACTTTTTAAGTACCAAAAAAAAATATATTTCAGAAAAACAAAAAATAGCACTTTATAGCGCTTAAAAAGACGAAGAAAATTAGTTTTTAAAAATTAAAATCGGTTCACAACTTTTTTGTAAAAAAAAAAATCCGAAAATTGACCTTTTTTACTATTTAATTACTCGGTCTACGAAAGTCGTAGGGACTTACGCGAGTGACCAAATTGTAGCTCTTTTCGGCGGCTACTTTCAATAAAAATTTTATCAAAAAATAATAACTTTTGGCGCAATTCGAAAAAATGTAAAAAAAGGTGTTTTCGAAAAATGGCCCGGCAATTGTCAATAACAGTTCTACGGTAGTTTTTCAAAGTGCGTTTGGTTCGTGAAGAGGTGCTCTACAATCATACAATGGACAAAGTTTGTCAAATTTGAGGAAGTATCTCAAAAACGACATTGAAAACCGGGCTGATTTGCGTTTCGGGCGCTCGGGCACTCGACAAGGGGAAAGGCCGCATGGTGGGGGGAACTCTCGACTGCTTGGCGCGACTGCTTTTGTGCGCTCGAATTGAGAGTTCCTCCACCATGCGGTCTTTCCCCCTTTAGACATTTATATAATATAAAAGCGTGTCACGAGATCTATGTGTGTAGATGTATTTACCTATTTTATAAAATACATACTTTTTTTTCTTAGATTTTCTTATGTCAAGATCAAGTTACATAATTATTACATTCTTGTTTATCTACACAAGTATATCTCGTGACAAGCTTTTATATCATATAAATTGTGTAATCTAATAAATTGATGGGTTTGATTCAATTTAAAGTTTATTTTCTTCTTTTTAGAGCAATTAAATAAAAGCTTGTTTTTAAAGTTTTTTTTATTATTACTTTATTTTCTATTTTTTAGTTATCGTCGTGTTTTTGTATCTAAATGTTTCTCAACCTGTTCATACTATCCCTAACCTATACCAAGTTATAACTCTTTAAAATTGGTATGGTGGCCATCTTGTTTTTCGCCATTTTGAATTTTTTCACCACCGCTCGAATTTGCCAAGGGTATAGGTTGATATTAGTTAAGTCACGATCCCACTAAGGCTTACTGTTTAGCCGGGTAGTAGTACACCATCTCCTCGAAGAGTTGAACGCAGACGTCAGTTTATTCGTATTCTTCTTAGCAAACCCTTTCATTTGATACCCGCATTATGGGAGAACTAGTCCGCCATCTTGGTCGGTCCGCCATATTGGATTTAGAGTGGTCATTTTATTTTTCGTATTCTTCTCAGCAAACCCTTTCATTTGATACCCATATCATGGGAGTGCACAAAAAATAACTAGTCCGCCATCTTGAAAGGTCCGCCATATTGGATTTAGAGTAAAGTCATTTTATTATTTTTTTGTATTCTTCTCAGCAAATCCTTTCATTTGATACCCATGTCATGGAAGTGCACAAAAAATAATTAGTCCGCCATCTTGGGCGGTCCGCCATATTGGATTTAGAGTAAATACATTTTATTTTCTTATTTCTCAGCAAACCCTTTCATTTGATACCCATATCATGGGAGTGCGCGAAAAATAACTATTCCGCCATCTTAGACCGTCCGCCATTTTGAATTTAGAATGACATAACTTAGCTAACCATGCACTATCATCCGAACTAAACGTGTATGCAAAATTTCATCTCAATCGGTTGAGGATAACTACTTTAAAATTCAGTTGCAAGATTTGACCCGAACAAACAAACAAACAAACATACATTGCAAGTTAAATAAAAGCTTGTAAAAGGAGATAAATTTTGTCACCACTCAAAGTCTGACGTTACTTATTTGTCTGTAGGACCATAACACGGTCGAAGAATATTCCCCTTGTATGTTTCCGTAACGCTCCCGCACCCAATAAATATCGTCTGAGCGGAAGAAGAAATATTTGTGTTGCGAAAAGAAATACGGTTTCATCCCCCTGATGGGAAAATTATTTATATTTAAAAAAGAGAACGCTTAAACCGAGCGCAACCGCGAAGTTTTAAAAAAACAATCGCGCCGCGTGCATGCGAACGATTTGCCACTCCAAAACCCTAATTTATGTTTCCCGGAATTCCCGAGAATTCCGTACATTTGTGTCTCTTGCGCATCTTGGTCTGGACGCTCGTCGACCTATATCCCGGATCTCATCGCTGCAAAGGTCATTCGCTCGGTGGTGTGTGCTCGGGGGGATTCGGTTTGACAGTGACAATTTCGCAGAGACGAACGCATGCAGATAAAAAATGTCCTTAGGAAATTCGAAGTGACGTGTTGGGATGAAACTGTAACTAAGATAGAATGTGCTTTATGCTTCCATCAAGTTTTGTTTATTTCTGGACGGCGTTCGCACCAGTGCGAGAAAAAACGTCGCACGGGGTAATATCGCATGATCTTGAATTAATCCATCTTAAAAAAGTTTCCTCAACAAGTTCACAGGTTCTGCTGCAGTGTAGACACGTTTAGTTGAAAATACCCTTGTTGTATTTCTATGCCATCAAGCTAGTTATGAAAATTTCGTCACTATACCTTTGCCCAGGGAAAGTATCATTAAAAAAAATAGTCCAAAAATTATTGTTTTACTAATAGCACACGAAACACCTGTATTTTTTATTGATGTAGAGTGATAAACGAAGTGGTATAGGAAGAAACTCAGGTCATTTTTTTAACAGTATCGCATATACATATATACAGTAAATTGTGAAACAACACGAACAGAAGTTCTAGGAGCATTTTCCACAACGTTTTCTACTAACTCAGGAGTACGCTTTCTTAGTGTCCCACTTCCTTTTTTCTTCTTACACTTCCTCCAAAATAAAAATTACTATAACTTTGTGAAAAAAGTTACACTTTTTTCAATTATACAGTATTATCAGGGTCCATTTGGATAGGGAATGTATCAAAAACGAATGAACTAGGTTTTTAAGGGTATAAACTACCCATCAAAATAAAAAAAATGGGTGTTTTTTTGTGGAAAAATTGTGTAACTACCAACTATCCCTGTACTGCGGCAAACTGTCCAACTGAATTAAAACAAGAGATAAACGGATATTCCCCGTCGAAAAACGTTGCCTCGAAATTTACTGGACGGTCCCGTTAATCTGATCGCCCTGTAAGGGTAGTTTATCGGGCACACCGCCATCTCGCTGCTTTATCTAGCATAATATAACGTCGGCTCGGGCGAACGGACCCCTCCGTAAATTACCCCCGTTTAAATAGACAAAGTTGCGAGAATTTTCGAGAATGTCACTTGCAAATTATCCCGCTCTGAGACCCGCAACTTGATAAATCTGCAGTTGACCCGTGACTTAAGAAGGAGGTCTTTGCCTTCCGACATTTCAAACAGTGCCCGCCCTTAACTGATCCCACAAAGTCGGCAGGAGTCAGTGCGGGGTTCTGGGGTGGTGGACTCTTCTCTCTGCCTCTTTGAGGCCAATCGGGACATGGTGATGACTGGTGCTTTGTCGAGACGATTTAAAAGGCGAACAGAGGCCGGAACTGCTTTGTGGTCCTTAAGGCAGTCTGGTCGCTCTTAGTTCTGCAGATCAGCGTATTCATACAAGGACATAAACAACAATATGACGAAAGTTAAATTCAAATTTCACTTCAAGTTGGCTATGGAAAGAAAACCGTATGTCTTAGCCAAATGTATGGCTAACTAATTTCTAAAACAGACGTGGAGTATCTCATTTACTTTTTTTAGAATTATTTCTTGAAGTCGCTCAATTTATAATCAGGAACTTAGAGAACTGTGTTCTTTAAGTAAGACTAGAAAAATAAATTACACGGTTTTATGTCACTGTATCTTGGATACAATTCATGTTTAGAACTCAAGCTTTCCGAAGGATTATGGAAAATGTTGTGTAGTACTACCATTGCTCACCCACAGAGAGAGCTACCACCATCTTGCTGGGAGTAAATTGTAGCAATTTTGTCATTATCCAACTGGTGTACAAAGGGTATAATAATTTACTTCAAATATTATTCAGCAGAGTTCCATTCGATTGATAGAACAACAAACACCAACTTTCTGCGTATCAAGAGGGAATTCGACAAAATATTGTATGGTCCACTGACAAAGTCCGCCTTTAAATTAGTGTGGCAGGTACCAACATATATCTTCCATAAAATTTCCAAAAATAATTTTTAATAGAGCTATTTCAATGAAAAAAATTGACACTTGTAAACCATTAAATTAATGGTAACCGTTGTTTTGATCATTTCAGGTTTTTTGCAAAATCGAACTGGTATCAACTGCCAACTAATTATAATCTAAAAGGAAAAAGTCAGAAGTTGGTTAGATAAGCGTTCTTTTTTGATATTGAATGAATCTTTTCTTGAACGAAGCGTATCACTTATCGAACGTGGTTGACCAGTGCTCGGATGGGTTATAAGTAGAGTTCGTGCGAGCGCGGAGTGTAACAGGACCGTAGTTAGTTTACGAATGAAAATGTTAATATGTTCACAGAAACTATGTTGCATCATAGTACATTACACATATTATTACTTCCAAGCGCGAATGTCACAGGGCCAACACTGTACATGTCATGCCCTTGACTCGTTGGCCTTCACAGCTCACAACTGACTTGCATTACGAAAACTGCGCTAGCAATTTTAGTTATTTATGGTACGTTGTGGCAGACAGTCGTCGGTATTCCATCGCGTCGATACGTTTCGTTTTTACGTATTCGCCGTGTGTTTAACTAATTTTATAAATATTAATATTCATTAGTTGAGGGGAGAAGTGAATAAAGTGATGTACCACGCCAAAGGTGAAAAGAAATAGACGGGAAGTATTTCAAACAGACACACCTCTGCCTCCCGAACCAGTTATAATTAGGTGGGGTACTTGGTTAGAAGCCGTAGCATATTACGATACATATTTCGATGGCATAAAAGATGTTATTTATAGATTAAATCATAGTGACAGCAGCGCCATACATACACTGCAGGACTTACCGAAGGACCAAAATATTCACGATGATATACATTATATTAATAGACACTATGGTTTTCTAATTCGTGCAATAAGGATATTGGAGTCACATGGATTCTCCCTACAGGAACAATTTGAAATAATGAGTGACGTACAAAAATATATATACGACACCAATAATATACGCCCAGTCAGTAATACAATAAAAGAAAAAATGAAAAGCGTGTTAAAAAAAATCCAGGATATTTCATTTTGGAAAACATATGTAAAGTTTTTAGTTGGTACATATCAGGAGTTACCAGAAACTATATTATTATATAGTTCATGCCTCAACAATTTCTCATACTGTCATTGTCAACAGTAGACGTTGAACGGTCCTTTTCCATACACAAGTTAATATTAAGTGATAAACGTCGCCGTTTCACTCCAGAACATTTAGAAAAGCACATAATAATAAGTTTTAACAACCGCCAATCTGCCATGGAAACCTTGTCTCAACACTGACGTTTGTCGGGTAAGTGTTGCCATTGTTACGTGTTATCTTAATTTATATTGGTATTTTATCCTTGACTTACCCGTACTATTTGGTAAAAATAGTACTATGTTGCTACATAATTTATGTAAACATATTAATATTTTCATTCATTAACTGACTACGGTCCTGTTACACTCCGCGCTCGCACGAACTCTAGTTATCAGATCCGTCCTCTTAGAGTACTTTGATCGACGACATCTAGCGAGCAATAGCAGACTGTAGCAATAATTTTTTAGCAGAGCAGTTTTGTATTATCCCTTTATACGAAGTAAATACCGAATCGAATGACTGCCATCAATTTTACAAAGTAACCAGACGATAAAGGAATTTATTGTACCGTGTACAAAACAGATTACCGCAAATAACTTCGGAGTACAAAGCATCCATCGATATAGGGACGTGAAGGACCGCTACGGCTAGGCTAGCTAGGAAACCGGCGTATTAAATCTTAAAATAAAGCCCTGGGCTCGAGCCAAACCCCGAAGTAACGGTAGAAGCGTTCGAAGCAAAAATATGTTTGATGTCGAAGATTATTGCTCGCTATAAACCGCCTCTACGTTCAGGATTGTCTCTGTAATATTTCCTAGAGGAGCTGAATATTATTATGCGGTAAGGACATTTTCAGTGGTTGTCAATGTTATAATATACCGTAGCGGTATGGCTCACCAGATAGTAAGATGAATTACATCAGTACCTGTTTAATTTATTTCTCTTATCTGTCAAAGTGTGTAGATATCGTCAACACAGTTTCATAATGTGGCAGTCGTTCCTTTAGAGTTAAAAACCTAGAGATCCATTAAATATGTCATACGCATCATACTATTCGACTAAAACAATTGAGAATTGACACGTCCTTAAGACATTTGAAGAATTAAAATTAATACATCACTCAAGCTCGTAGGATGACTAATAAAACAACAACTTGTAGGCAAAATTCAGTGATACATTCATTCCAACGCTTCTCCAATGCTTTCTTGCTTCTCAATGTCTTTCTTATAGAACTTTGTCCGACTACTCAAAATACACTTCAGTTTCGGCAAACACCTCCTCATTTGAGACAAATCTCCCCCCCCCGCGCAGCTTTTTGAGAGATTTGCGAACAAGTAATAGTCGCTGGGGGCTACATCAGGAGAATAAGGTGGATGCGGAAGCAATGAGAAATGCAATATGTGTGTAATTTTGCCATTGGTGAGATCGACTTGTAACAAGGTGTATTGTCTTGGTGAAAGAGCACCCTTTTCTTCTTAATTTGGTGCTAATTTTTCGCGATTTCGTCCTTCAAACGCACTAATAATGCTATGTTATATTTACTATTGATCATTTTTCCTTTTTCAAGATGGTCGATGAATATTATACCATGCGTTTTACAAAATACGGACGCCATAATCTTCCCAGCCGACTCTTGTGTTTTTGGTCGCTTTGTATGGCTTTCGCTGCATGCTGTCCACTCAGCTAACTACCGACTTTCCTCTAGAGTGTAGTTACGGATCCATGTTTCATCCTTTGTCACCTATAAACAACTCCAAACTGCGCTCTGAATCAACACGTTGTTGTATTCGGTCAACAGTGACTAAACGCGGTACCCACTTCGCACAGAGCTTTCTCATGGACAAATGTTTATGCAAAATAGTGAATACACTGCCTTCTGATGTCTTTAAGGTGTCAGCTATCTCACACAACTTCATTTTAAGGTCTTCCAAAACGATTTTGTACCCCTTGTGCGCATGTTTTCTGGAACAACTGCCGAATTTGAATTTGGACGGCCAGAGCGTTCAGCATCATCGGTGTTTGTAGTAAACAACTTCTCTATCATTTGTCTCGATTAGGCAGTCCGAATAACACTTGTCAAGTCATTACTTTGCTTGAACGGTATTTTTTCCATTAAAAAGTATTTATCAACACACGAAATTCAGATTTTTCTTGTAGTAATAGTCGAAATGTCATGAAATTTTGACACATATCGGTTGAAGGTTGATACCAAGAAAACTTGAACTAAGGAGACCGAAGTCGTTCGCTGTCATGGTCTCATATCTGTCCGCCTCCAGAAGGCGCTGTAATCAGTGCTGTGCTCGACGTCACGTGATGAGCAGCGGACCACATTTATGAATGACTGTTTATGAATGTAGGCTATCAATGCCTATGCTTACATGCTGTTTGGCTTTAATACAAATACAATCCGAATGTTAAATAAATATGGTTCGAAAGTGCTGTGTTGCATTGTGTGATACAAGGCGTTCCAAAGCGTCAGAATAACTGGACATTATTTCAAATTACTGATACGCACACAGATTAATACAGAACGACACTGCTTACAGCGCCTCTGGAGGCGGACCGATTCGAGCCCCTCGCATTATACAGCGAAAAGCCGCAGCTCTGTCTCCTTAGTTCTAGTCTTCTTGGTTGATACTATCTAAAAAATTGTCAATAGTGGCGCCATCTATATATTATCCTACGAATTTATTGAGTAATGTAGTAATATCAGATTTCCATAAACCACTTTATTTGTAGTACGTTTAATTAGCATTTTTCATTTGAGTTATTATATTTTATATAATTTTAGGTATAATATTCAAAGGTAGAGACGACCTCTTCAATAGAGCATAGATTTATTAGAAAAACCGCAAAGTTGACGTTCATGGTTTAGGGGTGCCTCTCCCTCAGCGTTCATGGGAGCCGGGGGATTTGCCTTCCCCAGACTTCTGAAGTATTATGTCTTTGGCTTATCCGGATTCCATACACGTACGCCGGGAATGTCTCAAGATTTTGTTGGAGAAATTTTGTATATCATAAGGGTGACAGGTACTTATAGCGTGGCAAGCGGTTGCCAACTTTTATGTCGCTATTGCATATTTTATGCGAACATGTGGCGATTTATCTAAAATCTACCTTTCCATTCATTCCGCGTTTTTTTTTGGGGGGGATATTCCGCAAAAAAAACTGTGACGCAACCGGTCGGTGTAATTTATTTTCCATTTATTATCCATCGTTTATTGCATCACATTTTTCTAACGTGAGTTTTTGTTCGTCGTCTGGACATTAAACAGTGTACAGGGTGTCCTAGAATTACGAGTATGTATACAAGCCATTCTCATAATACTAAAGATTATAGTTTATCGGAGCGCAACAAAAGCAATGTTGAGCTGTTGTCGGAGTGTTTAAATCTATTCAGGTATAGCTGTTTTTTCGGTATATTACAAGTTTTATTTATATCCTCATTTTTTTAGTTAGACCCCCCCCGGAGTGCAAAAAATCAAGGCGTTTTTTAGTATTTCTTTTCTGCTCTGCTAATAAAGCGATCAAAATTCATTTTAGGACTTTTTCATTATTTAAGTACATAATGAGGTATATACAGATTTTTTTGTTCAATAAAAAATACGAAGTGGCTTCATCAATACACATCGAACACATACGCTTTTTTTTTTGTTGACCATCGTTGGGCAACACAGCAATTTTTTAACAGGTACTAGAACAAACAAAATTATTTTCATTATCTACATGACTTTTTCTAAACCGGTACACAAGATTATTGTAAAATATTGATTTTTCGCAAAATTCCAGCGGTTTGAAAAAAGAAAATCAAATTTTACGAAAAAAACTATATTAATTTGTTTATAAAAACCGAAATTTAAAAACTAATTAAAGAAAAAATCGTGTGTACAGCTTTAGATAATATATCTAAGAAGCTACTGCCAAAATTTCCAAGTCGATAGTGTGTGGGCAGTATAAAAGTTATACTGCCCACAGTTTGAAAAACATGTTTTCGAAGAAAACGCGTTTAAAGTTTCAAGACGTGTTTACTTCATGAAATTTTCAAAATACAGGCATGTTAATTTTCTTTACTTCTAGTCTGCTATACCAGAACCATATGTCATCATTTCCAAATTATCGATCGGGACGCAGATATTTCAAATTGCTAGGCTATATATAATACTAAAAATACCACAGCAGAGCGGTATTTTCGAACATTTCAGAGCGACATAGTTGTTACACAAATTAAGTTAAAAATAATTGTTAAACAATATTCCCATCAATAATTTCTTTTGGATATCATTCTTGGGATGTTTTTACAACATTTAAGCAAAAAAAAAACATCGAAAATAATTTTTCTAACCCCTTAATTAACCAAAGTAATATTTTTTCATACAGATCTACGCCACTGTCTAAGCATATTTAAAACAAAAAAAAAAGTGACACCGTCCAATTGAGTTTTATGAAGAAGAAATGTAATATTTTTAAGCGTCTTTTTTTGACAAATAAAAGTATACTATTTTGATTTTAAAATATTATCTTGTCATCGAATGTTGAATAGTTACACACATATGTAAAGGTTAATATTATAAGTTGATATCTAATGAGATATTGCCTAAAGTAAGAATGTGTTACATTCTTTTTAGAGGGTAGTTTACTCCCTAAGATCCCGTTCTTATATTATTTCTACTACAAATAGGATCGGCTATAAATAGATACGAGGTGTGGTTATTCAATAACCGAACTTATATTGCTACCAGCAGTACCAGCGCGCTGAGAGCGTGTCGAGACAAATTTGAACAGAACTGTGTCTGGTGGTACTTTCCCCACCCTGTGCTCGCTGGACAAGCCAATGGGTCGTTCGTTTGACGTAGCAGTCGTTTGAATTAGTCTACACAACAGTGACACGTCGAAAAAATGATAAGTGTTCTGATGGAGCAACGGGTTAATCTCAAGTTTCTTGTTAAACTAGGGAAAACTTTTACAGAAGCTTATGCAATATTAAAAGAAGTGTACGGGAATGCACGTTTATCTGGTACACAAGTTTTTGAATGGTTTAAACGGTTTAAAGATGGACGTGAAACGACCGAAGACGATCCGCGCCCCGGACGGCCCTCAACGTCAAAATCGGACGAAAACATTGAAAAAAACTGGAAATTAATCCACGAATATCGTCGTCTAAGCATCCGAGAGCTTGCTAAAATAACAGGAATCGACAAAGAAAGTGTTCGCCAGATTTTGCATGAATCGTTCAACATGCGCAAAGTTTGCGCAAAAATGGTGCCAAAACTCCTCACTCCCGAGCAAATGGAATCAAGAATGAACATTTGCGCTGACATTCTAAACAACATTGACATTGATCCAGGCTTGTTAGACACGATGATTACTTGTGATGACAAGATTCGAAAGTGTGGAAGCGGTTAAAGCAAAAACTACGGAGGTTCTGAACCAGCTGACAGAAGCGGGCTTCCAGCACTGCTTTCAACAATGTAAAAGTCGTATGGAGCGGTGTAGAGATCGCCAAGGGGAGTACATTGAAGGCGAAAAAGTTGCTACTGTAATTGGTAACGAATAAAAAGTGTTATGATAGCAATTAGATTATTTAATAGCCACACCTCGTAAAACTGGTACACATTTTTCCACACTTGGTATGTTTAATGTTATGTCCTAGTTTTTCAGATACAAATGTTCAAGTAATTATAAAACTATTAACAAAAAAGTACGATAATGTTATCTGGTTGCAATTAGAAGAAAAAGCGGAATTCACTAAATAAAACATACTTAGTGTTTTGTTATCAAGAAAACAACGTTAATTAATCAGTTTGCCACATGTATTTTCAACTTTTTCTGATAGCATGTTCTGAAACTTCAGAAAAAAAAATAGTTCTTTCTGAAAAAAAAATGGAGAAGGGGTGACGCTTTCACCCTGTACACGGAAACATATTTAAAAAATATATAATTTGTTAATCATTTTGAGTTAAATGAAAACATAGACATTATAAATTAAATGTAATTCGTGACTTTTTATCTACAGACAGAAAAACAAACACGGTCCAATTAAATTTCGAATTTCCATATTAATTAGCTCATAGTAAATTTCGGCTTATTGGCTGAACGTAAATATATTTTCCGGTAGGATAGCTTTTGGCAGAATAGATACCCGTTTTTAGCTGGTATACAGTCCAAAAAATCTCGAAATTTATTTGGCTGTTTTAGTTTGCAGTATAATTAAATACGGGATTTTATTATTTGGGTAGCTGAAACCAATTTGTCTTCGATGTTTTACCGACCATTTATTTGTTGTTATGTTTGTGCCGGTGTCAGTGTTTTGTATGGTTATATTACAGCATAAATTACCAACACTGCCATTTTATTATCACAAATATATTATTCGAAAAACATTCTCCTGTCTCTGTTAAAACTCCAAGCTTGTAGCTAATTTCAACAAACTGCTAAAGTATAGAAGTTATTTTAAACTGAAAAAAAGTTGGGTAATGGTTTTCCAATACTTTTTGCGGATTATAATTATAATTTCGATATCGACGAGGTGCGTAAATTAAGTAATGATACTGGCAACGTAGCCCTCGCTCTAGCAACACTGCGGAGACGGGACTTGGAAGAGCGGTAGGTTAACATGTAATGCACCTTCAGTACAAGTTTGATCTTGTTAGAGTCATTTATTTGTTCTTTGTAATGGTTTCCGTAAAGTTTTTTTTTTCTAGTGCGTTTTAAAAATGACTGTGAGACGGTGCTTCGGTTTTGCCTAGCTGAACAGTACAACGCTGCAAAACTTCAACCGTCTACCGTGTTTTTGAAGCCTAGGTTTTTCGGTGGTTTAAGGATTCTCAAAGGAAGAGTCGATGAAGATGAACCACGTAGCGGAAGGCCTTCATCTTCAAAACCAAGAATATGTCGAGAATACGGGATGTTGTGCGTTCAGTCGTCGGTGACGGCAAGAATGATAGGGGAAGAGTTAAATTTGAATACACCACATACAGATTTTAACTAACAAATTGGGGATGAAAAAATGCTGCCTAAAAATGGTTCCAAAAAACCTTTCGCAGAAACAAAGGACACCAGGAGACAAAGGTATTTTGACTTTTTGTAATCGATTTAAAATTATCCCCATTGGAATGTGTCGTTACTGGTAATGAGACTTGGGTGTTTGAGTACGACCCGGAGACCAAGGCCAAAGCTAGAATGGCACACTTCAAGTCTCCAAGACCCAAATAAGCAAGAGTGAGCAAGTCGAAGACAAATGAACGCTGATTGCTTTTCTGATACCAGAGAATTTTCCAAAAAGTTTGTGCCTCAGGCAAATAGTAAATCAACACTTTTACAGAAAAGTTCTTCAAAAACTTCCGAAAAGGGTCATGCGTGTGAGACCAATCATCAACCAAGAACAACTGGATGTTGCATCATGACAATGCGCCTTGTCACACAACCATTTCAGTAAACGAGTTTTTAGCCAGTAAAAACATTCATGTGGTTTCATAGTCTCCTTATTCGCCTGATTTGAGTCCTTGTGACTTTTTTCTCTTCTCGAGTTTGAAAAATCACCTCAAGGGACTTCCAGGATAAGCTATTCCAGTATATGAGTGCCAGCATTGCTATGAGGAATGGAAGAACCGTCTCCAGCGCTATGTGGCTTCCCAAGGAAGTTATTTTGAAGGAGACAATACTGAAATGTAATTCTATTCGAATAAAAAAAAGTCTCATTACTTAATTTATACACCTCTTAAGTGCCTTGTGCCACTATAAGCGCTTAAAAATCTCATTTTTTCTTCTTAAATCATACTTATATAAACCTTCTATTATTTACAGAAATATTTCCACCGTTGCAATATTCACCATTCTCTCTCCAATATGGCATAAACCGACGTCAATTGGCATCGTTAGAATTCAGTAGGACATCGGTTCTAACAAGATCCTGTCACATTAGATTTTATTATCAATAACTACATGGGAAGCGGAGAGTGAAATAACCGCTTCCGATATTACGTATTCCATTCAGACTGTTCGCAGTCTTTTCGGCCATGTTAACGGACCGTTGCTTGTTTCTCAGGTCCCAAGGCGGGCGAAATTAGGACAACTTCGATTAGCAATCCGTTGTGAGCCACCGACGTCTCTAGAATATAGCAGTCCGATATCTCTCGCCCAATGAAACTGACACGCAACTGTTCCATTTCAATTCTGAAGGAACTGTGTATGCTAGTACAGCACTGAAAACTGGAAGACACAGGAAATTAGCAAGTTAGCGAGTTGCTCATCTTGTTTATGGATCTGCGAGGGTTAATTTTCAGGGGTGATTGGAAAAAAAAATGTTCTGATTTATGCATTTTTGAATCTGGAATTTAAATTGAGAAAAACCAAAAAAAAAATGGATTTCTTTTTGGTTTTTAGCATTTTTCAGCAATTTGTCGCATGTTTTCTACTAACTTGGGAGAACATTTTACTTCTGACACTTCCTGCTTCTCGAAAGATACTCACACAATGTCACACTGCAAACTGGAAAGTAGGTATTGTAACGGAACACTATATCGTGGAACTCATTGTCAAACTGTTCTAGACATTTCTGAAGTACGATTCGATCAAAGGTTTTGTGTTCTTCAGACAACATGCTTCAAAATTCAATATTCAAGAAATAACATGCCTCAGAACAGTCAAATTTTCATAAACCAATTGCCTTGTGAAAGCCATTCATCTCATATTCCGCAGCTCTGTGTAAGCACCAAAGTAATATCTGCCATCTACCGCATTTTCTGTAATATTCAGAAGGGGTTTTCTGTCCACTTGTTAACAAAAGATTCCTCCATACGCAGGTTGCGGTCAGTGACCCGTATCAAGTGATACATTCCAAAAAAAAAAGGAAATGGCTCGCATCTTTCTGTGAATCATCGTCGTGGTCGACAGCAACACTTCCGCGAAATGATTGATGCCGTAATTCCATCTCGTTGCGGGATAAATAGCAAGGAAAAAAACGTTCAAATTCGGCGGAGGGCTTTGGAATTCCGACTGTTTTTTCACCCATTGAGAACAAAAGCCCGAATTAGGGTAGCAAGTGAAAAATGACCCTCGGTTACACTCCGCTTTACTTAACCTATTTGAACGCGGACCCGCTAACGGAAAGACAAACAAAGAAAACTTTACACAATTACTATCTGGTATACCTTCGGAAACTTCTGTCAGATAATTGGATAAGGGTGTAGCTCGCTGGTGGTTAACATGGATCCGATCTTTTATGATGTGTAATGTTTACGTTTTGTCTTGTTCGAGCATCTATATATTAGATTTCGGTGATCATCGTTATTGATCTTAACTCAGTTTCGGCTCAAGTAGAAAGATTTGTTGGTTTCTTGCTTGTTTTCACCTTTTCACCAACAAATATCGTTTAGATATAATCAACAAAGGCAGAAAAAGTTCATGTCAGAAGGAATACATTTCTATAAATTTACCATAAACTATATTATAAATTGGACATAATCTTGAATGCAATCCTCTAACAATCCTATGTGTTTCAGCTGCATTTTCTTCGGATATTCGTACGCATGAGCAAGGTCTGATGAATAAGTTGGATGTGAAATAACCTCCAAAATAACTTCTCGGATAGTCGCCGATGTTGCAAAATTACTTGCTTCTCAATGTCCTCTTTCGAAATTCGAGTTGTTGACAGACAATTTATCAGTGACGATTACTTCTAGGAGGCATTTCATAGTAAAACACACCGCATTACTTCTTTATCGGGCCTCAACTTTGCAAAATGTAAACATGTGATACTACAATAAATTGACCGTAACTTGGAAAATTAGTTCTCGATTCGTTTTGTTGCTAATGTAAAAGACAATATCTAAAATTTAGTTAGTGGGACATATATATCTTCTGGCCAAATTGGTGTAATTTTAATATTCTAATATTGATATCTAATTTGGGGACAAACGGTATTTTATTTACATTTATATCTTGAACTTTTTTTAATACAACAAAAAAAAACTCTATCTGGTATTTATAATTGTGTATGATAAGGTCGTGAAGCGTAGAACAAAAGTTTGAATGAATATCTTTTAATCAATTTAACATATTAAGGACGAGTCACGAGTTTACTGACTTGATATACCAGGTGGTGCAAAACATACGTTGAGACATTGAGTATTCAATATTTTAATAGTATTTGGTAGTTGGTTTGTGGCTTTATTTAGATCGTGTTTTTATACATTATGGAACCTAACCATCTAAGAAAAAAGGAATTAACCTATGAGTTAAGAATAAGGAATATCGAGTCACTTGGTGACGTAGACTCTAAACGCAAACGTTTACGAGGAGCTCTAGCACAGGAATGTGCTAACCGTAGTTTTGTGAAAGTACTAACTAGTAATCCGTATTCTCATGATCAGGACGTATTTGAAATTCAAGAATCAATTAATGACCTTCAGGGCGTCATCTCTAGTTTTTCTGGTTGTATTGGGGATGCTACGCATAAAATAATATCATCTAGGTTAATTCATTTGTCCGGACGGTTAGACAGGTTACAAACGGAATCGAGGTTGAGGAAAATAAAAAACTCGACTTACAAAACCAGATTTTAGACATGGACGGTGATTTTGCCTTTAAAACTGTTCCCGTTGCTTCTACTTCCACACCTACTACAAGAAACTCCCCTAATAGAGAAGAAACTTTTACAACTAAATTTGTGGCTCCATACAAGTGGAACATCACATTTTCGGGGGGTAAGAATGAGTCAGTTCATGCCATCATAGAAAAAATAAATAGTTTGAGTGAATATAGGGGTAGTTGCCAATACAAACCCCCCAGGGTTACATTGCATAAATTGGCAATGTAACTTTCTCTTTTTTTTATAAATAGTCCTCATCAAAGTTGGATGAGGGTGGTTACTTCTAGGTAAGCATTTCATAGCAGACAAGTTAGTGGCAATGGATTCTAGTGCAACTTTACGATTTCTCAATTTATATTTTTTATGTCAGACAGGCCAGAGAAGGTTCATATCAATGCAACAATTTTTAAAATCGGACACTGTTTACCCTTGCTTAAATGTCTATAAATTTTTTCAGGAACGGTACACATAACCTTGAGTAAAATCCTCTGACTCTCCTATTACTATTGGAACTCCACATATTTCAAATGCATTTTCTTCAGATTCATAGATGTCTGCGACTGACAATATTGCTACACTGTATGTTCCCTGAACGGAGGAATCATAAAATGTGGGCATTTCTTGGTCTATTCCAAACTATTGACGTTATTGCCTAGACATGTCACTGTATCGCCTCACTAGACTGCTCCCTCGTATTTCTCTCAGTAAAAATTGTAAGAATATTTCCTTTATATGGTCAAATAAAAGTCGTATAACTTGGCCGGGAAATTGCATTTGTGGACCTTCATTTCGCGCGCTTGTTTATGCTTTTTTTCTAGTTCCGTTTAACTAGTAGGTACGAGGTGTATAAATTAAGTAATGACACTGTTTTTTTTAAAATTTCCTTATTCGAATGGAATTAAAACTCAGTATTGTCTCATTTAAAATAACTTTCTTGGGAAGCCACCCAGCGCTGGAGACGGTTCTTCTATTTCTCATAGCAGTGCTGGCACTCAAATACTGAAATAGCTTTCAGCTGGTCGGTTACGGCCGTTTGAATATTTTCTATGGCCCCAAAATGATGTCCCTTGAGGTGATTTTTCAGTCTCAGGAAGAGAAAAACGTCACAAGGACTCAAGTCAGGCGAACAAGGAGGCTGAGGAGCCACAGGAATGTTTTTACTGGCTAAAAAACTCGTTTACTGAAATGGCTGTGTGACAAGACGCATCGTCGTGATGCAACATCCAGTTGTTCTTTATGTTTAGTCTCACACGCATGACCCTTTTTCGAAGTTTTTCAAGAACCGACGATCTGAACGCACAAGATCCCGTATTCTATCGATATATTCATCTGTACTTGAAGATGAGGGACTTCTGCGACGTGGTTCATCTTCAGTCGACTCTCTTCCTTCTGAGAATTCCTTAAACCACCAAAAAACCTGGGCGCTTGAGAAGACACTGTCTCCTTAGGCTTGTTGAAGTTTTGCAAAAGTATCCGTTGCGCTGTGTCCAAGTCTGAAGCAAAACCTAATAGCACACCGTTGCTTAAAATTAATGTCACTCATTTTTAAAACGCACTAAAAAAAACGGTTTACGAAAACAGTCACAAAGAACAAACAAATGACTTTAGCAAGTTCAAACTTGTACTGAACTGCACTACGTGCATACGTCTCCGCAGTGTTGCTAGATCAGGCGCTACATTGCCAGTCTCATTACTTAATTTACACACCTCGTATATACAGTAAAAAGGACGATGCATGACTCCTCATGCCAAAAATTTATTTTGCATTTATAATGATTTCATCAGGACTCATCATCAATCACTTGTAAAATGGCAATAAAGCATCTGAGTTGTTGACAGTATTAAATGCCAACAATGGTGTTTACTTTTATGAGACATTTTATAATAAAATCTTATACCAGGTGCAATCTTTTGCTCAAGAAATGTCCTTTCTTTTTTTCATAAATGGTCTTCATCAAAGTTGCACGATGTAGACGTGAAAAATCATTCGTATTGAAGTGATCAGGGTAAAAAATACGTTGGTATTCATGAGATAGGGGAAAGCAGCGCTACCGATTTTAGCAGTAACCGAGCAGTAACCGACCAGGGAACCGATTTTAGCAGTAACCTAACAGTATTGAATCTTTCGCCCGGGGGGGGGGGGGGGGGGGGTATTCTATTGAAGTGAACAAAGAAAAAAATCTTTTTTTTTTCGGGGGCCGGGGGGGCTGCCGATTTTAGCAGTAAGCTAAAAGTTTTGAATTTAAGTCGAGATAACAGAGCTAAAACCGTCACTGGCGCTGACCCAGTAAAACTACGTATTTTATGCCCGGAAAACTCCAGAAAACTCATAATAAAATCTTATACCAGGTGCAATCTTTTACTCAAGAAATGTCCTTTCTTTTTTTCATAAATGGTCTTCATCAAAGTTGAACGATGCAGGCGTGAAAAATAATTCGTATTGAAGTGAAAAATACGTTGGTATTCATGAGATAGGGGAAAGCAGCGCTGCCGATTTTAGCAGTAACCTAAGAGTATTGAATCTTTAAGTCGAGATAACAGAGCTAAAACCGTCACTGGCGCTGACCCAGTAAAATAACTTATTTTATGCCCGGAAAACCTTGGAAAACTCATAATAAAACCTTATACCAGGTGTCACTTTTTGCTCAAGAAATTTCGTTTCTTTTTTTTCATAAAAATGGTCTTCATCAAAGTTGCACGATGTGGACGTGACAAATGATCCGTGTGGGGGGGGCCCGGGGGGGAAACGTGGGGGTGGGGGGGGGGGGGGGGGGGGGCGGCGCCCCCCGCGGGGGGCGGAACCAAAAAAAAAATTAAGGCGGGGGGGGGGGGCCCGCGCCCCCCCCCGCGCCGGGGCCGGGCGCGGGGGGGGGGCGGGCCCCGGGGCCGCCCCCCCCCCCCAAAACAAAAAAAAAACCCCGGGCCCGCGCCCTCCCCCGCCCCGGCCCCCCCCCCCCCCCTTTTCTTTTTGGGGGGGCCCCCCGGGGGGGGGGGGGGGGGGGGGGGGAAAAAACGGGTTTGGGGGGGGGGGGTGGGGGGGGGGGGGGGGGGGGGAGACGTTTTTGTGGGGGCCTCCTCTCCTTTAACTTTAAGTGGAGATAACAGAGCTAAAACCGTCACCCGCACAGACGGAAAAACAAAGCTTTTTTTGCGCGGGGGCTCCCCCCGGCCCCCTCTATAAAATTTCTCTTTTTTTTTTTTTTTTTTTTCTGCAAAACCCCCCCCCCCTTTTTTTTTTTTTTTTTTTTCTTTTTGTTTGGGGGGGGGGGGGGGGGAGGGAATTCTTTTTTGGGGGGAAGTTGGTTGGTGTGGGGTGGGGGGGGGGGGGGGGGGGGGGGGGGGGGGGGGGGGGGGGGGGGGGGGGTTTTCTCTTTTTTTTTTTTTTTTTTGCGCCCCCCCCCCCGCCCCCCCCCCCCGGCCCCCCTCCCCCCCCCACGGGGCCCCTCGGTCCCCGCCCTCTAAAAAAAAATTTTTTCTTTTTTTCCCCTTTTCTCCCTTTTTTTTCCCTTCCCCCCTTTTTTTTTTTTTTTTTTTTTTTTTTTTTTTTTTTTTTTTTTGTTGGGTTTTTTTTTTTTTTTTTTTTTTTTTTTTTTTTTTTTTTTTTTTTTTTTGTTTGGGGGGTGTGGTGTTTTTTTTTTTTTTTTTTTTTTTTTTTTTTTTTTTTTTTTTTTTTTTTTTTTTTTTTTCGTGAAAAATCATTCGTATTGAAGTGATCAGGGTAAACATCCGTTGGTATTCATGAGATAGGGGAAAGCAGCGCTACCGATTTTAGCAGTAACCTAACAGTATTGAATCTTTAAGTCGAGATAACAGAGCTAAAACTGTCACTGGAGCTGACCCAGTAAAACTACGTATTTTATGCCCGGAAAACTCCCGAAAACTCATAATAGAATCTTATACCAGGTGCAATCTTTTACTCAAGAAATGCCCTTTTTTTTCTCATAAATGGTCTTCATCAAAGTTGAACGATGCAGGCGTGAAAAATAATTCGTATTGAAGTGAAAAATACGTTGGTATTCATGAGATAGGGGAAAGCAGCGCTGCCGATTTTAGCAGTAACCTAAGAGTATTGAATCTTTAAGTGGAGATAACAGAGCTAAAACCGTCACTGGCGCTGACCCAGTAAAATAACTTATTTTATGCCCGGAAAATCTTGGAAAACTCATAATAAAACCTTATACCAGGTGTCACCTTTTGCTCAAGAAATTTCGTTTCTTTTTTTCATAAAAATGGCCTTCATCAAAGTTGGATGATGTGGACGTGACAAATCATTCGTATTGAAGTGACCAAGGTAGAAATACGTTGGTATTTATGATGTAGGGGAAAGCAGCGCTACCAATTTTAGCAGTAACCAAACAATATTGAATCTTTAAGTCGAGAAAACAGCGCTTAAACCGTCACTGGCGCTGACCCAGTAAGAGAACGTATTTTATGCCCGGAAAACTCCCGAAAACTCATAATAGAATCTTATACCAGGTGCAATCTTTTGCTCAAGAAATGTCCTTTCTTTTTTTCATAAATGGTCTTCATCAAAGTTGAACGATGCAGGCGTGAAAAATAATTCGTATTGAAGTGAAAAATACGTTGGTATTCATGAGATAGGGGAAAGCAACGCTGCCGATTTTAGCAGTAACCTAAGAGTATTGAATCTTTAAGTCGAGATAACAGAGCTAAAACTGTCACTGGAGCTGACCCAGTAAAACTTATTTTATGCCCGGAAAAACCTTGGAAAACCCCCAAAAAAACCTCTCCCCCGTGTGCCCCCCTCGCCCCCCCCTCCCCCCCCCCCCCCCCCCCCAAAAGCCCCCCCCCCCCGGGGGGGGTGGGGGGGGCGCCCCCACCCCCCCCCCGCCGCGCCCCCCGCAAAAACATCGGTGTTTTTTTTGTGGGGGGGGGAACCCCCCCCCCCCCCCCCCCCCCCCCCCCCCCCCTCCCTCCTTTTCTCCTGGTCCCCCCCCCCCCCCCCCCCCCCGGCGCCCCCCCCGGACGTATTTTATGCCCGGAAAACTCCCGAAAACTCATAATAAAATCTTATACCAGGTGCAATCTTTTACTCAAGAAATGTCCTTTCTTTTTTTTCATAAATGGTCTTCATAGTTGGACGATGCAGGCGTGAAAACTAATTCGTATTGAAGTGAAAAATACGTTGGTATTCATGAGATAGGGGAGAGCAGCGCTACCAATTTTAGCAGTAACCTAAGAGTATTGAATCTTCAAGTCGAGATAACAGAGCTAAAACCGTCATTGGCGCTGACCCAGTAAAAGAACTTATTTTATGCCCGGAAAACCTTGGAAAACTCATAATAAAATCTTATACCAGGTGTCACCTTTTGGTCAAGAAATTTCGTTTCTTTTTTTCATAAAAATGGCCTTAATCAAAGTTGGATGATGTGGACGTGACAAATCATTCGTATTGAAGTGACCAAGGTAGAAATACGTTGGTATTTATGATGTAGGGGAAAGCAGCGCTACCAATTTTAGCAGTAACCAAACAATATTTAATCTTTAAGTCGAGATAACAGAGCTAAAACCGTCACTGTCGCTGACCCAATAAAACTACGTATTTTATGCCCGGAAAACTCCCGAAAACTCATAATAAAATCTTATACCAGGTGCAATCTTATACTCAAGAAATGCCCTTTCTTTTTTTTCATAAATGGTCTTCATCAAAGTTGAACGATGCAGGCGTGAAAAATAATTCGTATTGAAGTGAAAAATACGTTGGTATTCATGAGATAGGGGAAAGCAGCGCTGCCGATTTTAGCAGTAACCTAAGAGTATTGAATCTTCACGTCGAGATAACAGAGCTAAAACCGTCACTGGCGCTGACCCAGTAAAAGAACTTATTTTATGCCCGGAAAACCTTGGAAAACTCATAATAAAACCTTATACCAGGTGTCACCTTTTGCTCAAGAAATTTCGTTTCTTTTTTTCATAAAAATGGACTTCACCAAAGTTGGATGATGTGGACGTGACAAATCATTCGTATTGAAGTGACCAAGGTAGAAATACGTTGGTATTTATGATGTAGGGGAAAGCAGCGCTACCAATTTTAGCAGTAACCAAACAATATTTAATCTTTAAGTCGAGATAACAGAGCTAAAACCGTCACTGTCGCTGACCCAATAAAACTACGTATTTTATGCCCGGAAAACTCCCGAAAACTCATAATAAAATCTTATACCAGGTGCAATCTTATACTCAAGAAATGCCCTTTCTTTTTTTTCATAAATGGTCTTCATCAAAGTTGAACGATGCAGGCGTGAAAAATAATTCGTATTGAAGTGAAAAATACGTTGGTATTCATGAGATAGGGGAAAGCAGCGCTGCCGATTTTAGCAGTAACCTAAGAGTATTGAATCTTCACGTCGAGATAACAGAGCTAAAACCGTCACTGGCGCTGACCCAGTAAAAGAACTTATTTTATGCCCGGAAAACCTTGGAAAACTCATAATAAAATCTTATACCAGGTGTCACCTTTTGCTCAAGAAATTTCGTTTCTTTTTTTTCATAAAAATGGCCTTCATCAAAGTTGGATGATGTGGACGTGACAAATCATTCGTATTGAAGTGACCAAGGTAGAAATACGTTGGTATTTATGATGTAGGGGAAAGCAGCGCTACCAATTTTAGCAGTAACCAAACAATATTTAATCTTTAAGTCGAGATAATAGCGCTAAAACCGTCACTGGCGCTGACCCAATAAAACTACGTATTTTATGCCCGGAAAACTCCCGAAAACTCATAATAAAATCTTATACCAGGTGCAATCTTATACTCAAGAAATGCCCTTTCTTTTTTTCATAAATGGTCTTCATCAAAGTTGAACGATGCAGGCGTGAAAAATAATTCGTATTGAAGTGAAAAATACGTTGGTATTCATGAGATAGGGGAAAGCAGCGCTGCCGATTTTAGCAGTAACCTAAGAGTATTGAATCTTCACGTCGAGATAACAGAGCTAAAACCGTCACTGGCGCTGACCCAGTAAAATAACTTATTTTATGCCCGGAAAACCTTGGAAAACTCATAATAAAATCTTATACCAGGTGTCATCTTTTGGTCAAGCAATTTCGTTTCTTTTTTTTCATAAAAATGGCCTTCACCAAAGTTGGATGATGTGGACGTGACAAATCATTCGTATTGAAGTGACCAAGGTAGAAATACGTTGGTATTTATGATGTAGGGGAAAGCAGCGCTACCAATTTTAGCAGTAACCAAACAATATTTAATCTTTAAGTCGAGATAATAGCGCTAAAACCGCCACTGGCGCTGACCCAGTAAAAGAACGTATTTTATGCCCGGAAAACTCGTAAACACCGATCCCCTTCGATAAAACGGAAACGTTCGGCCTGGCAAATGATACGCTTTCCTCGAGAAGTAGACGATACATTCTCGACGCGGGGTGGGAGTGGTTCCGCATTCATCAGAGCGTATGATTGACATCATAATGCAGGTAAACGTTCGGGGTTATATCACGCGAAATACACTATATTTAGACGCCATCATCGGGACCGTTAGCGTTTTCGGATCGACCCGAAGATTAATAACGCGATTACGACGGAGCGTCGGCGAAGAATGGATGCGTCCCGGCGTCTTTGAGTGACGGGATACGCCTGACGCAGGGCTGTAATGAACTGGGGTGATTTTAAAGGAGACGTTGCCAAGAAGACGCCACTTAAAGGCAAAAACACGTCAATTTTAGATTCTGAAATGATATCCTTTAACGAAAAAATTCCATCCCTAAATTCAACCCCCTTCGAGTGACAGTTGCAACCCTCAAATGTTTAAATTGGAAGTAGGGGATTGTGATACCTCATTTGAAAGGTCTTTTCATTGTAAATGTAAGTCGCCACACCACGTATTGTGCGTATTGTTTAAGATTTGCAAGCTGCCAAACTCTATTTCCAGACATGTAGTTTTATGAAAAATTAAACGCAAAATTAGTTAGCTTTACAGCTAGTCAGTGTACCAAACGTCCAGTTTGACCTGGACCTTAATCCCATATGAATAAGATTTTGTTTTTGTTTTTACTTTTGTACGAGTTTTAACTGTATATAATTGACGTACCTACAAAAAAAAACCGTTACACCCTCAAGGGAGAATATTTCACCCTAAGGCAGTCCACTCAACATCCCTCTCTGACTTCTCTATGAGGCGAATGCCTCGAAGGCGATCTCGACGTTCTATGGCGGATATATGCATGTAGGTACGAGTAGAAGATATTTCGGTAAATATCGTGGACTACGCGTATTTCCCCTGGGGTTTAGATCATCCCCGCGCAGACAAGATCCTGTCACGTTCGCACGGTGTTGCCAGACGGAATTCGTATTGGCACGTAGCGAGCATCACAGCTTCCTTAAGGTGAAACCCTAAATAGGCTTGCTTTGGAATGAAGTTTCTTCATTAAGAGGGTAACACCACTCTAGAATTTTTGTAAAAAGCTTTTTTTTTCTTAAAATGTACTTTAGGATCATAAAAATCATAGGTATGCAATTGGTCTTATAACGAAAAAAAAAAAAATTAAAAGGTTTGATTCTCGATTTTGCCGCAGCATCTCTGAGTGTTGCTTTGATGCTTTTATACTGCTTTAACCTTTCAAAATAATAAGTGGCCCTATTACCAACAGAGTAAAAGGTCATTCGGGTTCCTCAGAAGTCCATCAGGGTGCGCAAATACAGTAATACACATGTATGTGTAAATTATTTTAAACTTTAAACATTAAATCATTATATCAAAATGACTTTTTGCGAACTGGGCGGACACATTGCTCAAAGACCATTCCATTGATCGATTTGAAATTTTAACAGTAGCTTATCAGTTATATTCTCCATAAAAGTACGTAGCCGTTTTTTGATAGAATGTAATTTTTTTTATAAACAATTTACTGCTGAATTTTTAGGACGAAAATGGATTTTTTTTCGTTAGTACACAATTTCTACAAAAATCAATTTAAAAAAAAAAACGGAAATGTCACAGACGTTCCTGAATCTGGTAGGAAACGCATTTTAGACGATGAACAGAAATTGGATATATTGTTAGATATTCAAGATAATCCACATAAACCTACAAGACAAGTTGCCGCCGATAATGATGTTAGTAAAACGTCCATATTTCTTCTAAAAAACGAAAAATACCGCCCATATAAAATTCATTTGGTTCACGAACTCAACGACGATGACCCTGATCGCCGATTGGAATTTTGCGAAATCATGGCAAATAGATTCCAAGATAATCCTTCATTTATAAAAAAATATTCTTTTTTCTTCTGACGTTACATTCCGTCTTAAATGGAACAGTCAACAAATAGAACTGTAGATACTGGAGTACAGAAAATCCACATTGGATGGTGGAGGCCAATACTCAATATCCTGAGAAGGTGAACGTTTGGGCTGGAATTATAAATTCTCAAATTATCGGACCATATTTCTCTGATGGCACATTAACTGGCGCGCGTTACTTGGATTTCTTGCAATATTTCTTGGTTCCAGAGTTATTAATGCTTTTCCCAGATGATGACAACTCCAATGAAATTGATAGAAATATTTGGTTTCAGCAGGACAGAGCTACACAACATTTTTCATTGGAAGTAAGAGCCTATCTGAATCAAGTTTCTCCCAATAGATGGATCGGTAGACGCGGTGAAATTGAGTGGCTTGCTCGTTCTCCCGATTTAACCCCGCTTGACTATTTTTTATGGGGTTACTTAAAATCGAAAATCTACTTCAACAGACTAAATAACATAGAATATTTAAAAGACAGAATAAGGCAAGAAATTAATAAAATCACCTCGGAAACAATACAAAATGTTTTAGAAGAATTTCAGCAACGCCTCCATTATTGTCAAGAAGCAACGGGCGCCCAGTTTGAACATTTGATTTAAACTTTTCTTCTGTTCTGTTTCATGTTCTTTTCTTTACTTATTGTTAGTAACATTAAAAATGTAATTTTTTTCTAAAAATATTAAAAACCCTTTCAAATGAGCTATCACACGCACCTTCGTTCCACTTAAAAATTTTAAAGGGGTAGCTGTTACTCCAAGGGGGTTGGAGGGGGAGGTATAAAATTATGCTCAAAAAATGTTATTCTAGAATTAAAAATTGACATGTTTCGGGATTTTACTCATAAATTGTAAATTACATAGATAATGAATTTATTCGTTACTTATGGACCTCACTATATGTAGGTACCTACGCTTCCAGTATATACGGCATGTTTGTGCATGTTTTACGAGGCCTTTTCCAAAGCAAAGAAAATTCTTCATCACATGTTTTATTCGTCAAGTAGGTAACAGTAGAAAGAAAGTAAACATCGGAGAAACGAATTTCATTCCAGTGGCGGGTATAATTTTTTTTTTTGTTGAATTTCTTCAGAAATATAAATACTAGTACATTTATGGTAACAACAAATAAATTGTAAAATCTGACAGTGTGCATATTCAAAATGTAGTAGGTAAACACGAACTAGACATATTTTGGAGGTTCTTCCCGAAACACTCTCTTAATCTTTAAGCTCATATGAAATGGGTAAGACCTCTTGGTGCATTTCACTATATAATAGATGTTGCTGCCACCCCCATTGTTCTTTGTTTAAATAATTCAGAATACCAAACTCGCCCCGCGCGTCCATCTAACAGAACTTTCTGTTAAACTTTCACGCAATGTATGTCAAGCGTAAATTTGCTTGTCAACAGCGAAAGGTCCCGCTTAACTTTACGGAGGCAATTTTACTGTACCAGACCGTTATTTTCGGCGCATTTACTTTATGGGGAGGCCTAATGGCCACTATAACGCCTTTATTCTTCTAGAAGTGGGCAAATGTGCCGTGAAGTGGAGGCGATATAAGGAAAGCGCTTTACTGTCGAAATGTGAAAGATACACCGATTATCTGGACATTTGCAATTCAGTCTGACGATGAATTTATGAAGGGATACCCAGTCAGTAATTTCAAATTATACGAGGTGTGTGAATTAAGTAATGAGAATGGCAACGTAGCGCCCGATCTAGCAACACTGCGAAGACGGGACTTGGAAGGGCGGTAGGTTAACGTGTAATGCACCTTCAGCACAAATTTGAACTTGTTAGAGTCATTTGTTTGTTCTTTGTAATTGTTTTCGTAATACGGTTTTTTTCTGGTGCATTTTAAAAATGAGTGGCATTAATTTTAAGTAACGGTGTGCTATCAGGTTTCGCTTCAGACTTGGACACAGCGCAACGGATACATTTGCAAGACTTCAGCACGCCTACGGGGACAGTGTTTTTTTTCAGGAACCCAGGTTTTTCGGTGGTTTAAGGCATTCTCAGAAGGAAGAGAAGATGAACCACGCAGCGGAAGGCCTTCATCTTCAAGAACCGATGAAAATGTCGATAGAATACGGGATATTGTGCGTTCAGATCGTCAGCTAGCGACAAGAATGATCGGGGAAGAGTTAAATTTGATTCAGACTCAACTTTGAATAAGATTTTGACTAACGAATTGGGAAAGAGAAAACCCTGCGCAAAAGTGGTTCCAAAAAACCTTTCGCAGAAACAAAAGGACATCAAAAAAAGTTTTTTGGAATCGATTGAAAATGATCCCTTTTTTATGGAACGTGTTATTACTGGTGATGAGACTTGGGTGTTTATTTTTTGCATTGGCCAGGGAATTGTCCACAAAGAGTATGTGCCTCCAGGCCAAACAGTAAATCAACACTTTGAAGAGAGGTTCTTGAAAAACTTCGAAAAAGGGTCATGCGTGTGAGACCAAACTTCAAGAACTGGATGTTTCATCACGACAATGCGCCTTGTCACACATCCATTTCAGTAAACGAGTTTTTAGCCAGTAAAAATATTCCTGTGGCTCCTCAGCCTCCTTATTCGCCTGACTTGAGTCCATGTGACTTTTTTCTCTTCCCGAGATTGAAATATCACCTCAAAGAACGTCATTTTGGGACCATAGAAAACATTCAAACGGCTGTAACCGACCAGCTGAAGGCTGGAAGAGCACTGCTAGGGAACGTCTCCATCACTGTGTGACTTCCCAAGGAAGTTATTTTGAAGGAGACAATTCAGAATTTTTTTTAAATCTGATTACTTAAATTATACACCTCGTAAAATATTATTATGTTGGTGTTTTTTTGTTGATTGTAGGTACTATATTTAGTAGGTACTTTCTTCCCTAGTGCAATGAAATTGAAAAAGTGGACATCTTATTCATATAATAATTTACTGGGAGGACAATGTATTTTATTAAATTAGCTACCATAAAATATTTGTAATTTTATTATACAACAAAAATTAGAATACACTACTTCTGAAGGACGCCAAAGACAGTGGCGTCGTTAGTTTTCAAATCGTCGTTAGCCAAAAAGACTAAAACTTTTTCCTCAGTTCGAAACCTCCTAAAAATTATTAGAGCTTGGATTGAAGATATCTTATATCGTATCTTGTTCAAATATCCAGTTTTTGTTCCACATGTGCCCAATTGTGGAACAAAAACTGGATATTTGAACAAGATACGATATTGCTCAATATTCTCCAAATTGGCTAAACAATTAGGGGCGTATTATGGTTCTTAATGGATCACACTGTACATCATATGTAAGTTCTTTTCGCTCCTAAGGGCCTGGAAAGAAACTTTACCAGTCCCTCGTTTCCCTTCGGTCGTGGGCTCGCTAAAAGTGTTTCCCTGTACGGAAGAAAAGTGCCCGAAATGATCGAGTGCCTGAAACAATACCGGCACTCTTAAAATTGAATTATTTAAGAGATCTCCGGCAAAGAGCCTTCTAAACGACCGGATACTTTGTTTTATTTGGCGACTGTAAAGCAACTTGAGGAAGGAATTTAAACAGAGGCCCTATTTCTAAAAAAGACGAAAAAAAAAAAAAAAGTAAAAAAATGTATTTCTACTCTTAATCGTAAGAGTATAACCTCATTTAATTGTTGCTTCGAGCATCAACATAACCGCTATTTCCATCTCTCTCGTTTATAGCCAGATTTGATGACGTTGTGTTTTTTTGAATGGCTGTTCTTGCAAATAAATTCTTAATTAGAGTAGGCTGGAAGTTGGCAACATCCAGTTTCTAATGGCAAATCAAATGTGACAGTTGACATTACAGTCGTTTAATCTCATAGTGGTATAAAAAATGTGTAAATAATTTATAGAGGAAATGTTCATAATGTTGTCCTTCAGTTTGAACGACCAAACAAACTCATGTTGTCAAATGCGTTTTCCAATTTTTGGAGGGGTATGTTAGCATAAATATTTAAACTAGTGGAAAAAATTAAGGGATAAAAAAAATTCCAAATTTGTAGATGATTTTCAACAAGCCGTAACTTGGAGAAAAACGGTCGCAGAGAAAATTTAAAAAAAAGATAATTATAGTTTTAAGTATCTAGTTTTTGGATCTGAACTTCGAAATTTTTGAGCGTCAGCGATTTTCGAGTAATCCCAAGAAAACCAGCGACAAAAAAAATTCGAAATTTTTTTGCTCTTTTTTTGTGGTTTACGAACTTGAATTTTTTTGACTTAATCACCACATGGATCAGATAACTTGTTTATTAAGACTTTGATTCGATCATTTCTCGCCGAGATATCGGTCTTTGAATGGAAAAGGATCATTTTGTGTTTGATTATCGATATCTCAGCAACCAATGATCGCACAAAAAGTTAAAGGTGGGTTTCGAGAACTTGAATAAATTGAAATTTTGAGTTTAAAAAAAAATTTCCAAAAATTTAAACGCTGTTTGCGATAAAAATGTAACGACAACTGAAAACGTATTTTTTCTCATTTTGTCAAAGATTATGAGCTTTTTGTAGCAAAAAACGTGATCCTTTAATTTTTTCAAAAATTAAATCGGTAAAACAAAACAACGGCTGGCTGGATTGAATTGAATCTCTGTATGGTTTTTGTGGGTATATTGAGCTGTAAAAAGGCACACTTAACATCAGTGGTTTCCTCGATTTTTTTGATTCAGCGCTTGATTCTCCGAAAAAAAAAAACCCTAAAAGCCCTTTTTTTGCTGCTTTTTCAAATTCATGTAAAGAATGGAAAAAAAATTTCGAAGAACCACTGGCTAATTCTTGTAGAGAATTTATTCAAGTTCTCGAAACCCACCTTTAACTTTTTGTGCGTTCATTGGTTGCTGAGATATCGATAATCAAACACAAAATGATGCTTTTCCATTCAAAGACTGATATCTCGGCGAGAAATGATCGTATCAAAGTCTTTAAAAAAAAGGAATTGAAGCTGAATAAACAAGTTATCTGGTCTATATGGTAGTTAAGTCAAAAAAATGTTTTTCAAGTTCGTAGACCACAGAAAAGAACCAAAAAACTTTCGAAAAATCACCTAAAGATTTGGAATTTGTTTTTGATCCCTTAATTTTTTCTACTATGTAGTAACATCACAAGGTTCTTGGACAGTGTGAAGAGCTCTTTTAAAAACTGTGTATTTGATATGTGGATAAATAAAATAGTTCATATTTGTAAAATTTGGAGACCTGGCAGGAAGTTCCACCAAGCGCATGAAGATTTTTTCCAAATTTCCATCCGCATGTCATTTATAAAGCAAGTAATTTAATACAATTTATTAACGATAACAAAAAAATAAGTCAATAAAAATAAAGAAACAAATGACGGCTTAGGGTGGCTTCAGTCTAAAACATCTTCCTAGTACCAATCACTATGTCCACATTTTTTACACACCCAACAACACAACCCCAATTTTTTTTGCATTATACTGGAGTTGTTACAAAGTTATATTATCGAAATGTTAATTATTTCATAAACTCATATCCATTTGTGTTTTGTTTTAGGTGACTGATTCCATCTGCAGTGATAAGGTCAGTAGTCAAATATAAATCTTAAATAAATTACATTAAGGAAACGCCGCAAATAAAGGTTAAATACTTAATTTATTACATTTTGTTAAAGACAGCTGATACTCTGTAGATAAGTTTGCTTAAGTGAGGTTCCAGTGTAGAGGTTTGAATTTTATACTATTTATTGGGTGACTTATATAAATAACTTGGTCCTCCCTGTAACTTGGTTATTTCTGTATTGATTCGAAAATTAAAAAAAAAATAAAAACACTAATTATTTGCAAACTAAGTAGGCGTTGAAAGCCAATGCATATCGTGCAAGTATCACTGTCAAAGATGGGTAAAAAATCTATAAGATGGTCTCTATTAGAAGTTCTGATCTTACGCCACTTCGTTTTTTTAATAGGGTTATGTGAAAAAGTAAGTTTATAAATAAAGGTATACTATTTATAGGGTGGGCCATTAGATGGTTTCTTTTTAAAAATACTATTAAAACTACATCGTTGAATATTTTTAAATGATTGTTGCTTAATTCAAGAAAGTATGTTTTCCAAGTATTTATGGAAAACAATTTCAGTTAAATGGCCGCCGTAGCTGGCTTGGCAGTAGTTCATTCTTTTCACCCAATTTGGCAGTACATTCCGAGTATTTGTGGCTCTATTGCTCGAATAATTCGATTGATGTTTTCCTTCAGTGGATAATTGTTTGTGGATCGTTGGAGTAACAACGGTCCTTAACATGTCCCCATAAAAAATAGTCCAACGGTGTTAAATCGCAGCTGCGCGATGGCCAATTTATATCTCCAAAATGGCTGATAACACGGTTACCAAATTTAGTGTGCAAAAGATCGATTGTTTCACGGCTTGTGTGACACGTTGCTCCATCCTGCTGGAACCAAAGTTCGTCAAGTCCAAATCGTCCAATCGCGGCCACAAAACATCAGTTAACATGTCTCTGTAACGCATTCCATTTACTGTAACGCTGTTACCATCTTCATTTTGAAAAAAGTACGGACCAATGATGACATGATTTCCATCGGATCCTAGTGAAAACAGTAAGTCCGACGCCCGCAGAAATGTGAATATAATCCGAACTATACAACCATAACGTTAAAACACGGAGGCGGAAATGTCGTCATCTGGGGTTGCTTTTCCTGGAGAGCTGTAGGGTCCATACATCGCGTAAAGGGAATCATGGACCAGTATGTGTATATTAACATATTGGAAAATATTCTGCAACCATACGCTGGCGAGTTTATGCCTGTTACGTGGAAGCTTGTTCCAAGACAATGATCCCAGACGTACTGCAAAATCTGTAAAACAGTGGTTAATTAACAACTCCGTATCTATTATTGACTGGCCATCTTGTAGCTCTGACCTCAACAATCTATGGGGTGAAGTAAAACAGCAAGTTTGTCAGCGTCAGTTTAAAATTTTTTATGAATTGTATGAAGCTGTTAGATAGGCTCTCGATGGTACTCGATACCTGTAGAGTTATGTCAAACTTTGATAAGCTCTATGGGTAGGAGATAAGCAGAAGTAATAAAGAACCATGATTTATCCAACAAAATATTAATGTATGTTACATAGTCTCTTATATAGACTATACCATAGATACTAACATAGAATACCATACTATACCATAGAATGATGGACATTTTTCTATATCGTTTCTAATTATGTGTCCTTCGAAAAATGGTAGGTAAATGGCAATTATAAATATAAAAGTTGAACTGAGACGGATGGAGCACAAAATAAGTTACGAATTGATTCGCTTTAGAACGCATGTTTATTGTATATATAATTGTTGGGACGGGTTTAAAACTAAATGACATAATGTGCATAAGTTATGCTAAAACAATGCCGTTTCTAATTATGTGACCGTCACTGTAGATGAATTGAAGACATTTACGGCGAATCACCGTGTACTGTACACAAACAAAGTTTTTTACATTTTTTTTTTTACCTTCCATACTAGAACACGCCCCTAAATGCTAATATCTTCGGCCGACGGGTCCATCAACCCCGTCTGGCGCAGTAGCGTAAGTCTCCTTTGTTAAGGAATCGCTCATAATTAGAAACTCGCCCCCCGAATACGCTCCGTGTCCCTCGGTAATTATTTATGCCGAACTCGGGTCGTACATCACGGCTATCTTGATCCGGATACGTTTCGGTGGCGGTCCCATTATAGTAAGCGACGAATGGTGTTCTACTTTATTGCCCTCGGTCGCCAGCCGTGCGGAACGATCCGACAGTTAGATGATCTGCTTATATACGACGGCCGTCCGTCATATCGTCCCGATCTGACGCACCGACGCGGCGCCTGCCTCGATTTGGATCGGCGCAAGGCGATGGAAACCTTGACGGACATCAGTAGCTCTTTCTATGGAGGGAATAAAGAGCGTAAGTAACGTCCCCAGAGTATGCCGCGGAATTCTGCATGACTTGAATTATTACTAAAGCTCGGAGGTTAATAATTGATGAGTACTTTACCGGCGCCAGGATAATGTTAAACAGGTTATATAGGGTGGGCCATCATATGGTTTCTTTTTAAAATTGCTGTTAAAACTACATCGTTGGATATTTTTAAATGATTGTTGCTTTATTCAAGAAAGTATGCCTTCCCATTATTTGTGAAAAAAATTCAGTGCCGCCGCGGCTGGCTTGGCAGTAGTTCATTCTTTTCACCCAATTTTGCAGTACATTTTCGAATATTTCCATATCTATTGCACGAATAACTCGATTCATGTTTCCCTTCAGTGCGTCGATTGTTTGTGGATCGTTGGAGTAACAACGGTCCTTAACATGTCTCCATTAAAGATAGTCCAACGGTATTAAATCGCAGCTGCGGTATGGCCAATTGATGTCTCCAAAACGTCTGATAACACGGTTATCGAATTTAGTGTGCAAAAGATCGATTGTTTCACGGCTTGTCTGACACGTTGCTCCATCCTGCTGGAACCAAAGCTCGTCCAAGTCCAAATTGTCCAATCGCGGTCAAAACATCAGTTAATATGTCTCTGTAACGCATTCCATTTACTGTAACGCTGTTACCATCTTCATTTTGAAAGAAGTACGGACCAATGATGTCACCACTCCAAAACCCATACCAAACAGTCACTCTTGCAGGATAAATTGGCTTCTCTATGACTACGTATGGATTTTTGGAACCCCAAATCATACAGTTCTGTTTATTAACATATCCTCCAAGATGAAAATGAGCTTCGTCCGCAAAAATGATTTTTCGATTCCAATCGGCGTCGTTTACAAACTCATTTAAAGCCTAGAAGGTGAAGCGATAACGAAGTGGATGGTCATTTTCTTTTACCTCTTGAGTAAGTTGTAACGTGTTGCGACTGACATTAAGTTGATGTGCTCTGTGACGATTTGGGGTTCTTAGGTTTTCACGCACACTTTGGGCAACAGCAGCAATTCTTTCAGTTGTGCCCACCTGACGAGCACGTGGATGACTTCTGCTATCCATGAGCATGCCAGTTTCACGAACTTTCTTACACCAGGCGCTAACGGAGCTTCATTTCGACCAAAAATTGTTCACAATTTTCTCACTGTTTCTACAACACAGCATTCACTTTGGAAATAATTTTTCAATATCCCAACGTTGTTCAATGTTAGACACCACATATATGTCAAATGTCAAACGCGTCTGTGTCGACAATGTAGAAATAACACTCAGTTTAAAATTAAAAAGCAACCAATAGATGGCCCACCCTTTATATGTGATGGTGATTGTTGTAGCCCAACTAATCGGCAAAGGAACCATAGTTACAAGACACTGGACTTACACACGGTAACCGAGGCTATAATCGTGCCACTCGATTTTCAGCTATCAAATGCCCTTCCATGGCTTTTGCCTCATCCAATCCCCCAACCACTATATTAGCTATCTTCTGTCCTTTAACATCCGTTGTTTCATCAATACTAAGACATGATGTATAAGTTTATCGTGCAATTCCGAGACGATATTTTTTTTGTGTTCTCACACAGTGGTGCTATGTATAATCGACTAAGAGTTGTTTCTGCAGGCAGACTAACTTCGCCGTATTTTCCACTCGCAGCGTAATGGACAATTTGTCTGAACTCGGGCTGACATTTTTACAAACTTATCCGATGTTTGGTGCACATCGATCCTGGCAGTTTAACTAATACTAACAGTAAGTGTCAAGTATGGTCCCGTTCGCGACTCGATTTTTGGCACGTGCTGAATCTTAGATTAGATTGGTTCTGAGGTTTATTAAAAAAAATACATTACTCTCATTGTCATTGCATAATCTTATTCATGACTAAAGACAAAAGACATATACAAGGAAGAGTAATATTTTAAGACGCGCAGGACTGATATCACGACATAACTTGATGACTTTTTTTATCTTACGATACCCACATACGTATATAAAAGGTTATTCAACATTTTTTATAGTTTAATATTTGGAACCCAATTTATTTTTAGCGGGTGACAACAATCTCACGACATCGGTAATCGATTAAGAAGACATCCCGTCGTTTTTCTCTCTTTTCTGTGATGCCCTTCTCGCCCCCACGCAAAAACAACTATTCCGCGCAGCCGGGCGATTAAATTTGTTTAGCTCATCCGCCGGGATAAGTTCGCCATTTCTAGTTGTTCAGTCAAATAAGATTGATGCCCTTTTTGCATGAGGAAACACCCCGGCAACTCCATAAGGTGGAAGTGCTTTAAACTTGCTAGTGTATAGAGAGGGCCCTCTTTATAGGGGTAGGCGGGCTTTTAAAAGTGTAAGGGCGAGGAGGAGTGATGGTACAAAGTTACTGATGGAGTAACAAATTTTAATTCACTTGCATAGGTGTGGACTATTTCAAATTAAAATTCAAAAGCAAATGTCATCGTACATCATTTTTGAAGGTTGCTTAACAACACACATCACTCAATACGTTCGTAGGATGACTAATAGTGACTTTATTCATCAACATAGTCTTCTTCAAGAGTGATACATTCATTCCAACGCTTTTCTAACACCTATATGCCTTTATTCTAGAACGATTTGTGCAGCCCTTCAAAATACGCTTCCAGTTCAGCCATATCTCTTTCCGACAAGCATTTGCTGAGATATGCGAACAACTAATAGTCGCTGGGGGCTAAATCTGGAGAATACAGTGTAAGCGGAAGCAATTCGTGTAATTTTGCCATTACTGTACCTTTTTCTATGGGATTTCGACGATTTCATCCCTCACACGCATTAATAACGCTATGTAATATTCACTGTTGATCATTTTTGCCTTTGAAAGATAGTCGATGAATATTGTACCATGCACATCTCAAAATACGGACGCCATAACCTTCCCAGCTGACGTTTGTGTTTTTGGTCGTTTAGGACGGCTTTTGCCGGTTGCTGTCCATTCAGCTGACTGTCGATTTGACTGTGGAGTGTAGTGATGGATCCATGTTTCATCCATTGTCACATATCCGCAATGAAAACGTTTTTTGTACGGTCTTCCAAAACGGTTGTGTGCACTTTTTTTAGGTTTTCTGGAACAACTGCCGAATTTGGAGGACCAGAACGTTTAGCATCATCGGTGTTCGTACGGCTGAGTTTAAAATCAGCAAACCACTTCTCTCCCCTTTTCCCCGCCCAGTCTGATAACACTTGTCAGGCCAATACTTTGCTTGAACGGTATTATTTCCTGTTAAAGAACAATGCTTTATCAATACAAGAAATTCAGATTTTGCCATTGTTTTGAAAATTACAAAAGTAGCATCACAGTAGCCACTCTAACTTGTAAACTAATAGTCTGAATGTCATGAAATTTTGACACATATCGGTTGAAGGTTGGTACTATCTACATATCATGTGGATTTGTCTACAGTTGCGCCATATATGTATCATTATACGAACTTCTTGACCATTATAATAAATTCTGATATTTTTTGTGCTCCTGTACTTGCTTCTGATAGGATTATAACTCGTGAAATTCTGCGTTTAATAAGCCCAAATTGAAGCTGAATCACAACAAGAAACGACAGTCTGCAGATTTCCATAAACTATTTCACCATTTGGTCCTTCGAGCCAGATTCTTAAATATATATATAACGCATCTCCGCGCTTTCAGTTCATTTTTGATCAAGTTGGATAATATTGTTCCAATATTTTATTCCAGATATTCTCGTGAATTTGTCAGCGCTTCATACAGTCCGTCCGTGCGGAACCTAAAAACTTCGAGCTATTGAGTGATTCGTTTCCAAACTTTCCTTTCGAAAACTTCCCATCTGAAACTTCATCTCGCGTATAAATAGACTGGTTTTCGGGCCGAGAATCTCGCCGCTTCCATCCGGAAGCACTTCCGACGCAACTGTGCTTTACCCGCCCCCGCAAAAGGGGGGGCGGGGGCGAGGCAAGTCTATCTTCAGTCTGCACTGTATGTTGCACGCGGTTTTATTAGGTCCTTGTTTCGGTTTTCGCTCTGTTAGACGGTGGCGTCGTTAAGGGACTGGAAGATGAACCATTTTATAGTAATACGAGTACTATGTACTATTTAGTATTCAACTTAGTACCTAGTTAAATTATAAGGACAAGATTCAGTCTATTTTTGACAGACCCCAGAAAAAAAGACTTCGTACCAAGGCAACAATTTTTTTCGGAATGTTTTTTGGATCATAGAATGATTCAAGGTGTGATTAAAAAACGAATTGCTCCACCCCAGTCTGTCACAATTCTTGGCAACCACCCCATTTATAAAGGACTCATTTAGAACTTGACACTTTTAGTCAATGAATATCAAATTCAATGAAGAAAAGAGGCATGTTTTCCTTTAAATTTATTTTAGAAAGCAGTAGAGTCAATGGAACGTTGATACATTCGATGAGAGCTGCATATGAAGACTTTTGGGAAGTTTTTCCAGACGCAGTTATTAAAACGTTTCTAAATTCTAAACAGACAAATTGGAAGCGTCAATCGAAAACAAGGAAGTGGCAGAGTAAGGACAGAAGAAAACGTTGAAATGGTTGTTGAAAAGGACAATCAAATCCAAGGCATGTAATAACGTACTATCCAAGGTACGTTATCGGCTAACGCACAATCCAAGAACATAAATTAGCCAGATGGAGGACGAACTTCTCAGACTACATTTCTGCCAGTGGTTCATGAACCATTTTAACAATAACAATGCTGTCTTCGAAAAAGCTTTTTTTACTGACGAGGATTGGTTCCTTCTTTTAGGCAATTTTAACTCTCAGAATACGAGGTGTGGCTATTAAATAACGCACCTGATGCTGTTACCAGAGCAGCGTGTCGCAACAACTTTGAACAGAACTGTGTCTGGTGATACTTTCCACACCATGAGCTCGCTGGACAAGCCAGTGGGTCGCTCAGTTTGACTGTAGCATTCGTTTGAATTAGTCTACGCACCATTGACGCATCGAAAAAATGGTTTTCAGATGGAGTAACGGGTTAATCTCTTGTTAAACTGGGGAAAACTTTTACAGAAGCTTATGCAATGTTAAAAGAAGTGTACGGGAATGCATGTTTATCCCGCACACAAGTTTTTGAATGGTTTAAACTGTTTAAAGAGGAACGTGAAACGACCGAAGACGATCCGCGCCCTGGGCGGCCCTCAACGTCAAAAACGGACGAAAACATTAAAAAAAATCGGTAAAGCAATCCGCGAAGATCGTCGTCTAAGCATCCGAGGGCTTCCTGAAATAACAGGAATCGACAAAGAATGTGTTCGCCAGATTTTGCATGAATCGTTCAACATGCGCAAAGTTTGCGCAAAAATGGTGCCAAAACTCCTCACTCCCGACCAAATGGAATCAAGAATGAACGTTTGCGCTGACATTCTAAACAACATTGACGCTGATTTAGGCTTTTTAGACACTGTGATTACTTGTGATGACAAGATTCGAAGGTGTGGGAGCAGTTAAAGCAAAAGCGACGGAGGTTCTGAACCATCTGACATAAGCGGACTTCCAGCACTTCTTTCAACAATGGAAAAGTCGTATGGAGCGATGTAGAGATCGCCAAGGGGAGTACATTGAAGGCGAAAAGTTGCTACTGTAATTGGTAACGAATAAAAAGTATTATGATAGCAGTTCGGTTCATGAATTCCTTCGAACTCACTAACCTGTGTGCACCAGACTTTCCACATGGTTTACTCTACGGATAAAACCAAACGCCTGGTTGACCTTTTCTCTGCCATTTGTAGAATCCGGATCCAAGCAGAGTTTCTCGTCTTTGCCAATTTGTTTGCGACGACGTGACTTGAATCGCGATGCCGACGGCGCGGGCCGAAAGAATTAACAGCGTGAATCGCCGACCGTTAATAAATTGGCGAACAAAAGGGTTTAAGAATAATTCGAAGGAAACGCCTAAAACTATTTAAACGGGAACAACTGCGAGTCGGTGGAGACAATGCCTGGTATCCCGGTTGTTTTCCGTTCTTTATTGTGTTGTGCTCACGAGGCAGGAATTTTCCCTTGTTTTATTACTTCGTATCTTCTAATTTATCAAATACAGTCGGTGTAAAAAACGATGAGAAAGTAATTGTGTTATTAGCAGGAGGTAGAGAGTTTATTAAACTCTGCCAATTATAAACGCCGCACAGCGTTGGCAAATGTCAAATATATTGAGACGAGCCGTTCTTCACTCATTTAATGTCTAATTATAATTAATTACAATTTCATGTAGCTAATAATAATTATAATTAATATCTTATTTCCCATTCACAATATCAATGGTTTTTTAAATAACACTATGTTATTAAATCTTTTTTCTACTCCTTTATTTAATCAGCCCACTGTTCTCCATACTAATAAAATGGTCGCGTGTTAAAATTAGCGCTTGATTTTAGTAGTTATCTGTCTTTTTGAAAACTGAATATAAATATATATTGTGTATTACGAAATAAATTACCAGCCAAGAAAAAGAGAAGGAAGAAAGACTTCTATCAAGCACGGATCAGTGATTACGTGGTGGGGTGATTCGCATTTGTTGGCGATTTTGTACCCTCTCTATTTCAATGAGAACCAAGCGAGAATGAGAAATGTAGGGTTTTAAATGTATTTTTTTGTTTACCACACGTGTCAACTTTCAAACCCCAATAAACTTTCTAAGTATCTCAGATACAGTTACTTTTTGGTCAGAAAAAAGTAGTTATGTAAGACACAGTATCTAAAATAACTACATTACTCAATTAGTTCGTAGGGTCATATATAGATGGCGTAACCACTGACAAATCCATATGATTTTTAGATAGTACCAACTTCAAGTCGGCTGTGAAGGTTATGGCGTCCGTAGTTTGGGATGCGCGAATTTTTTCAATTATTTTAGGTGCAATAAAAAGCGAGATATGATCGGTGAAAGGAGACCTTTTTTTGCGAATACTTGGATCAATGTTTTCAACGTTAAATTACGAGAAAAGGGTTGATTTTTCGGGGGAAAATGATAGAGATGTTTTTTTTAGTCGTTGAAAAAATCCTCAAAATGAGCACTAATAAAAGTCTAGTATTTGCATGTAAATTTAGTGAGTTATAGCGCATGAGATAGAGTTCTCGAATTTTTAAGAAAAAAAGAGCAGTATAATTATCCTAATATCCACCAGAATCAAAATTTATCGTTTTCCTTCCACATGACATTTTATTTTAGTATTATTTATTATATCCAGAAGTTTGACCGGTTTAAATTGTATAATTTTTTGAAAGAAGTAACATTTTTGTATCGCGTATTTTGCAAATTTCTAAAAAAATTTCCTTTTTTTTTCAAAATAACTTAAAAACTATGATATATACGTAAAAAAATATTGAATACAAAAATGTAGCTCATTTTTCAACAAACATTTCCGTTTTTTTTTTAATTTCTGTGGGATGAAAATTGACGGATATATTACCTATTAAAGTTCATGTCATGGTGTGAACACCACCTGTCCCGAGATTTCAACCCTTTACCTTTTAAAATTAAATGTTACGTGGACTTTTTAATGAATCTACCTTGTAGCCCTTGAAATTACCTTTAAAATGGCATATAATACATATAGCAAATCTTGAAAATTAACCGACTTATTGAAGAAAAACCAATGAAATTTTTGTGAGCTAATTTCGTAGCGTGAGAAATATTAATATTTTGGAGCTCTTAGATTTCTAAAGTACATATATTAGTGTTGAAGATGAATAGTCTATACACAAACATACTCGCACACCCAACAGCTATAGCTATTCGCTTCGTCGAGACCAACGTGAGCGCTGCCAACGGCCACTTCCCAAAACGCCACGTTGGTCTCGACAAGAGGTGGTTTTTAGGGGTTGAAAACTTGAAGTAAAGAACACAACATATTCTAGTATATTTATTTTATACAATTTAACCAAATTTTAATGCGAGAAATGCTTAAAAATGTATTTTTCAATTTTTTTTTACTAGGAGGTAGTTTTAACCCCTTAAAATCAAAAATCACACCTCGCCCATATATACCTTTTTGAAAAGGAGGGTAAGACAAGCTTAAATCCAAAATTTCATCTACATAAATCCATGCAGTCCGACAGATTTCGGAGGTAATGCACTATTTTCCGCCCGAGTAAGTGGACTATTACTCTTGGAGGAGACTATGTTGATGAATAAAGTCGAACTTTGCCTAAAAGTTGTTTTACTAGTCATCCTACGAACTTATTGAGTGATGTACTAAAGCTATCTAAAACTTTGAAAACATTTTTTTTTCTTAAATTACTCCCTGCTCTGTTTGAAATAACCGACCCGGAATGAGTTAAACGAGGCAAATGGGGACGCCCTAAACCGTCCCTCCAAATTGGAGAATGTTTTAGGACACGGACTTCCTCGAACGAGCTGTATGTTTTTAATAAGAGCCCTCCTCGCAATTTCTCCGCTTTATAGTGAGATTACCGGATTTACATCGGCATCAAAACGTAAATTTTCCTCGAGGAATCGTATCCAACGCCGCCGTTTGATTTCGACCCGGACCAAATTTCTCCTCCCACGACGAATCGCCCGGTCATTCCGTATTCCCTTTCGCTTCCGTCTGTGACGCAAAATAAATAAGGACGGGGCGCGCGGAGCGCTCGCAAACGAACAGGCGGAGAAAACCGAAAATTCATTTCTCGACAGAATTAAATTTATTCCGGTTTAATCAAGTTTCCGCCCGGAATTAAGTCGACTATTAAGGATTAGTTTCAGTAAATATAACGTTCTGGAAGCGACGCTCTACTACGCCACGTCGAATGTTTCGCTCGGCGTTTATATTAGTCTCGTCTGGCTTTTATGCCAGAAGATTAAAGTTACAGGCTGAAATTAAAATTGTAATACTCATGCAAGAATTCATTTCATATACATATGGGATGTTCCACGTCGCCTTTTGCTAAAAAAATATGCCAGATTGAAGCGTCGTCGTATCAAGACATTGTTTAGTCCAAAAATCTTTCTTTCAGATGCCTATAAATCCCAAGGATAACCTGCAATTTCGTAATGAGTGATCAATACAATGTTGTGAGTATACTAAGATGACTAATTCCCATGTATTGGGACCATCAGAAGTCTGATCCAATACTAAAACTCTATAGAACCCATGGATTTCCCCCTATAAACTATAGATTTCAAGGCATTTCATCATCATCAGCCATTATCTCTCTTACGTGACTGATTTCATGCTGAAAATAAAATCAAAAATACGTATTCCCTATGTAATTTGACTAGCTCATAACTAGAGTCCAATACCACCACCACTCCAGCACTAATGAGTCTCTCGGTCTCTTCTAAATCTCTAGGAAAATCCTTTATCCCATAGTCAGCTTCAATGTGTGCCCAGTAATATGCTGGAGGAATACTAAGAAGTCTATGCACCACCAAGGGGGGGGGGGGGGGCGGGGGGGGGGGGGCCGGGGGGGGGGGGGGGGGGGGGGAAGGGGGGGGGGCCCGGGGGGGGGGGGGGGGGGGGGGGGAAGGGGGGGGGGGGAAAGAGGGGACTAATGCACCACTAAGATTGCTGGGGCACACTCGGATTTTCTCCTAGGACCAAGAAATCTCTAGGAAAACCCGTTATTCCATAGTCAGCTTCAATGTGTGAACAGTATAATGCTGAAGGCATACTAAAAAGTCTACTGAGGTACTAAAATTCATGAAGTATAGGATTTTTCCCTAGGAACTGCAGATATCTAGGGATCTTATCACCATTAGCTGTTATCACTCTTTAATGGCCAATTTCATACTGAAAAATTCGGACAAACGTCTACCTCATATAATTTGATGGCCTTAAAATTGAAGTCCGATACCACAACTTATCCAGCACCAGTAGCAAGAGTAAAATTAATATCGTATCTGAAAAATATTTCTGAAAAAAATGTAATGAGTTCGTTGGTTCGTTGGGAGTAAATGTAAATAGTCGTTGGTTGGTTGATTTTCAAAAAAAAAAAACTAGAAAAAAAATTTCCCATCCTCACTTTTCATGAAATTTTAATAAAACAGTGGGTTCTAGAGGTATATGGATCCGTTAATTTTTTAGAGTTAGGTATGTGTGGCGCCCAATGCTTTTTTTGAATTCTTGTGATATTTTTCAAGCAAATTTAGACTAACTTGATGAAGGTCGAACAACATTCCAACAAAAAACCTCAACCATTGGAATATCCAAACGATAAACACACCAAGTGTACGTTACAAGTTCTGCGGTTAAGTAGCTACCTATCTCTCACTAATATTAAGTGGCATCCATCCCTATTATGCCCGTACTACACACGGAGCTTCTCCTCGGATCTCCTGCAAGGACGAAGGGCTTTGTTGCCACGGCAAAATATCTCGTGGCGTCGGCAAATTAACCTTTGCCCTTACCTAAGTTGAGATGATGTCGGATGCAATAGGAACGTGTAATTGAATTGTTCTGCGGACCTGATAAGACAAGATCGGGATCTTGGAGACATTCCAGGGTAGGGCTCAGTGCACGAGTGTACTTGAGATATAAATCCAAATAAATTGTCTAAAACTGGTTTCAAAATGTCCTAATAAAATGCATTAAATCTTGTACCGTTTAAGAGTTTGATGCAGACTTTTAATATCATTACTAGCTACAGCATGTTTTGTGCTTCAAAAACATTTTGAATATACAGGGTGTCCCCGGATTGAATTACCTACAGGTGAAATGGACAAAAAATTTAATTTTTCCACAGAAAGTCATTCTTTTTGAATTTTACTTGTCTTGAAAAGCCCCCAAAATTTTTTGTTTTTTTTCATTTACAAACCGGGGGTTTAAAAAAAAAAAAAACATATAATAATGAAGAGTAAAGTACCTCAAATATTAACGCTATGTAAAAAAGTTATTAAGAAAAATTGGTTGCAATTAAATTTAATACTCAAATATGAATGAATGGCCTAATAGTCAATATTAAGTATTTTGAAGAGATTCCGCTATTTTCATCATTGTTATACATTTGAAGTATAGCCATTTTCCTTAAAAAAAATATGTTTACTAAAGGCGTAGACATAATAAGAAATCATAAACCCCAAAAATGTTATTTAAACATTTATTTTGAAGAAATTATGGTTTAATAAACACATTCAACAATTATTTAAAAAAAAAAAACAGCAAAATTATTATTCACGCATCATAACTATTCCACATGCAGGTCTCCAAGTTCAACACACCTCTCCAGTCTCGTTCTAAAAGATGTGTATGTTGAGTGGATCATTTCTTGTTTTACTTGGGCTACTGCTTGAATGATCCGAGTCTTGAGTAAATCAATATTGTGTTATATCGGCTGTCTATAAACTATTTTCTTCAAAAATCCCCAAAGGAAAAAGTCAAGTGACGACAAGTCAGGGGGCCTTGCTGTCCAACAAATAGGTCCATATCTTTCCATATCCATATTTTTCTTAGTGATAGTTTTGGATTTTCTTCGACTGAATTTAAAACTAGAATTGTGGCTGCATCATAGTCATCATGGACCTTTTTTGATTTTTTTCCGCATTTTAGGAAAATCAAATTTTTGTACTAACTTTTTCAAACTTTGACGGCTAATTTCGACTTCTGGATATTTTTCATGAAACAATTCAATTGCATGACGATAAGAAATATCACCGATACCATAACATTTAATAAGATACATTTTATGTTGTAAAGTAAGCATTATTTGGAATTAAAATTCAATGAAACTGAAATTTCAAGCGCTTTGTCAAACACAATGTCAAACAATAACAATTGCCTTATTGATGGCTTACTGGAATTTAAAATATTCTAATTAGGGACCTTGAGAAGAAATAGTGTAAAGACAACCTATTAACTACAGTGTTGATTGACTAAATGATTATCTGGACGTGCTGTTTCTTCAAAATAAAAGTTTAAATGATATTTTTGGGGTGTGATTTTTTATTATATCTGCGCCTTTAGTAAACATATTTTTTTTAAAGGAAAATTGATATACTTCAAACGTATAACAATGATAAAAATTGCGGGATCTCTTCAAAATACTTAATATTGACAAGTAGGCCATGCTGTCATATTTGAGTATTAAATTTAATTGCAAACAATTTTTTCTTTCTTAATAACTTTTTTTACATAACATTAATATTTAAGGTACTTTACTCTTCATTATTATTTATTGTTTGCTATTTTTGAACACCCTGTATGTGACATTGAACAAACAACAAACTTTCTGGACGTTTCAAGAGAAGCAAAACTTTTTATGAAGAATGACTTTTTGTCGAAAAATTAAATTTTTTGTCCATTTCACCAGAACTCAATCCGGGGACACCCTGTATTATTATGTATTATAAATTCACAGAGTTGACTAAACAGTATACATTTTTCAATTTACAGGTATTTCAACATGAAATGTTGTTAGATTTCGAAAAGACCGTTCTTTTACATTGCAACAGAAGAGAGTATGGTGTTTTCTATTTTACCCTGTCTAGTCTAAAACCTTCGCCCAAAAATAAACGGTACACTATGTACTACCGCCTTCTATTGTTTTTACGATCTAATTAAACATTTAAACTTCCCTCGCCACGCGGCGCTGAGGTCACGTTCTAATATTTACTTAGGCCGGAAAACTAAAATTTCCAGATTTTCGGTTTGCAAACTTTATGAAATGTTTAACGAACCTTAATGAAATATTCCATCGTTGGAGAACAGATCAAAACGAAAATGCCACCACGTTTACACGTTGTAAAAATGATGTGATGTTAACCAGATTAAAAAATATTCCGTTTACAGTATAACAAACAAATAATGAAACACAACAGTATTACTAAGTTGCGGTCATACATATTATCTAATAAATAATGTCCTGCTAAAGGTCGCGACTAAACTGTAGAATAAGTAGCGGTGGCCGCTATCTACATCGCATCATCGCTACAAATAAAAAATAGAAATGCAGTTGAGCATTTGATTTGAGTCACAGAGACAGGTACTATGAATAAAATGTAATGACAGAGACCTTTTGTTCATTATTCTACACTCTGGTTCGACTGAAAGTCCTTATAGTGGAAAATTGACATCAAATATATGTCGCACGGAACAACGGCCTCGTATGTTCCTTTCCAAGTTGCATGAGTGAGAAAAAAACCCAGTATACGCGACAATAAAACCAGAAATCCTCGAGGCTACAATAAAAGGCATTAAATATGCACATCAAACGCGCGGAGCATTTCTAAATCTGGCCGACTGCTTCCTCACAAAATATATATATATGTATACGCCATTCTTCGCTAAAAGGAGGTATCGATTTCCCATTACAGCCGAACGCTTGTCCTTCTATAATACCACCTCACAGACGAAATTCGATTTGAATGATAAAATATGCTTCGAGATTTAAGCAGTGACGTAAACTCGGGCAGATAATTCAACGAAGAGGAAGAAGTATACGCTCAGTGCCATTACCGTGCATGCTATTTGAATAAAATTAAACGCGCAGGACTTCGAGAAATCCCGAAATATAGAAACGAATGGATAGTATAGTTCATCCTTATCGAATTGATGACACAGGTCTACAAAAAAACAAAAACTTCCTGCTCCAGGAGCTAAACCTATCAAATCCGAAGTATTTTTTGCGCTGAACCCGAATTTTCAACTCAAAAAACTTTCTAGAGTAGATTCTCAGTAAATCCCACTTTTTTGTTGTCAAAATAAGTTTTTTTTTGCGAAATATAGAAATTTTTTTAACTATTAATCAGATTTATCATTTCCAAAGTATTTTTACGCGCTGAATACGATTCCGTTGTAAAAATTTTTGCTATACCCTTCCATTTTCCATAAAATGAGAATTTAGAGCGAAAAACAGCCCAAAAATGGCATGTCATTTCCGAAGTATTTTTACGCGCTGAATAAGATTCCGTTGTCAAAATTTACCAAGAAGGCCTTACACAAAATAAATATTAAAAAAAAATAATATAAAAAAATTGCAATGCATCCAAACAACCCTTACTAAAAGCCACGACTACTGAGGAATAAATAACGGCGGCCATAGTCGGCGTCGCATCATTGCTGCAAAAAAGGAAAAACGCAAAAATGCTTTATGTTTTATGTCATATAACATAATTCTCTTTTCATTAAGTATTTACTGAGCTCAGCTGATAAAATAGGAAAAAAAGTTCTGCATTTCACAGCTGCAGAAATAAAGTTTTGTTTAGCACTCTACTATCAAAATATAAAATAATAATTGTCTTACAATGAGTATCCCCCCATAAGTATGGTGAAATGCCCCCTCTTTTTTTATTTTAAAGTGTTTCTTAGGGCTAATTATGAAAGGTAGACCGAATTTTAGGTCCAAAAAATTTTCCTCTCAGCTAGGTATGGAAAAAACCCTGTTTTTTACGTTTTTTTTTTTGTCGGTTTTTAACTGTCGAAAAAATCTCTTCCAAATTTTATGTGAAAAAAAAAAAATTTTTTTTTTTTTTTTAAAAAAAATTTTTTTCCCCTTTTTTTTTTTTTTTTTGTTTTTTTTTAAAATCCCATATTTTTTAAACAAAAAAAAAAAAAAGGGAGATTTTTTATATGTTATATTTTTAACTGTTTTTTTACTACCTCAAATTTTTTCAGATTTTTTTTGAGTGGTGGGTCATACCCAAAAGTGCGAAAAATCAATTTTTGTCCGTGAAACGACTTAAAACGGCTTAAAATCATCATTTTATAGTGTCCTGATTTTTTCCTTGCACTAAAAGGACTCAAATGACTTCAAACAATTAAAAAATATGTTCACTAAAAATAGTAAGAAAAAAATTCCACTTATCGAAACTAGTACTTTTTATATTTTGTGCGAAAAATCAATGTTTTGTCCGTGAAACGACTTAAAACGGCTTAAAATCATTATTTTATAGTGTCCTGATTTTTTTTTCTTGCACTAAAAAGGACTCAAATGACTTCAAACAATTGAAAAATATGTTCACTAAAAATAGTAAGAAAAAAAATCCACTTTTCGAAACTAGTAGTTTTTAAATTTTTTTAATTGTTTGAAGTCATTTGAGTCCTTTTTAGTGCAAGAAAAAATCAGGACACTATAAATTGATGATTTTAAGCCGTTTTAAGTCGTTTCACGGACAAAAATTGATTTTTCGCGCTTTTGGGTATGACCCACCACTCAAAAAAAATCTGAAAAAATTTGAGGTAGTAAAAAACAGTTAAAAATATAACATAAAAAATCTGAACCTGAAGCTTTTTTTGGTTAAAAGATATGGGATTTTTAAATAATTTTTTTAGAGGTCATAATGACCTTGAATGAGCTTGAAAAATGTTTACATAAAATTAATCATATTTTCTGTACTCATGAATTTTATCAGATTTTTTCGACAGTTAAAAACTGAGAAAAAAAAATAAAACGTAAAAAACAGGGTTTTTCCATACCTAGCTGAGAGGAAAATTTTTTGGACCTAAAATTCGGTCTACCTTTCATAATTAGCCCTAAGAAACACTTTCATCATGCGAAGAAAATAAAAAAAAGGGGGGGGGGGCATTTCCCCATACGTATGGGGGATACCCTTTCTTACTTGCCAGTAATTTACGAATATTTCGGCAATAATTGTAGGATATATTAATGACGACTCAAACCGGTTTTATGGTATGAAAACGTGGATGCTATTTATCAATGTCACACATAAATGAGTTATAAAGTAGCAGAGAACGTAGCTTAATGACTTGTTCCCAAATGAAACTGATTTTAATAAATCCTCTTGGAGAGAAAATCTGTGTAATCATAGCGGGTAGGATATTAATAGAGTCGAGAATCTGTAGACCCAAATAGGAACCTATTAAAGGAAAGTATGTACATAGTTAGCGGTAGCGACTGATGGAATCGGATGTTCTCGTAAGGAAATCCACGAATCGTAAGGGAATCCATGAAAGTGTATTTTTCATATCATACCATTACTTCGTTTTTGGTATTTTATAATGGGTTCTTCACTCCTCCCTTAATCCCAACCGCGATTACGTCACCGTACGCTGCAACGCGTACGTTCGGCCACGCCCATATTCGAGAATTCCCATAAAATTGGTTAACCCACTCTTATAATTTGTTAAGATCAAGGGAGGCTATCGCTATAAATCCCTACTATTTTCATCCCTAAAATATAAAGCGTTTGGAACACTTTGACATCTGGATCGTGCAAATTTCGGGGGAGTGCAATAAATAAAAATTAATAGGGTCAAATCTGGAGAGGTCAACAATTTTCAGGGCACATTTAGGCGGAATAGCAGTGATATATTCGCGAGAACGTCCACGGTGGCCGTGGAACGTACGTTGATGGATTCGATAAGGGCTGCACTACCCTCGTCCGGAAATATATACGCCTCGATGCCATTATAAAAGCCAGGTGGGAGAGTTATCGTCTCACCCCCCACTTTCCGGTATTAATAAGAATTTCGGAATTTTCAATAACTCGGATAAATTTCCGGAGCAACCTGGAATAAAGGAGTCTTTTAGACAGAATAATGTTCAGAAATTTTAACACCGTTGAAGGTAACATGTTTTTCCAACGTTATCCGAAATATCACTTAAATTTATAATAGCTTTTTATGATTTTTTTTTAATTCATAACACGTCTGTGTGACTAAAAGTGCTCTTTTTAAATACCCTTTAATAAAATTTAACAACACATTTTAAAGTTTCGTGACAACACCGAAGAAAAATATTTATATCCTTATTAAAATATCTAAAGATAATTAGATTAAATAGTTATGTACTTATATCTTTCGTTCAAAAAAAGAAGTCAAATGCGGCCACGGTGATAAGAACGTAATGCGTAGCTTAACCATTGATTTATTGTATATTGTTAACTCTCTTTCTGATCGAACTAAAAACATTGTGTAAAATACGAGGATCATTTATTTATTTATTTATTTTTTGTAATCGTAACTTCTAATATCAGATCGGAGGAAGTTAAATTTGAATCACACCACTGTTCATCAGATTTTGACTAACGAATTGGGGATGAGATCTGTGCAAAAATGGTGCCAAAAAACCTTTCGTAGGAACAAAGAGACATCAGGAGAGAAAGATATCTTAACTTTTTGGAACAGTTGAAGATCAAATGCATGCTGATTTGCGTTTTTGATAGCCAGGGAATTGTCCACAAAGAGTTTATGCCTCCAGGCCAAACAGTAAATCAATAATTTTACAGAGAGGTTCTTGAAAAACTTCGAAAAAGAGTCTGCGTATGAGACCAAACATCAAGAACAACTGGATGTTGCATCACGACAATGCGCCTTGTCACACAGCCATTTCAGTAAACGAGTTTTTAGCCAGTAAAAACATTCCTGTGGCTCCCCAGCCTCCTTAATCGCCTGACTTGAGTCCTTGTAACTTTTTTCTCTTCCCGAGATTGAAAAAATCACCTCAAGGGACGTCATTTTGGGACCACAGAAAACATTCGAACGGCTGTACCAGCAGCACTGCAATGAGGAATGAAAGAACCGTCTCCAGCGCTGTGTGGCTTCCCAAGGAAGTTATTTTGAAGGAAACAATGCTGAATTGTAATTCTATTCGAATAAAAAAATGAAATAAACCAGTCTCATTACTTAATTTACACACCTCGTATTATTCGAGTAGGAATTCCAAGTATTACATATAAATTCTATTTGTAAAATAACGAAAATGATTTATTAGTGACAGAAAAACGGATGACAGGACACTTTTTTTTTGTGCCTTGGATTTTGAAAGATAATTTCTTGGTAGACGCCTGTATACTGGGTGTCACATTTTTTTGTGCTCCAGCATATCAGTTTAGAGCTGGTATTTCGAGAGCCATCATGAGATCGACCGTTCGGAGGCCATAGTGCGGTAATGTCGGCGTTTCCGCGATGGCGGCGGCGAGGGTTTCGGTGGAATTTTGCGGTTTTTATTGTCAGTCATTCCGGCTGGCGGTGATCGTTATAAGTTTTACCAGCTATTTATGACTCTTTGTATTTTAGTGGTAATTGGCCCCGCCGAGCTTTATAATGATCTACGGCCGTTGTGTCACATTTTCGGCCGTTTCGTTTTATTTTACGCGTCGCATTAGCGCGTGTGGCGGCAACGGCGTACAAATATGCACATATTCACTGATTACGTTGACGTTTCGGTGGTTATACAGGGCGATTCCCAAGCTGAGTCATATTTTTTTACCAACGCATGAAACTAGCGTACAAAACAAACATTTTATTTCAAATAGCATGTTTTAAAAAACTCCAAAATTAAAAATTTGCATCAATTTCGAAAATATTACTAATCCGCTCCTGCCTTGAATTTAAAGGAAATGTTGTACAGCGAAATTCTAAATAGAAAAACGTTTAAGATATGATTAGAAAGCACTAAGTAAAGATAAATTATTCACAAAAAGCGAAATATTAGGCCTGTGTTTCGAATTTACCTTAATTTACATTTCGTAATAGAAGGCAGGACCGAAAACATGACAATTTCAAAATTAATAACGAAACATTTTTATTTTGGGTTCTACTTTTTTATTGTTTCTTTATGCTTTTTTTAACATGAGTTGAAAAAAACATTATTGCTATGTAGATCACATGATACTGGATAGGTACAGTTATTTTTTTTTAAATGGAACTGCCTATACGAGGTGCGTAAATTAAGTAATGATAACGTAGCGCCCGATCTAGCAACACTGCGGAGACGAGACTTGGAAGGGCGGTAGGTTAACATGTAATGCATCTCCAGTACAAGTGTGAACTTGTCAGAGTCATTTCTTTGTTCTTTGTGACTGTTTTTGTAAACCGTTTTTTTTTCTAGTGCGTTAACAATTCGGTGGTTTAAGACATTGTCAGAAGAAAGAGAGTCAATTGAAGATGAACCAGGCATCGGAAGGCCTTCATCTTCACGAAACGATGAAAATGTCGATAGAATACGTTCAGATCGTCGGTTGACGACAAGAATGATCGGGGACGAGATAAATTTGAATCACACCACTGCTCATCAGATTTTGACTAACGAATTGGGGATGAGAAAAAACTACGCAAAAATGGTTCCTAAAAACCTTTCGCAGAAACAAAACGACATCATGAGAGAAAGGTGTCTTGACTTATTGGAATCGATTGAAAATGATCCCCATTTTATGGAACGTATCCTGATTGGTGTTGAGACTTGGATGTTTGAGTACGACCGGGAAGTGTATTTCGAAAAGCGTCCTCATTTGGTCTCCCACACAGTGTCGAAATCGGGACGCATTAATCGGCTCAAAATTTGAGTGAAAAACGTACTTGAATCATCAACTCGAGGAGACGTATTAGAGACGCATTTCTTGCGAGATTTGCAGCAAATGCGCAAGTAAATCCGTCTCGATTTAATTCATTATTGTTAAGCGAGTTCGACCGAAAAGAACTTGCGCAGCTGGCCCTAGGAAAGGATATTCCACCTTAATTTTTCAGTGAAATGTCCGAGCAAAGCAGTATTACAAATTAAATCTCTTCGGGCATCAATGAAGAACTCGGGGAAGGTTATAATCCCGATATTTCTATTGCAAATCCCCAGCCTTCATTTTTTGCTAAAAGTATCGATCCTAAAGCAAAAAAAGAATGGACTATATTGATAACGTGAATAAAATCAATGACCAGTTTGAACGCATAACTACATTTAATTTAATGAGTGAAGTTCCGGAGTGAAGTTCCTAAGTTCCAAGGACATAAATGAAGATAATATGAACAACATTTCCAAGTTTATCAGAAGTTTTAGACAATCTGCAAACATCTGCACAAATTATTAACGTTCATTTCCGATAAAAAGGGCAACGATGAGCCCGCAAAATAAAAGTACAGCCGACTATCGCCCGAGGAAAAAATAGAAATATTACAGGAGGCAGGGTGCAATCTGACCGACCAACTAATATTGAGATAAAAACCAGAAAACGATCACATAACATAAACATTAGGTAATATTTAAACACCTACACATATCTTAAGTTGTTAATTTTTTCATTTCTAGCTCTGTAATGTTTTGGTAATATTAGCCACAAATTTTATTTTATGTAAGTATTCTACATAAAATTACGGGTTGCGTATTTCGTTAGACGAATTTTTATTTTGTATATCTTGTACGTATGTTTCTCGTAATAAAATGTACTAAGTAGTCATAATTCCAAATTTTATTTATGTTCGGTTGGTTTTTGGTATTTTTTCCAATTAAATGACGCAAAAATAGCAGGGACGAAATCGAGACAGATTTACTTGCGCATTTGCTGCAAATCTCGCAAGAAATTAGTCTTTAATATGTCTCCTCGAGTTGATGATTCGAGTACGTTTTTCACGCACATTTTGAGTCGATTAATGCGTCTCGAATTCGGCACTGTGTTAGAGACCAAATGAGCTGACTGACACTTTTCGAAATACACCCGGAAACCAAGTTCCAGCTGCTCATAATCTAAAAAAAAGAAGAAGACAAGTCTTCCGATTTGCTTTTTTGATAGCCAGGAATTGTCCACAAAGAGTTTGTGCCTCTAGGCCAACAGTAAATCAACAGTTTTACAGAGATATTCTTGAAAAACTTCGAAAAAGGGTCATGCGTGTGAGACCAAACTTCAAGAACAACTGAATGTTGCATCACGACAATACGCCTTGTCACACAGATATTTCAGTTAACAAGTTTTTAGCCAGTAAAAACATTCCTGTGACTCCTCAGCCTCCATATTCGCCTGACTTTAGTCTTTGTGACTTTTTTCTCTTCCCCGATATTGAAAAAATTACCTCAACGGACGTCATTGTGGGACCATAGAAAACATTGAAACGGCTGTAACCGACCAGCTGAGGACTCTTCCAGTATATGAGTTCCAGCACTGCTATGGGGAATAGAAGAACCGTCTCCAGTCTCATTACTTAATTTACACACCTCGTATACTAACTAACTTACTCCAGGTGAAGTTAATATAGAGCGTTTTTTTTTTGTATGGAGATCAAGAATAAAGAGACACATTTTAAATAAATTTGCCTTGTTCTTCTCGGAAAATTAAAGTTGAATTTACTACGCTGCCAACCCGTATTATTTTTTTAATTTCTTTTTTTGCTACCGTTATGTTATTATGCTTTCGCCGGCGTCGCGTCACAGCGAAATAGGAAAATCACCACGGCAACCTCATAATGCCGCGATATATTAAATGCGGCGAGGGAAAGATCTATTTACAAACATGGGTTTCCATTCAGGGCCAGATGAGTTTTGAAGTAGGCAGGCCCTGGCAGCCGCGCTTTGATAGAATGTAAATCGAGGCGATACAGTGGCCGCGTAAATTCGGGGCAGGGCCCTATTACGCCGACCATGGCCCGTCAAAGGGGAGAAATAGCGGGCCCGGCTGTCGGGTCAATTGAAAAAGTTATTTATTTGAAGATACCGCGATGCTTACCGAGTCCCACTTTTCGTGTACGTTGGGCCGAATATTCTCGTCAGGGATATTGTTAGTCGAGGGCAACATACGGGGTAGGTCAAAATATCCGAGAGAGACTTGCAAGTATCCAATTGGGTCGATTACACAGGCACCCGCGAAAAAAACCTAGTCTAGTCATATGCAGTTTGACCCGCTGAACACAAATCCGATGTCTGTTTTGTCCGATTGGATCTTGCATTTTTCCTAACCTCAAAAAACACCTAAAAGTGTCAAAAAACCCTAAACAAATAAATTAAAAGCTTAAGGGGGTAAATCCAATTAGGTGGTCAAAAAAAAATCGATTTTTTTCTTCTCTAAAAACTTAGGAAATTTCCCGTAGAATACTCTCGTGAAGTTTCAGAGCTAAATTCGAACTCATTTTTTTTTTTCGTCAATTTTCAAGAACGCCTTTTTTCAGCGCGCAGCTGGTATACGAGAGCAGTCGGCCCCAGTGAAAGTTTTATCTATTGTATCTTATTTTGAAATACCCAAGGTCGGATTTGTATACCTGAGAATATACAGGTTTTATACAGGAATTATACACGGTGTCAATTTGAAAACGAACAGCATTTAATATTGCCTAAACTAATGACAGTATCAAAATTTACATACGTCAATATACATATCAAGGGGGACTTTTACTTTTGAGGCATTTGCTGTCGTATTACTTTCAACCCCCTGACCCCGGGCACCTACCCCTAAAATTTTAAATGGCCACCCCTATTTCTTTTGCCATTTTTGAGTTTCTTGTACAATTATAGATAAGTCCCAAATTTCTTTTTTGTCAAAATTTTTGTCAAAAATTGGTAGTTAACCTCATGAATGTGAGGAATGTATTTAATTTCTGAATTTTTTATTTAAAAATGACGCACTTTTACAAAAAATTGTCAAGAATAAAGTCTTCTGAAAATAAAAAAGTTCTTAAAATCACTCAAAGAATGCACTGGAATTTTTTCAAAATTTTTTGAGCAATTTTTTGGATTTCGCATAGTTCAATTTTTGCAAAATTTAAAAAATTGCTTTAAAAAAATTGAAAAAACCCAGTGCATTCTTTGAGTATTTTGAGAACTTTTTATTCTTGACAATTTTTTGTAAAAGTGCATCATTTTTAAATAAAAAATTTCAGAAATTAAATACATTCCACACATTCATGAGGTTAACTACCAATTTTTGACAAAAAAGAAATATGGGACTTATCTAGAATTGTACAAGAAACTCAAAATTGGCAAAAGAAATAGGGGTTGCCATTTAAAATTTTAGGGGTAGGTGCCGGCTTAGATTGATATGTAAATTGATGTATTTCGCCAAATTTTGATACTGTCATTAGTTTAGGCAATATTAAATGCTGTTCGTTTTCAAATTGACACCGTGTATACATATACATATAGGTACTACACATACATAAAAATGTCTATATATACATATATAAATGTCAAGTCGTAAGTACCATTTTTCGGTATTTAAAACTTTAAACGAATTTTACTCAAAACATTTTCAAAATTGGCAACCACGATTATTCAAAAGCTACTCGGCCGATTTGGCCGAAACTCAGGGTTTCTTCTTAATACTCTTAGCTTGTCTGTAAACCTAAATGTTGTAGAATTTTATGTTGCAAAATTTAATTATCAATGCAAAAGTGTCTGAAAAAAATACGGAAAATCACCGATTTTTCTCGAAAAACTTCTGCCAAACATAGATTTTTTTTTCAAATTTTTTGAGGTTTACCGACAAATTATATGTATTTTTAACATACATTTTATTTCCTGTCCAGAGTGGTTGCCGTTTTTTTTTTGTTTTGGTTGCGCCAGCGTGCAGCCGCCATTTTGTTTTGAAATATATTTTTTTTATTATTACAGACAAACAGACACAATATGTTTTTCGCCTGAATAGCGGTATTGTTCTAATAATAAGTATATAATTTTTTGTGCACAGTATTTATTTTATCCACTGTCGTTGACAGAAGTTTCCACTGTTCTTGACTCGATTTGGTATTTAAACAAGAAGCGTTTTCCAACATTGTTTTTGTGTAGTTGAAAAGATTGAATTTAAAAAACTTCTATTCTATACAGCATCTAAAAAAAGTTTATCGTTAAAATACTTTCTTGATATATATATATTTTTCTGAAATGTTTTATAAGTACACCACCTCCATATTACGAAGGATATAGATATAAGAAAGAAAAAATATCCATAAACAGAAAGCCGTATTATTTGGAATACTTTTTTCTTTGAAGCACGTTCATGTGTATGTTTGTCTGAAAATAATGTAGGCTCTCTGTATTCTAAAAAGGCACCATTATTGCGCTATTATTGTCCCTAGATTTTTTTAAGAAGCATTGTAAGCTGCTTATATATATATGTACCTAAATCGTTTTCGTTCTGATCGCTACTTTTAGAGAAAAAAACTTTTACCGTTTATACAAAATTATATGAAAAACATGTAAACCATCCATTATTATTAAAAAAACATGACCTAATTTAGTTCATTTATATTACAGCCAGCAGTTCATATAATGTAGGGCCTACCATGTATTTTAACAAGACCAGCAGTTGGCATTAGAAAATAGAGCGGGAATTTACACATTTTATCAATTCGCTGTTTAATATACTTTTTTGTGCGTTCGTTAGTATTAAATACTTTTCCATACCGTCTATTATTACAAAAATTATGTTCAGACTGTGAAAAGATCAATATCGTAGTAAAAGATCAATAACTGTTTAACACTGCGTGTTATAGTATTTCCAATATGAATTTAAAATATTATATATTCGCGAAAATTCCGTCCGACGTACCGTTCTTCCGGAAAAGCCGAAAAACTACCTCAAAAATATAAAAAATCAGTGAAATCGACCTACTACAAACACTCAATATCGATTCATATCGATAATAAAGAATCGATACGAAATAAGAATCGAATTCCCATCAATTAATTCGATTAACTAAAAATCTCAGAAAAATTCCTACCGAGTAATGATACCATGAGGAACACGATGGCGTGTCGGAAAAGCCGCTGCTGCGGCTACCGGTTTTCCCGGAAACGAGGAAACCCCCGGAAAAATAATATTTTTTCACCATACCCTGTTTGGAATTTGGCGACCCTCTTATTTGTTAGTTTTTGGTTTGTTGGATTTTTTGGTCCGGAAATAAACACATAAAGATGAACAATAAATCTGCGAAACGTTGGCAAAATTCAAAATGTTGCTGAAAAAAATTTTTTGAGGTGAAGACAATTTTTTTATTATTGCCTTAATTTTGAGTTAAGATTAGAGAAATGATTCCTCATTCGTTTTTAAGGACAACTCACAACCTATGATACCAGTGGCGCTCGTGGGTGTATTAAGGGGGGGCACGGGGTGTGTCAGTAGGATTACTTATTAGCTACCAATGGTCATGCGTTTTACTGACACTTCAGAATTTCAATAAAAATTCTTTTATAAAAATATGGACTTTCACAAGAATAATTTTTGGGATTTGGTAGCTTTTTGAAATTAATATTTAGTTACGAATATTGAGGGCTTAAATATATTAAAATAATGGGTGGCAACATGTGAAAAAATTGATATAGGTATCTTACCGTTATTTGTAGAGGAAATCAGCTCGCTTGTCCTTATTTTTCCCCAAAAATGTTAATCGCCTTTTCCTTAAAGTCCCGGATTTGTTTCACAAAATTTATGCAATTAATTATTTGGTTTAAAATATGTCTGTTTTTATCCACATTTTCATTGTGACGTCTTATATTTTCACGATAAGCACTATCAAGCTGTTGCCTTATATCTACCTTTCCCAACACACTAAAGTCTAAGATGTTATGTAAATGTTTTTCATTGTAGCTAGCATGTTTCTTATCTCGTTCATTTAAATGTTTTAAATCACTCACCCCTTCTTGAGTCCATGCACTGTGGTTGCCACCCATCACTAAACAAATAAAAAAAAAAGCTTGTTTCTTTTTTGGGAACCCCAAAAAACCTTAAAACCCTGTCGTAGACACTACTATTAAAATTTCGTGAATAATTTCGCGATTTTCCTACGTCTGTTTTGGAAATAATCAAATCGGGTGTCGGCCTCCCTAACCGTTTAATTTCCGTTCGGATCTCGTATGTAATATCTTTATTAGTCAATAAGAAGTCCACCGAATTCATTTTTGAAACGTTTCACAGTCAAAAACAGTAAAAACACACTTCTCACCGAAGAAAATCAACAAAAAAATCAAAAAAGGTTCCCCCAAAAGTGTGACCCGTTCATTTGACGACGTTTTGTCTGCAATGGTCGCCAAACTTTACCAGTCACTGAAAAAGCCCGATTAAAAACGAGAGCTGGGAAAACTATGTGCCCTCGCCCACGCGCGAAATGCGAGGAATTCTGACTACGGTGGCTCGGTGCTCGATCGATAGTCTGTCATATATATGTGATGTGTAAAAAACATTATTTGTGGTATAAAAGGAATAATAATTAGAATATGAATAGTTTGTCGTATACAATTAATTGATTTTATTATAACAGTAATTTATAGTAAATTAACACAAAAGAAAAATTTTCTATTGAAATTTGGCCTGGAACCTACCCCTGTGCCCCATCGAACCCCCCGTACATCCAGAATGTATATTCAGACTATGTTCGCCCAACAAAAACTCCTCGTCGAAGTAACCTCAACGTTCTTGTGTTCAGTATCGGAGACAAATCCGAACAAAAACCGACTGGCATCTTCCGTCGCGGACACGACGGTCCACTAAATATGCTGATTTGTTATAAAAGTTTTCCTTTGCGACGCGGACGTCGACAAGGACTTCGACAAGTAAGCGGGCGAGTTTGTTCATTTTAAACTTCAAAGAATTCCATGTTTCCGCCTGCCGCGAAACTACTCGCCCAGTTAACTAGTTTAGTGCGGAAATTCCCAGGGTGTTTCGGAATTAAGGACGTGACAATGCCCCGTATTCAGAAGAATCATAAGAAAACCATCGAAAAACACTTTTCGAAATTTTTGCTTGTCTTTTAAAAGCTCCACGGACTAAAATAATTTCTTTTTGATAATTTCATCATAAAGCTCTTGTAGATAATTTAATCCTCTTTAATTTGACCTATTGTCAAGCCCTGTACGATGATTTTTCGTTGAGTTATCGCCGTTCAAAAAAGCAAAAAAGTTTGTTTTTGACTTTGGTAATCAATTACTCAGGAAAAAAGAACGTTAGACGAGAAAATTTAGCATTCCAAAATTTCCGCACGCTAAGATGGATTTTGACGTAATTAGGCTCTTTGGATTCCCTTGTAAAATTTAGAAAAAATGTTACCAATTTTTGTCTTATACAAATCAGAAACTGCATTACTGCACCTAAAAAATGCATTTTTGGGATGCAATTTTTCCAGCCAATTAAAAAAAAATCATAATTCGAGACGGGCATGTTAGTTTACAAATGTAATAAAACACGGAAAACACGAAAAAAATGGATTGTATATCGAATTATCAATACACTGCACTATCTACAGATACTACACTTCAATTTACAATCGTCTAAAGCAATTATCACGTTTAAGAAACTCTATTTAACGCGAATAAACAGACAATGTCTTACATAAATACATATTGCACGCAGCTATGTTTTATGTACTGTCAGACCCCGTCCGGCGTTGTCATTTTCTTATAGCGTGGCTTGTTCTCAAGACGGCTGTGCTTCAGAGGACGCTCTTCTGATTCTCAAAATCAAAACGGTTCTCTTATCAACTCTGTCCGTAGACGCGTCCGGTATCAGACTACCTCCAGGTGGAATTCAATACGAGACGACGACTTAAAGCGTCGAACTCAGGACTCAATTGTCTGCCAAGCGACGGCGACGGCCTCACGGGAAAGTAATCTTAGTTGCTGTATATTAAACAGATAACAGACGCTGCGAACTGCCATTCTGTATTGCAGTCTCGTCTCTACAATAGCTCTCGTCCCGGTTTTCGAACAATCGTAAAGCGAAATGGCTGCAAAGAAGTACAGCATTCAGATTGACGAGGTGGTACAGCGACGAGTTTACTGGGGACAGGAGGGGGAGATAACAGATCCAGTTCATTTCAAGTTCAAATCGTTCAAATATAGATACATGAAGATTACATAGTTCCAGTTCATTTAAATTAAATTTCTTTTGACAAACGAGGTGTGTAAAGTAAGTAATGAGACTGATTTTTTTAAATGTTTTTATTCGCATAGAATTACATTTCAGCATTGTTTCCTTCAAAATAACTTCCTTGGGAAGTCACACAGCGCTGGAAACAGTTCTTCCATTCCTCAGAGCAGTGTTGGAACTCATATACTGGAACAACCTTCAGCTGGTCGGTTACAGTCGTTTGAATGTTTTCTATGGTCCCAAAATGACGTCCCTTGAGGTGATTTTTCAATTTCGGAAAAGAGAAATCAAGTCACGAAAGACAAAAACCCTTTTTCTAAGGGTTTCAAGAACCTCTCTGTAAAAGTGTTGATTTACTGTTTGACCTGGAGGTACAAACTATCTGTGGACATCTGGTTCGCTGACTATCAAAAAAGCAAATCAACATGCATTTGATCTTCGACTTGCTCATTCTTGCTTTTTTGGGTCTTGGAGAGGAGAGCTTGAATTGTACCATTCCATGCTTTGACGCTTGATTTCCGGGTCGTACTCAAACACCCAAGTCTTATCACCAGTAATCACACGTTCTATAAAATGGGGATCATTTTCAATCGATTCCAAAAAGTCAAGACACCTTTCTCTGCTGATGTCCTTTTGTTCCTGCGAAATGTTTTTTGGAACCATTTTTGCACAGATTTTTCTCATCCCCAATTCGTTAGTCAACATCTGATGAATAGTAGTATATTTCCATCGATTCTTGAAGATGAAGTTCTTCCGCTTCGTAGTTCATCTTCAATCGACTTCCTTCTGAGAATGCCTTAAACCACTGAAGGTGCATTACATGTTAACCTACCGCCCTTCCAAGTCCCATCTCGCAGTGTTGTTAGATCGGGCGCTACGTTGCCAGTCTCATTATTTAATTTACACACCTCTTACGTTAAACCCAGCTTTATTTTGAGAAAAATTCACTTAAATAAATCGCTTTTGACACTTGTGTAGTAGTTGTCATAAGGAAACTTTTTTTTCCATAGATTTTCATGGCAACTAGATTTAAATTTCCTTTTGCAATTATTTCCCAAACCACTATAAGAACTTAAAATATATGCTTGACTTTATGAGCCCCTTAAAGTTGGAGTAAAGGAAGTTTCCGCTGTTGATTTTGATCAAATCCGATTATCTCCATCACTAACTTGTCGCATGTCGCACCGTTTTCTCGTAAATGGACCAGAATTCATGCGCCTAGAAGTATTTCAACACGAAAAATACAAAGAAATGCAACATAATCATAGAACCAGAGTCAAGTCGTGTTTGCATATTCAGTTTTGGAACGTCAACGTTCAAGGTAATCATAGAACAATCGGCAGCTACTATCTATTCCTTGGCCACGATAACTAATACATATTCGTAACCGTATTAACAAAAAAAAATCATATTACTCTTCATCGTGCACCCTAATAGAAAAATCTCTCGCCGCCTCTGTGCTTGAATCGACGTTTCAAATAATCACGAAACAATGCGGAGCCGGGAATTGAAATCCGCCAACAGTTTCTTAAGCTAGCGGTTAATATCGGATTGAAAATCGGCTTCAGCCAGACGCTCTATCTGAGACAAATTGACGGGGAGAGTTATCAGAAACTTGTTTGCTTTCCATTCGGTTTCCGCTGGGTTTACTTTCGTTTCCAATCGCAGGTTTGTAACTACACACTTATTCAGATGATGTGTGGTGTGTTTGATGAAAACCAAAAAGTTTTCCGCTCGACGGCGACTTTTAAAATCAATCTTCGTTTTGTTCCATCTGCAGATTGAAGGGATTGTAGTTTCGATCGATCGATCTGTTGGTTATAGACAGGGTGCCCCTAAAAGAGCTTTACAACACTCTACTACATGTTTCTCGTGTCACTGTTAGGCGATTTAATTAATTCTATCTTAGCCAACTAATTCGACCAACCAAAAGTCTCGAAAAATTCCTACCAAATAATTTTACCATGAGGAACACGATGGCGTACTGGAAAGGCCGTTGCGGCTACCAGTTTTCCTGGAAACGAAGAAAAATCCCGGAAAATCGGAACCCATCGAAAGAGCTTCAAAAAACTTGAGAAATCGACCAAAAATCCTAAAGAAAGTTCCTACCGGTGTTCTATCGGCTGTCTATTAACTATTTAATTCAAAAAATCCCCAAAGGAAAAAGTCACATGGCGACATGTCATGGGGACCTTGCTGGCCAACAAATAGGACCATGTCTTCCGATCTACTTCTCTCCAAATTGTTTGTTAAGCCAACTGCGGACCTGAATTGTTGAATGGGCGGGGCATCCGCCATGTTGAAAATACGCTTTTTTTCTATATTCTAAATTATCTTCGTCTAATTTTGGCCAGAAAAAATGTATTTAGCTTCTAAGTATGAGTTTTGATTTAAATTTTCTTTAAAAAAAATACGGACCAATTATTCGATTGAAAGTAATTGCACACCAAACATTCACTTTTTGAAAATTTTGACTTCTAGAAGTAACTGAAAAATACGGATTTTCTTGTGCCCAAAAACGACAATTCTGCGACGATACCACTCCATTGGTAGAAAAAGTGCTTTCAACGGAAAAAATTATATTCTTGTGAAAATGCATATCTACAGTAAGCCTCGCTCCTATTTCTAAACAGAAATCCAATCGACGTGCATCATCACTAACTTCCAACTTGTGTATTATTTTCGGTTTGAAAGCTTTAAACTTATTTTCGGCCAAAATCCTTTGAATGTGTGTCTTGCTAATGTCAATTTGTGCAGATCTCTTTCATGGTGATAGTTTTGGATTTTCCTCGACTGAATTTGAAACTAGAATTGTGGCTGCATCATCGTCATCATAGAGCTTTTTTCCGCATTTTACATCACCAGTTAAATCAAATTTTCGTCCTACTAACTTTTTCAAACTTTGACGGTTAATTTTGATTTCCGGATATTTTTCATGAAACAATTCAATTGGATGACGATAAGAAATATTACCGATACCATAACATTTAATAAAATAAATTTTATGTTGTAAAGCAAGCATTATTTGGAATTAAAAATCAATAATTGAAATTTCAAGCGCTTTGTCAAACACAATGTCAAACAATAACAATTAATTGCCTTATTGATGGCTTATTGAAATTTCAAATATTCTAATTAGGGAGAGAAGAAATAGTGTAAAGACAACCTATTAACTACTTTGCGGTGTTGATTGACTAAATCATTGCTGTTTCTTCAAAATAAATGTTTAAATAATATTTTTGGGGTTTATGATTTCTTATTAGGTCTGACCTTTAGTAAACATAATTTTTTAAAAGGAAAATGGCTATACTTCAAACGTATGACAAAATCTCTTTTGTTGATAAAAATTGCGGAATCTCTTTAAGATACTTAATATTGACTAGTAGGTAATGCTTTCATATTTGAGTATTAAATTTAATTGCAAACAATTTTTCTTAATAACATTTTGACATAGCGGTAATATTTAAGGTACTTTAATCTTCATTATTATTTAATTTTTGCTGTTTTTGAACACCCTATATGTTAAATTGAACAAACAATAAACTTTCTGGACGTTTCAACACTAGCAAAACATTTTATGAAGAATGACTTTTTGTCGAAAAATTAATTGTTTTGTTTATTTCAGCTATAGGTAACTCAATCCGGGGACATCCTGTATGCCAAATTCTATTCTCAGATGACAGGAACAAAAGATTTTTTGTAGATTACAATTTTCTTAAGCCGTTTACAAATAAATTTCGGTGGTCAAAATAAGACAACCACTTTGTACAATAGTAGACACCTGCAGAACTAAATTTCTAAAATATCAATGGTGAAAAAAAAGTGAACTTACTATAAATAATCTGTAAAGTACAATACCTAACAAGTTAATATTTTAGTTTTAAAACATAAGCAATAATTCAAGATTAAATAATTTTTGCCTAAGATATGTAATTTATATACCTTATATTATTAATTTATAAATGTTTAACAACCCTAACACTATACTGTTTACATATTAAAATAAGTCTGGTGCCATCTCACACTCGACGTAAACAAAACGGGTGTTTTCCAAGAAAAGATAGCCGGTCAAAATCGAACACACTTCACTGTAAAGCCAACGACCTTGTCCGATGCGTGAAAATACACCAATTAGACGGCGTTATTCAAATGTCAGCAAAATCTAACTGGCCACGGGAAGTTTCATAGGTGAGGGTAATTAGTAGTGTCTAAGATGTTGTGGGTGAATGTGGTGCGATGATCCGTGTATATTAATCAGTGTTTTGTGGTGTTGTTGTGGTGAAAATACTACTCAAACTGTGATAGAAGATGGAGGAGAGGTAAAACATAGTAAGGGGTAAGTAGATACTTAACTACTTCCTTGTCGAGGTATATTACATAAAATACAAGTGATTTATGGTAGAAACAAAGGAGATGATAAGAACACGGACTGAAAAAGCGAAATATTATTTTTAACACGCATAAGCATGTGCAAAAGGGCGTTGAACAAACGGCGGTTAATAAGTTGTTAATTTCATCTTGGATAATCCTAAATGGTCAGACCCCCTCGCATGGTCGGTTGGGCCCTTAATCCATGAGGATTAATTCCACTTTTGCAAACGGCTAAACACATATTAATTATTATAATCGTATGTAAATTCGGCCAACTGGGACCGGGATGAAGCTTTTCCGCGACAGTGGAGCAAGACTTTACGCCAAGCCCGATAATCTAGCTTGCGTTTTGTGTCGCGAATTATTTTGTTACCAACGGCTAATTCGATAAAAGCTTGTCAAACGTAATAAAATGATAATTTGTAAGGCTTTAAATTATTTCAGTTTATTATTCATACCTCTTTCTGCAGCCGACAAAGCCTTTTCATGGGCATTCAAGATCACGGGAAGCTTAAGAATAGACATAAAAATCGACCGGACAAAAAACGTAAAAACGTTTACAATAAAAAATACACAACACAGGGTTGTATTATACAACAAACTCCTTCCTTTCATGAAATTCGTTCCGCGGTCTATCTATGATGAGGGCTTTGATCGCTCGATAACAAACTACTTGAAATTCGCGTGTGTATATCACAAAAATAATAAATACGATTTGAATATAAATTGCATTACCATATCTTTCTCGGCACAGAACAAACACAGAAACTAGCGCCAACAAACTTTATAATTTTGTTTTTTATTTCGTATGTATTTTTATCCACGTCTGTGTGTGTGTATCTGTAGACTCATTTGCATAAATATAATTTTTCTATTGATTTCCGTATTTTCTGTGTCGGTTGCACGAAATAATATGATAATGTTTTTGCTTGTGGTGAAAACATTGAAGGCAAGGTTCTTTGATTTACTAAAGACAAAAAGGAGCACTTGTTGACAAGTGACAACTAGAACTCGTAGGTTAATAATAGATTCCAGGACCGGGCTAGCACTAAAAAACTCTAAAAATCGTCTAAAAATTCAGAAAAATATCTATATAATTTTCTGATTATACAGTTTTTTGACCAGCCGGTAGGTGGCGCATTGGCAACCGCATACGAGTGTTGAAGGCCTGGGTATTAATTATACGTCAAGTTAGGCTCTTTATTGAGGCGTTCGTTGTTTCTGTTACTACCTTTTTTTCTCTGTTATATTGTTAAGTTTCTAAAAGGTACTGCTGAGCTTTTCTAAAAGGTGCTGCAACTATTTTTTTAATTTCTTGTTATATGAGGAGTAATTATCACCCATTCATGGGGATGTCACTGAATGACTTTGATGCAATGCAAGTATTCACCTCCAAACTGCAGTGCTGCATATCTTTAGCCAATTTTAGCATCGATTAAAATAGAAATCACGATGATACATTTTTTTCCCCGATTTTACTTGTAATTTAAATTTAGAGGTGGTTTCCGCCCCTCTATAGGGGTAGATTTTGAGAATCGCATCGGAACTGATGCAGTTACTCACTTAAAAAAAACAACTGGGCATCGTAAGCTTTTTTTTTTGCAATCACTGCATTTGTTTCAGTTTCCTTTTGTATAAGGGGTAGTTTTCACCCACTCATTGGGGTGAATTTCAATGGAAAGTAGTGTTAACTCTGTATTTTTGCGTTATATACTTGAATGTTTAATTAGAATGATTGGGATTTAAGACTATTCGTGAAGCGTTGTCATTTTTAGCCAGCAGTTCCATTTTTTTTTTGTAGAGCTGTGTTATAAATAAATAGTCGACTTCTTTTAATTCTTTAGAAATTTCTTCTTGGCATACATACACTAAACATCGTTTATTACAAAAAATTATGAACCTAATATGAACCTGAGAAATTCTCCTGTAAACATACAGGGTGACCAGAAAATAATGAATCGATTCTGAATTTTGGAATCTCATTTTATCATATGAAATTTCCATTTCCAATAAATAAACAAACGAAAACCATCACGGTGCGCCACTGTTCCGCAACATTATATCGAGTAAACATTGCACGGAGGTCACTTAATATTCAAACGCTTAAAACTTCCATTAAACAATATTTTTCTATACAGGCAAAATAAACATTTTGACTTTGCCAGAGCGGCATATTGTGAAATAAAACAGAAAAGTTTAGTTCCAGTACGAATCGCCTCTTAATTGCCTCTTAAAAACGTTTCTATACTCCGCCGGAATCAGCTGTAAAATAAAACCTTCTAAATTTCTATTTTGCCGGAAGTTCCGGAGCAGCCCGGAAAACTTCACGCCCCTTGAATTAATTGCCCTCCTTACTGATTTCTAAGGCGTTTGTTTCCGGTAATTTATAGGCCCCACTTCCCCTCCCAATTATGCTCAATCCTTTATTGCCGTTAATGGAGAATTCCAATAAAAAAATTCAGTTCATTCTCAGAATAAGATATTATGCCCTCAATCCAACCTAAATATTTTCTTTTCAACGTCGTGTGATGACGAAAATAGGTAACAAAAAACAAAATAGTTATTTTGCCTTTGAAAATAATAATAAAGGTGTACAAACAGATTTCCGCGGTATATAATAAAAAAATTGGGAACTTATTGTGAAAGGACGGTACATAATGTTTCATTCGAGGTATTTTCCTCGCTTGCCACTACTTTTTTCCATTTTTCTACTAGCATACGGATACCGCGTCGGAAGAATGCTTCATCTTTTGAGGCTATCCACGAATCGACCCAATTTTTGGTATCTTGGTAATGTCTGGTGAATACGGCGGGTGGGGTAAAACTTCCCAATTGAGTGTTTCCAAATAGGTTTTGACCGGCGCCACAACATGTGGACGAGCATTATCATGCAGGAGAATAACTTTGTCATGTCTGGAGTAGTAGTGAGCGCGCTTTTCCTCGAGTGCTTAACACAATCTCATCAATTGTGTTCGGTAGAAAGCTCCAGTAATGGTTTCGTTCGGTTTGAGCTTCCAATTCCGCGTCTTTGTACACTTTCGGCCTTCCGCTACGTTCTTTGTCTTCGATGTGAAATTCACCGTTCTTAAACTTTTGAAACCACTCACGACAACTTCTATCACTTAATCAGCCTCACCATATTCTTCTACAAGCAACAGAATGTCCCCGCAAATGACACTTATTAGGCTCAAAACTCGACATTTGCGCACACAAAAGAATATATTATACTGATAAAAAATCATTAATATTTTAAGGTTATGTTGTTGCCTGATGTCCAACCTTACGATAATGACGTTTACATCTGACAATTTTAACCATACCTTACTGGTGGCGCCAACTTTTGTCAAACGGCGGACTTATTTGTACACCTTTAATTTTTTATGAATATTTTTCTGAGATGATATAAGAACTGATTTTTAACAAATATTTGGTAATGTGTAAAGTTGGCATACTGCAACGCAACACATAAATAACTCGCGTAGCATGTGATGAGAGTCGCTTCAATTCGTATTTATTTCAGTAGTCCCGTGATAGCTGTACAACCTCCGGAGTATGTAATATGTTGAATAGTGTGATACAATTTCATAATAAACTATGGCAAACGTGCGGAGGTTACTAGATACTTTCTTCTATTGCATTTATTATGCGTACGCCCCTGTGGCGTTCCTGCCAAGCTTAGTAATGTAAAGCAATTATAAAAAAACTAGCGACCCGCCCCGGCTTCGCACAGTTTACGACATCACATTAGAAACCTCTAAAATTATTAGTGTTTCTCTACTATATTATGCATGTAGGTATTATACATATACACCTTCCTCTTGAATCACTCTATATATTAAAAAAAACGCATCAAAATCCATTGCGTAGTTTTAAAGATCTAAACATACATAGGAACAGACAGACAGCGGGAAGCGACTTTGTTTTATACTATGTTATGATTATTAATTTTATGATAAAAACTGCCTGCACAATTTTTAATCTAGCATTAATTATTTCCATAAACCATTTCGCCCTAAATAAATAGATCTGAAATAACATATTACAGTACTAAATAAATAATTTTAATAGCTGTTTATATTTCCATGCGAAATAACTACTTAATTAATTATAATAACAACGAGCCTAAATCATCACTATCATCAGAGATGATACTCAATATTCTAAATAAATGTTTGTGTATATCTACATGTACTATATGTATACTTGTATGTACATACATAGTTAAAAAAGGATAGTAATGTTACTCGTAGGGACATTATAATCGCGAGTTAAGGTACTGTAAACTAAATTATGTTCTTCAGTGTCTTAATTAAATTCAATGTGTGTGAAAGGTTATGTCTCTCTTGAGACTTAAATCTTAAGCAAAATAATCAATGTGTCGTGATTGACTAACTCGTGAGTTCATGTACTGCATTTACATATTTCTTTTTGTGGATTTTTCAATAATGGCACAGTCGTTACCATTTGTGAATAGACTGAAAAGTTTATTGAAAATTACGACAATTTTACAATATACGGATCGCATATTTTGTGTATTCCTTGAAATCGTCGATATATTTTTCGAGACGCCGAGTATGAAAGACATTTAGATTCGAATATACATCAACAAAATATTACTGGTACTGTTACAAAAGAGGACTTTTGGTTCGGTTTGTGCCTAATGTTTTGCGTATGTAGCCTTTAGTGAAACTGCGACAAATATGTATCCGATTTTCCATACCTTGGTAAAACATATTTACAGAAGACATATCAATGTGTCATGGGAAATGTTAAAGAAGACACACGAATTTATGTGGTTAACAGTGGAAGAAACAAGAAATATTTGCGGTAATAAGGTCGTTAATGTTCTGATACGAATTTCAAGTGTCTCAGATATTTCCTGCCGGCAATGACGTGACGCATTACGAGTCCGAACCGGCGTTGTGACACACTTTCCGGACCCTATTTATGACAAGGGCGTAGCCATGGGGGGGGCGATGGGGCGATGGGGCGATCCCCCCCAAGGATCAACTAAAAACCAAAATACTTGGGGAATGCAGTTGCCGTTGCCTCCACTGACCTTTGTTTTTTTGGCTTTTTTGTTTAATCTCCATTGGGGCTCCCCCCCCCCGAACATAAATACTGGCTACGCCCTTGATTTATGATAATCATTCCCATATTTATGAAAAATGTCCGTGCCATGATATTTGTGGGGGGAGCATTATCTAAATACCGGCCTAAGCATCGGCTGTGATAGCTACTTACCATGAGGTAGCTGTGATAACTTCAAGCTGCCGCGTAAAAGTCTCCGCGCTTCAGCTTCGAGTCTGTACCCAGTTCACGTTCCCATTTAATGCCTCCGACAACCGTACTCGAAGCTGATGGCGCTTCGATCGGGATGGATTCGGTGTAACCGGGCTGTCTGATAGTTAACCGTTCTTCGAATGTCAATCCGGCACGGCGTTGCGCCGTGATTTAGACGCCGGTTCCAACGTGAACCGGAACAATAAACTCGTCCGGGGACCTTGTAAGGACCCGGAATAGAGGGAAGAATAGCGGCGACCAGTGGCGGCTCGTAAGAGAAACCAGGGCAGGGCGTTCAGCACTACTTCGTTAAAAAGCATACAAAAGAAATCGAATTTTATATACTTATTTATTTTTTTGTATGCAGCATCCGCCAAATAGTCTATAATATATAATATATCTATATATAATAACACTATATGGTGTTTTTCTTTAACAATTTCATTTTTAAAAAGTATCATTGATATCTGCAATAATTTGTATAAGGAGGAACAAAACACGTTGGTTCTATCAAAATTGGTAACCCCGCCAAAATATCACATGAAATTTTCGTTCTACATAAAATACCATTCATACTCGTTAGCAAAATAAAAAAGAAGCTTATTAGCTTGTTATAAAATTAATATTATAAAAGCTTAAAAGCTTATTATAGGTTAGCTTTTTTTTAATGGAACATCCTATACTAGGGTAAGAAATTGCACCATTACATATTGGCGATACATGTGTAGAAGAGAATAAGTTAAAAGACACCAAAAAGGACAGACAAAGACAGTTAGATGCAACAGTGTTTCACGCTTGTGTACTTATTAGAAACGTATGATGTAAAACGTTACCTGCGCTTTAACAGAAACTGGAATGTGGAGGTGGGGAGACACCGCCCATCACTTAACGAACTTGAGCGAGTCAGACTCAGTACTTTTTCACTGCGGTGAGAGTGCACATCGACTTAACTGTATGAAACGAAATTCTTACGTAATTCTGACTTAAAATTATCCCATACACTTAAAAGAAGTGTACGAACATAATTGTATTTATTTTCAAATTTTTGTATTGCTTAACTAACCGGTCTGCAAGAAAATAAAATTGAAGTTCTATAAAAAATAAAAAGATATAAATATAAATCAACCCGGTTATAAGACGAAAGAAAGAAAAAATGCCTATTGAATAAGTGGTTCAAAATGTCGCCCCTTTGTTCTTCGAAAAACCTGGTCTATCGTAAAACTCAGTTCTTACGCGTTCTAACATTTCTTAAGCGTAACAATTTAGGACTTGTACAATTCTGGCCCGTAAATCATTTAAATTTCGTCGTCTTTCATATTCATGTCCGTAAACAGTTTGTTTTATTTGTTAAATATTTGTTTGCATTTAAGGAACCGTTTATAAAAAATGGCCCAACGATGGAATCGCCTAAAGTACCAACTGCGTACGCAAGGAATACTCAAGTGCTTTTTTTTCCGTAGACCAATAACGATGTAATAATTCAATTCACACGTGCGCATTATAATTTATGGGAGGGGCGTCCTGCCTACATATTTTATTGCTACCCTATCACGAAAGACAGAGAATAACGCCCATAGAGTTTTAAAATGACATGTTAGTTTGGCAACTATGGATATAATATTTCTCTGTCAGTTCCTCTATCTGTCAGAGTTTATTCTTTTCTTATTTATTAATGCTCGGCTTTGAAATCTTGCGCTTTCCTAATCGGTATATTGTCGCGTTTTTGAAATCAACTTAATTTCCGCATTCCAAAAATATATAATATGTATATGGTTCGGCTAGCCGGTTTTAAGTTATATCAGTTTATTATAAATTAATAATTTATAAAATTATAAATAATTCCCTCTGGTTAGTCGTATTCGAAATACAAATATGACGTTTTATCGCACTAGCCATGGGTTACAAAAGAAATGAATTGTAAAATGACATTATATTATAAATAAATAAAACACTAGAAAATAAAACACTAAAAAAGCGGACTTCCATCACTGCTTTCAACAATTGAAAAGTCGTATGGAGCGATGTAGATATCGCCAAGGGGAGTATATTGAAGGCGAAAAAGTTGCTACTGTAATTGGTAACGAATAAAAAATGTTATGACAGCAGTTCTGTTATTTAATAGCCACACCTCGTATATTATGTTCCATTAAAGAAAATAACTTTTTTTTTATGTTGCGATCGTCTTTTGTTTTTCTCATTAACATAAATAATTTCGGGGAAAATCCTGCAACTGTTGCATTTATCTCTTTCCGATATAAGGGGTGGAAAATTATAAGGAAAGACCCTGTACCTTAATTCAAGAAAGGGAAAAACGTCCATCTGTGAAAACGATTTACGCCTCGATTAACATGAATTTAATTGCGTTAGTATTTTCTGAATTTCGCTGACCCCTTTCAGGAGGCGCCACTGGCGCGAGCCGAGATAATTTGTGGAAAGGTCGGATGCGACATTAGCCTCGGCGGACGAAACAAGATCAGACAATTTATTGTACGGTAAACGAACATAAAACGGCAAACGTTACGTCCACTTTGAGCGCGACTGGAGGGTTTTTTTCGCGGGAGAAAATCCCTTATATTTTATATTACGTTATGAAGCGGCGCTGTTGTCGATGCAAATCTGCCTTAAACGGATTAAGGCGGTGTATAAAATAAAACGTTTAGTGGGTCGTTTAACACGACGGTTTATGGTAAGGGACAGTTGACTTGTATTACCGAGTTCTTGTTTAAGATAAACAAAAAAAAATGCTGAATAAATAATAACTGCTTCCACTTTTTTCCACTACTTCCAATTTTTCTACATTGAACCAGATTAACTCGTTTTAAGCTTTATTAAATTATTAAATTCTTCAAACTGCGATATGGATATGATCTTATACGAAGTTTTTAACTTTTATGCTCTTTATGACTTTTATGACTAATATGACTTTTTAACCTATAGCCAGAATGACTACTAACCTTTATATTCCATTTGAAAGACCCATATCCGATGACCTAGACCCAGTCCGGAAAGTGTGCTACAACGCAGGGTTCGACTCGTAATCCGTCATGTCTTTGACGAAAGGACATATGACAAACCCAAAAGACAGGAGTAAAAATGTGTTAATAAAACAGGCCGACAAGATTTTAACCCAGAAACCAGAATATATTTTTCCAAAGGGTTTTTGTGCACTTAATCCGAATCCGAGGTCCAAATCGCTCAATTGGTTCTGGCTTTCGAGATATCCAAACCTAAAAGTGCAAAAAACGATTTTGACCTATATTTGGGGTTGTGTAGCATCGCATTTTTTTTTCAAAAAACTGAACAACATCTTTACTTTAAATGACGTCGAGTTTACTCAAAAAATTTTTTTTTTTTCGCTGCGATATCGCATTTTGAAATTTTTAAGTTTGTGAATGTCTCTATAATTGAAAACCTATTAAGGATCACGTGTACAACAAACAGTCCATTGGTTTTTTGATCAGAAAACACTGAAAATGTTTGAAATTCCATAGCAGGTCAATGTTTTCTTATGTAAAAAGACTTGCTCGCAAGGGCGTAGGGGGGGGCAATGGGGGCAATGGGGGCAATCGGTCAAGTAAAAACCAAAATACTCGGGGGAATGCGGTTGCCGTTGGCTGTAGTGACCTTTTTTTTTTTTTGGCTTTTTTGTTTCATCTGCTGGGGCTTTCGGTTGCCGTTGCCTCTTCCCTCCCCATCCCCCAAAAGATAACTACTGGCTACGCCCTTGCTTGCTCCTTCAGAATCCAAGGTCAGATTTTCAAAATTTTTCGACGAAAATCAACGAGGAGACCAATCAACTGTTTGATTAACACGTGGTCCTTAATGGGTTTTCAAATGAGAAACTAACAACCATAAAAATTTCAACATGAGATACCTAAAAAAAAAAATATTTGAGCAAACTCGACGGCATTTAAAAGAGCAAGGCTTGTACTTTAAGACGCTGTTCATAGTTTTTTGATAAAAAAAAAATGCGATGCTACATAATCTCAAATATAGGCCAAAATCATTATTTTTGCACATTTAGGTTATCCCGAAAACCAGAGCCAATTGAAAGATTTGGACCTCGGATTCGGATTCAGCGCATCAAAAACCTTCGGAAAAATATATTCTGGTTTCTGGGTTAAAGTCTTGTCGATCTCCACTATATTATAGAGAAATTCACAAACTTAAAAATTTCAAAATGCGATATCGCAGCGAAAAAAAAAGATATTTGAGTAAACTCGACGTCATTTGAAAGGGCAAGGCATGTACTTTAAGATGTTGTTCATAGTTTTTTTGAGAAAAAAAATTCGATGCTACATAACCTCAAATATAGGCCAAAATCGCTTTTTTTTGCACTTTTAGGTTAGGATATCTCGAAAACCAGAGCCAGTTGAGAGATTTGGACCTCGGATTCGGATTCAGCGCATCAAAAACCTTCGGAAAAATATATTATGGTTTCTGGGTTAGAGCGTCGGCCTAATTTTGTCGGCCTGTGTAATGTACATATATATCGCTTGTGTCATTCAGAAACACCGACTGTCTTCATTGCTTGAGCGTACGTTGCTACAACCTTTCTGCATTTCTCCTTGTTAAACGCGAGCATATGATTGTAGAAGGAAAATGATCGTTCCACGTCTACTGAAGTTAAAGCTGCAAATTTAGAATAGTTCACCTGGACGGAGGACGACACACCATGCACATTATTTTCACGAATTTTGCACAGTTGTTTGTATGACTAACAGTTATTTGTTCACTAATTGTACATTATTATTTTTTACATCTACAGAGGACAATGCACGTGTTACTACTGTTTCTATCTGTTGTTTGCAAACCCGTTTACTAGCTAAAAATATCGAGGGCGAAATATCTGAAACACCTTAAATTCGTATCAGAACATTAACGACCTTATTACCGCAAAAAATCTCGTTTCGTCCGCTGTCAGCCACAGAAATTTATTGTGTGTCTATTCTTTGATATTTCCCATGACACGTTGATATGTCTTCTGTAAATATGTATGGCTACTAGGCAATGGAAAATCGTATACATGTTGTATCCGTTGTAACTTTTGTTTTAATTCTTGTTGTAACTTTTACGACCTTTGTGGCTTTTATGAAATGATCAGGAGGTATCTCGTATCCTTTAGTAATACACTTCCATGTGACTGAACACTAAAGACTATACCGGTGTGAAAACAGCCACGGTCGTCCATCCACAGATTTAAAAATACAATTATTTCACAATTTTATCATTCCAGAAATTATTTTCCACGACGGTTTGCTATTTTACGACATTTAGTAATGCTGGCAGTCCCACAAAAAAATGGGAGGGTGGAAACTACCCTTAAAATTTTAAAAGCCACATCTTATACAAATGCAGATGTCGATTAAATTTTTTCACGTAAATTGCTTAATTATGATGTTGTAAAATCCGCCCACATATTGAAATCATTTCCCGGGCCGTAATAAGGGTGCATCAACCCCTAGAAGTAATAAAATTACTCCAGCCACATTTGAAGATGTCGGGTCATTTTTTTCACGTAAATGGCTTTATATTACAGTTAGCTAACCAGCCTGTAGGCTGAAATCATTTCCCGGGACGTAATAAGGGTGCATCAACCCCTAGAAGTATTAAAATTACTCCAGCCACATTTGAAGATGTCGGGTAAATTTTTTCACGTAAATGGCTTTATTTTACAGTTAGCTAACCAGCCTGTAGGCTGAAATCATTTCCCGGGCCGTAATAAGGGTGCATCAACCCCTAGAAGTGTTAAAATTACTCCAGCCACATCTGAAGATGTCGGGTAAATTTTTTCACGTAAATGGCTTTATTTTACAGTTAGATAACCAGTCTGTTGGCTGAAATCATTTCCCGGGCCGTAATAAGGGTGCATCAACCCTTAGAAGTAATAAAATTACTCCAGCCACATTTGAAGATGTCGTAAATTTTTTCGCGTAAATGACTTTATTTTACAGTTAGCTAACCAGCCTATGGGATGAAATCATTTCCCGGGCCGGAATAAGGGTGCATCAACCCTAGAAGTATTAAAATTACTCCAGCCACATTTGAAGATGTCGGGTAAATTTTTTCACGTAAATGGCTTTATTTTACAGTTAGCTAACCAGCCTGTGGGCTGAAATCATTTCCCGGGCCGTAATAAGGGTGAATCAACCCCTAGAAGTATTAAACCCGTTGTACTCTATCAGACTTGCTCGGATTTTTTTTCTCTATTGGGAAGGTTTTTTGATGGAACAGCTTCTTTCTTAAAATATCTATTGCGGTTATTCGGCGGCGATTTTCACACCGAAGACGATCGATTTTTCGGAAAAACGCTCGTGCCCGACCCTAAGTTTGGCGCGAAAAATCGAATGGCGTCGTCGTCAACGTCGTGCGACTCACGGTTTTCGGTCTAGCGCCGTCGAGAGTGTCAAGTCGGCGGACACACAGCTCTTTCCGATTTTCCCACGGACCACCGTCGACACGGAAGACGCCGTGCCGCACGTGGATAGATGCGTCTTTAAACGAGGAATCGAATGGTGGGTCGCTCGTTTTTCTACGACGACGGGCAGCGGAGATATACGCGACGGACTGGAGGGATGTTGCTTTCGCGAGTGTCGACAGAACCTCGTACGGCATTGCGGTTATTCGGCAGCGATTTTCACACCGAAGACGATCGATTTTTCGGAAAAACGCTCGTGCCCGACCCTAAGTTTGGCGCGAAAAATCGAATGGCGTCGTCGTCAACGTCGTGCGACTCACGGTTTTCGGTCTAGCGCCGTCGAGAGTGTCAAGTCGGCGGACACACAGCTCTTCCGATTTTCCCACGGACCACCGTCGACACGGAAGACGCCGTGCCGCACGTGGATAGATGCGTCTTTAAACGAGGAATCGAATGGTGGGTCGCTCGTTTTTCTACGACGACGGGCAGCGGAGATATACGCGACGGACTGGAGGTATGTTGCTTTCGCGAGTGTCGACAGAACCTCGTACGGCATTGCGGTTATTCGGCGGCGATTTTCACACCGAAGACGATCGATTTTTCGGAAAAACGCTCGTGCCCGACCCTAAGTTTGGCGCGAAAAATCGAATGGCGTCGTCGTCAACGTCGTGCGACTCACGGTTTTCGGTCTAGCGCCGTCGAGAGTGTCAAGTCGGCGGACACACAGCTCTTTCCGATTTTCCCACGGACCACCGTCGACACGGAAGACGCCGTGCCGCACGTGGATAGATGCGTCTTTAAACGAGGAATCGAATGGTGGGTCGCTCGTTTTTCTACGACGACGGGCAGCGGAGATATACGCGACGGACTGGAGGGATGTTGCTTTCGCGAGTGTCGACAGAACCTCGTACGGCATTGCGGTTATTCGGCGGCGATTTTCACACCGAAGACGATCGATTTTTCGGAAAAACGCTCGTGCCCGACCCTAAGTTTGGCGCGAAAAAATCGAATGGCGTCGTCGTCAACGTCGTGCGACTCACGGTTTTCGGTCTAGCGCCGTCGAGAGTGTCAAGTCGGCGGACACACAGCTCTTTCCGATTTTCCCACGGACCACCGTCGACACGGAAGACGCCGTGCCGCACGTGGATAGATGCGTCTTTAAACGAGGAATCGAATGGTGGGTCGCTCGTTTTTCTACGACGACGGGCAGCGGAGATATACGCGACGGACTGGAGGGATGTTGCTTTCGCGAGTGTCGACAGAACCTCGTACGGCATTGCGGTTATTCGGCGGCGATTTTCACACCGAAGACGATCGATTTTTCGGAAAAACGCTCGTGCCCGACCCTAAGTTTGGCGCGAAAAATCGAATGGCGTCGTCGTCAACGTCGTGCGACTCACGGTTTTCGGTCTAGCGCCGTCGAGAGTGTCAAGTCGGCGGACACACAGCTCTTTCCGATTTTCCCACGGACCACCGTCGACACGGAAGACGCCGTGCCGCACGTGGATAGATGCGTCTTTAAACGAGGAATCGAATGGTGGGTCGCTCGTTTTTCTACGACGACGGGCAGCGGAGATATACGCGACGGACTGGAGGTATGTTGTTTTCGCGAGTGTCGACAGAACCTCGTACGGCATTGCGGTTATTCGGCGGCGATTTTCACACCGAAGACGATCGATTTTTCGGAAAAACGCTCGTGCCCGACCCTAAGTTTGGCGCGAAAAATCGAATGGCGTCGTCGTCAACGTCGTGCGACTCACGGTTTTCGGTCTAGCGCCGTCGAGAATGTCAAGTCGGCGGACACACAGCTCTTTCCGATTTTCCCACGGACCACCGTCGACACGGAAGACGCCGTGCCGCACGTGGATAGATGCGTCTTTAAACGAGGAATCGAATGGTGGGTCGCTCGTTTTTCTACGACGACGGGCAGCGGAGATATACGCGACGGACTGGAGGGATGTTGCTTTCGCGAGTGTCGACAGAACCTCGTACGGCATTGCGGTTATTCGGCAGCGATTTTCACACCGAAGACGATCGATTTTTCGGAAAAACGCTCGTGCCCGACCCTAAGTTTGGCGCGAAAAATCGAATGGCGTCGTCGTCAACGTCGTGCGACTCACGGTTTTCGGTCTAGCGCCGTCGAGAGTGTCAAGTCGGCGGACACACAGCTCTTTCCGATTTTCCCACGGACCACCGTCGACACGGAAGACGCCGTGCCGCACGTGGATAGATGCGTCTTTAAACGAGGAATCGAATGGTGGGTCGCTCGTTTTTCTACGACGACGGGCAGCGGAGATATACGCGACGGACTGGAGGGATGTTGCTTTCGCGAGTGTCGACAGAACCTCGTACGGCATTGCGGTTATTCGGCGGCGATTTTCACACCGAAGACGATCGATTTTTCGGAAAAACGCTCGTGCCCGACCCTAAGTTTGGCGCGAAAAATCGAATGGCGTCGTCGTCAACGTCGTGCGACTCACGGTTTTCGGTCTAGCGCCGTCGAGAGTGTCAAGTCGGCGGACACACAGCTCTTTCCGATTTTCCCACGGACCACCGTCGACACGGAAGACGCCGTGCCGCACGTGGATAGATGCGTCTTTAAACGAGGAATCGAATGGTGGGTCGCTCGTTTTTCTACGACGACGGGCAGCGGAGATATACGCGACGGACTGGAGGGATGTTGCTTTCGCGAGTGTCGACAGAACCTCGTACGGCATTGCGGTTATTCGGCGGCGATTTTCACACCGAAGACGATCGATTTTTCGGAAAAACGCTCGTGCCCGACCCTAAGTTTGGCGCGAAAAATCGAATGGCGTCGTCGTCAACGTCGTGCGACTCACGGTTTTCGGTCTAGCGCCGTCGAGAGTGTCAAGTCGGCGGACACACAGCTCTTTCCGATTTTCCCACGGACCACCGTCGACACGGAAGACGCCGTGCCGCACGTGGATAGATGCGTCTTTAAACGAGGAATCGAATGGTGGGTCGCTCGTTTTTCTACGACGACGGGCAGCGGAGATATACGCGACGGACTGGAGGGATGTTGCTTTCGCGAGTGTCGACAGAACCTCGTACGGCATTGCGGTTATTCGGCGGCGATTTTCACACCGAAGACGATCGATTTTTCGGAAAAACGCTCGTGCCCGACCCTAAGTTTGGCGCGAAAAATCGAATGGCGTCGTCGTCAACGTCGTGCGACTCACGGTTTTCGGTCTAGCGCCGTCGAGAGTGTCAAGTCGGCGGACACACAGCTCTTTCCGATTTTCCCACGGACCACCGTCGACACGGAAGACGCCGTGCCGCACGTGGATAGATGCGTCTTTAAACGAGGAATCGAATGGTGGGTCGCTCGTTTTTCTACGACGACGGGCAGCGGAGATATACGCGACGGACTGGAGGGATGTTGCTTTCGCGAGTGTCGACAGAACCTCGTACGGCATTGCGGTTATTCGGCGGCGATTTTCACACCGAAGACGATCGATTTTTCGGAAAAACGCTCGTGCCCGACCCTAAGTTTGGCGCGAAAAATCGAATGGCGTCGTCGTCAACGTCGTGCGACTCACGGTTTTCGGTCTAGCGCCGTCGAGAGTGTCAAGTCGGCGGACACACAGCTCTTTCCGATTTTCCCACGGACCACCGTCGACACGGAAGACGCCGTGCCGCACGTGGATAGATGCGTCTTTAAACGAGGAATCGAATGGTGGGTCGCTCGTTTTTCTACGACGACGGGCAGCGGAGATATACGCGACGGACTGGAGGGATGTTGCTTTCGCGAGTGTCGACAGAACCTCGTACGGCATTGCGGTTATTCGGCGGCGATTTTCACACCGAAGACGATCGATTTTTCGGAAAAACGCTCGTGCCCGACCCTAAGTTTGGCGCGAAAAATCGAATGGCGTCGTCGTCAACGTCGTGCGACTCACGGTTTTCGGTCTAGCGCCGTCGAGAGTGTCAAGTCGGCGGACACACAGCTCTTTCCGATTTTCCCACGGACCACCGTCGACACGGAAGACGCCGTGCCGCACGTGGATAGATGCGTCTTTAAACGAGGAATCGAATGGTGGGTCGCTCGTTTTTCTACGACGACGGGCAGCGGAGATATACGCGACGGACTGGAGGGATGTTGCTTTCGCGAGTGTCGACAGAACCTCGTACGGCATTGCGGTTATTCGGCGGCGATTTTCACACCGAAGACGATCGATTTTTCGGAAAAACGCTCGTGCCCGACCCTAAGTTTGGCGCGAAAAATCGAATGGCGTCGTCGTCAACGTCGTGCGACTCACGGTTTTCGGTCTAGCGCCGTCGAGAGTGTCAAGTCGGCGGACACACAGCTCTTTCCGATTTTCCCACGGACCACCGTCGACACGGAAGACGCCGTGCCGCACGTGGATAGATGCGTCTTTAAACGAGGAATCGAATGGTGGGTCGCTCGTTTTTCTACGACGACGGGCAGCGGAGATATACGCGACGGACTGGAGGGATGTTGCTTTCGCGAGTGTCGACAGAACCTCGTACGGCATTGCGGTTATTCGGCGGCGATTTTCACACCGAAGACGATCGATTTTTCGGAAAAACGCTCGTGCCCGACCCTAAGTTTGGCGCGAAAAATCGAATGGCGTCGTCGTCAACGTCGTGCGACTCACGGTTTTCGGTCTAGCGCCGTCGAGAGTGTCAAGTCGGCGGACACACAGCTCTTTCCGATTTTCCCACGGACCACCGTCGACACGGAAGACGCCGTGCCGCACGTGGATAGATGCGTCTTTAAACGAGGAATCGAATGGTGGGTCGCTCGTTTTTCTACGACGACGGGCAGCGGAGATATACGCGACGGACTGGAGGGATGTTGCTTTCGCGAGTGTCGACAGAACCTCGTACGGCATTGCGGTTATTCGGCGGCGATTTTCACACCGAAGACGATCGATTTTTCGGAAAAACGCTCGTGCCCGACCCTAAGTTTGGCGCGAAAAATCGAATGGCGTCGTCGTCAACGTCGTGCGACTCACGGTTTTCGGTCTAGCGCCGTCGAGAGTGTCAAGTCGGCGGACACACAGCTCTTTCCGATTTTCCCACGGACCACCGTCGACACGGAAGACGCCGTGCCGCACGTGGATAGATGCGTCTTTAAACGAGGAATCGAATGGTGGGTCGCTCGTTTTTCTACGACGACGGGCAGCGGAGATATACGCGACGGACTGGAGGTATGTTGCTTTCGCGAGTGTCGACAGAACCTCGTACGGCATTGCGGTTATTCGGCGGCGATTTTCACACCGAAGACGATCGATTTTTCGGAAAAACGCTCGTGCCCGACCCTAAGTTTGGCGCGAAAAATCGAATGGCGTCGTCGTCAACGTCGTGCGACTCACGGTTTTCGGTCTAGCGCCGTCGAGAGTGTCAAGTCGGCGGACACACAGCTCTTTCCGATTTTCCCACGGACCACCGTCGACACGGAAGACGCCGTGCCGCACGTGGATAGATGCGTCTTTAAACGAGGAATCGAATGGTGGGTCGCTCGTTTTTCTACGACGACGGGCAGCGGAGATATACGCGACGGACTGGAGGGATGTTGCTTTCGCGAGTGTCGACAGAACCTCGTACGGCATTGCGGTTATTCGGCGGCGATTTTCACACCGAAGACGATCGATTTTTCGGAAAAACGCTCGTGCCCGACCTAAGTTTGGCGCGAAAAATCGAATGGCGTCGTCGTCAACGTCGTGCGACTCACGGTTTTCGGTCTAGCGCCGTCGAGAGTGTCAAGTCGGCGGACACACAGCTCTTTCCGATTTTCCCACGGACCACCGTCGACACGGAAGACGCCGTGCCGCACGTGGATAGATGCGTCTTTAAACGAGGAATCGAATGGTGGGTCGCTCGTTTTTCTACGACGACGGGCAGCGGAGATATACGCGACGGACTGGAGGGATGTTGCTTTCGCGAGTGTCGACAGAACCTCGTACGGCATTGCGGTTATTCGGCGGCGATTTTCACACCGAAGACGATCGATTTTTCGGAAAAACGCTCGTGCCCGACCCTAAGTTTGGCGCGAAAAATCGAATGGCGTCGTCGTCAACGTCGTGCGACTCACGGTTTTCGGTCTAGCGCCGTCGAGAGGTCAAGTCGGCGGACACACAGCTCTTTCCGATTTTACCACGGACCACCGTCGACACGGAAGACGCCGTGCCGCACGTGGATAGATGCGTCTTTAAACGAGGAATCGAATGGTGGGTCGCTCGTTTTTCTACGACGACGGGCAGCGGAGATATACGCGACGGACTGGAGGGATGTTGCTTTCGCGAGTGTCGACAGAACCTCGTACGGCATTGCGGTTATTCGGCGGCGATTTTCACACCGAAGACGATCGATTTTTCGGAAAAACGCTCGTGCCCGACCCTAAGTTTGGCGCGAAAAATCGAATGGCGTCGTCGTCAACGTCGTGCGACTCACGGTTTTCGGTCTAGCGCCGTCGAGAGTGTCAAGTCGGCGGACACACAGCTCTTTCCGATTTTCCCACGGACCACCGTCGACATGGAAGACGCCGTGCCGCACGTGGATAGATGCGTCTTTAAACGAGGAATCGAATGGTGGGTCGCTCGTTTTTCTACGACGACGGGCAGCGGAGATATACGCGACGGACTGGAGGGATGTTGCTTTCGCGAGTGTCGACAGAACCTCGTACGGCATTGCGGTTATTCGGCGGCGATTTTCACACCGAAGGCGATCGATTTTTCGGAAAAACGCTCGTGCCCGACCCTAAGTTTGGCGCGAAAAATCGATTGGCGTCGTCGTCAACGTCGTGCGACTCACGGTTTTCGGTCTAGCGCCGTCGAGAGTGTCAAGTCGGCGGACACACAGCTCTTTCCGATTTTCCCACGGACCACCGTCGACACGGAAGACGCCGTGCCGCACGTGGATAGATGCGTCTTTAAACGAGGAATCGAATGGTGGGTCGCTCGTTTTTCTACGACGACGGGCAGCGGAGATATACGCGACGGACTGGAGGGATGTTGCTTTCGCGAGTGTCGACAGAACCTCGTACGGCATTGCGGTTATTCGGCGGCGATTTTCACACCGAAGACGATCGATTTTTCGGAAAAACGCTCGTGCCCGACCCTAAGTTTGGCGCGAAAAATCGAATGGCGTCGTCGTCAACGTCGTGCGACTCACGGTTTTCGGTCTAGCGCCGTCGAGAGTGTCAAGTCGGCGGACACACAGCTCTTTCCGATTTTCCCACGGACCACCGTCGACACGGAAGACGCCGTGCCGCACGTGGATAGATGCGTCTTTAAACGAGGAATCGAATGGTGGGTCGCTCGTTTTTCTACGACGACGGGCAGCGGAGATATACGCGACGGACTGGAGGGATGTTGCTTTCGCGAGTGTCGACAGAACCTCGTACGGCATTGCGGTTATTCGGCGGCGATTTTCACACCGAAGACGATCGATTTTTCAGAAAAACGCTCGTGCCCGACCCTAAGTTTGGCGCGAAAAATCGAATGGCGTCGTCGTCAACGTCGTGCGACTCACGGTTTTCGGTCTAGCGCCGTCGAGTGTCAAGTCGGCGGACACACAGCTCTTTCCGATTTTCCCACGGACCACCGTCGACACGGAAGACGCCGTGCCGCACGTGGATAGATGCGTCTTTAAACGAGGAATCGAATGGTGGGTCGCTCGTTTTTCTACGACGACGGGCAGCGGAGATATACGCGACGGACTGGAGGATGTTGCTTTCGCGAGTGTCGACAGAACCTCGTACGGCATTGCGGTTATTCGGCGGCGATTTTCACACCGAAGGCGATCGATTTTTCGGAAAAACGCTCGTGCCCGACCCTAAGTTTGGCGCGAAAAATCGATTGGCGTCGTCGTCAACGTCGTGCGACTCACGGTTTTCGGTCTAGCGCCGTCGAGAGTGTCAAGTCGGCGGACACACAGCTCTTTCCGATTTTCCCACGGACCACCGTCGACACGGAAGACGCCGTGCCGCACGTGGATAGATGCGTCTTTAAACGAGGAATCGAATGGTGGGTCGCTCGTTTTTCTACGACGACGGGCAGCGGAGATATACGCGACGGACTGGAGGGATGTTGCTTTCGCGAGTGTCGACAGAACCTCGTACGGCATGCGGTTATTCGGCGGCGATTTTCCACCGAAGACGATCGATTTTTCGGAAAAACTCTCGTGCCCGACCCTAAGTTTGGCGCGAAAAATCGAATGGCGTCGTCGTCAACGTCGTGCGACTCACGGTTTTCGGTCTAGCGCCGTCGAGAGTGTCAAGTCGGCGGACACACAGCTCTTTCCGATTTTCCCACGGACCACCGTCGACACGTGGATAGATGCGTCTTTAAACGAGGAATCGAATGGTGGGTCGCTCGTTTTTCTCTACGACGACGGGCAGCGGAGATATACGCGACGGACTGGAAAAATCGAATGGCGTCGTCGTTAGCGCCGTCGAGAGACGCATCAGTCATTATGGCGTCAAGTTTAACCAGTAGGCGAACTAAACCCGAATAAGATCCTGAAATACCAACGCTGTACAGTGCAGCAAATGATCCATGCCGCTTTATTTATGTTAATAAGTTTAATATAACTAACGCCGAGTTAATTAGTCGTAAAGTTTTAATATCTTCCACCGAATGTAAGCGTTACAGCTCTCGGGGAGGTTACCGCTCGCTATAGTCTACAAAGTTTCGCTGTTCCGGGAAGTTCCACGACGCCACCGCCTCCTCCCCTCCCTGACCTGAAACTCGCTACCTATTCGTGTTTGGTGGACACTTATTTACATTGAGTCATTATCGCAGGTTGTTCCAGACCTCGTCACGATTTTTTTCGGGTGTGACGGTTGTTTTGCTGACGATCACGTTTGATACCGCTGGATTTTTGCTTCTTCTTCTCAGCTGCACTAGCTACAAACGTCTTCCAAATTTCTCGGTTTCACGTCGAAATTTATCTCTAACGATTATAATTAGGTATAAGATTAAAAAAACAACAATATCTTCAATTGCAATTCCAGAACCATAACCAAAATTCATGACTGCGGAAAACTGTTTTTTTTTCGAAACTTTGAGACCGTCTAACGGTTAAACGAAGCAACTTAGGCTACGAGGTGTGGCTATTAAGTAACCGAAATGATGCTGCTACCAGCGCGCTGCGAGCGTGTCGCGACAAGTTTGAACAGAACTGTGTCTGGTGATACTTTCCCCATCCTGAGCTCGCTGGACAAGCCAGTGGGTTGCTCAGTTTGACTGTAGCAGTCGTTTGAATTAGTCTACGCACCAGTGACGCGTCAAAAAAATGGTAAGTGTTCAGATGGAGCAACGGGTTTATCTCAAATTTCTTGTTAAACGGGAAAACTATTACAGAAGCGTATGCAATGCTAAAAGAAGTGTACGGGAATGAATGTTTATCCCGCGCACAAGTTTTTGAATGGATTAAACGGTTTAAAGAGGGACATGAAACGACCGACAACGATCCGCGACCCGAAACGGACGAAAACATGGAAAAAAATTGGTAATTGTTCGCTAAACTTTGCATGAATCGTTCAACATGCGCAAAGTTTGCGCAAAGTGATGCCAAACCTCCTCACTCCCAAGCAAAAGGAATCAAGAATGAACATTTGCGCTGACATTATAAACAACATTGACACTGATCCAGGCTTGTTAGGCACGTTAGACTTTTGATGATACGATTTGAAAGTGTGGAAGCGGTTAAAGCAAAAGCGAGTTAGGGAGGTTCTAAACCAGCTGACAGAAGCGGACTTCCAGCACTGCTTTCAACAATGGAAAAGTCGTATGGAGCGTACATTGAAGACGAAAATGTTGCTACTGTAAATGGTAATGAATAAAAAGTGTTATGACATCAGTTCGGTTATTTAATAGCCACACCTCGTATACGCAAGTTGGCCTAATAGGCCAAGCCCATTACATTTTTACGTGCCAAAATTAGGGACAGCAGAAAATGTACATAAAAAATCGGAAAAAACCTTTTTTTTCGTTTTTACATAAAAACTATGCGTCCTACAAAAAAAGTTTCAAATAAAAGTTATAGAACTTATTAAAACAAACAATTTAAAAACAATATACAAAGTGCCCCTATACAAATGGCGATTTTTGCGCCGTTATTTTAGCATATTAACAATCATATTACGATTCGCGCTTTATTTGTACACGAAAGTATAAGTCTTAAAGAACATTTTAAGCCCTAACTGAACTCTCTAAGTGCATTTGTGTATGAATTATCGGAATTTAAGAAAAAGTATTTTTTGCCAAAAAATGCGATTTTTGCAAAAACTATCAGGAATTTTGCAATGTTCAAAATATCAGCTTATTCCACTTATCGAAGACTACCCATTCCCCAAAAGTTCTACAACTATTATTTGAAACTCTTTTTTGTAAGATGCATAGTTTTGTTTAAACGAAAAAATGGGGTTTTGGCCAACTTTGGACGCCATTTTACATATGACGCGGCGAAATTCATCTCGGTAAAAGTAGTTCATTCAATTCTACGGCATTCTTCCGATTTTTTACGTATATCTTCGTGCTGTCCCTAATTTTGGCAAAAAAACGAGTTATTTTTGACAACGGGCCTGGCCTATAAATCGATTTCTTTTGTATCGAGGAATATCTGGTGCTTACAACGTTGTACACTCAAATCCCTGGCACCGTGTATGTCTAAATGTGTTGAAAGTTTTGCCATTGATGAGTTTTTATCACCCTTTCTAGCTGTTTACATTCATCGTTTATGTCGGATCGTGTAACTAAACGTCGTAATATTGCAATAAAACGTCTAATTCCATAAATATGTTTTCTCGCGTCGATATATCAGCGTTTGTCACCCCTTGAGAGCTCCGTCCAATAAAACAGAAGTTCTGCAAAAAGACGCCGAGAGAATCATTTAGCGGGCGCCTCTCGCCTTTTATTCGCCCATCAGCTAATAAACTCTTGATAATTCAATAAAAATGTCGAAGATGGAGGTCCCGTTAATAGCCGAGTAATATGTCAGGGCCCGTAATTTGACGGCGCAAAAAGCTCGGATAATATTCCTCCTTAAAGATGACGGTCGGATCGATGAGGAGAGCGAAGAACCGTAAGATGTAACCGGCTTTTCAAGTACATTTGAACGGCAGAATATTTCAATAGCGAGTTTGCCATTTTTTATTTCAATATGTAGCCGAACATTATGTTTAGACGTTTTTTCAAGAGACTTTATTTCAGAATAATTATAGTTTGGTTTACTGTAAGTTGTATTTTTAGTGCTAGATTAGAGCGTGGATTGCGACGAGCCGCAACAGAGTTGGACTCAGGTCGCTATCGTTACAAAGCGAGAGTTCATAGAGAATACGAGGTGTGGTATTAAATTACCGAACTGATGCTGCTACCAGCGCTCTGCGAGCGTGTCGCGACAAGTTTGAACAGAACTGTGTCTGGTGATACTTTCCTCACCCTGAGCTCGCTGGACAAGCCAGTGCGTCGCTCAATTTGACTGTAACAGTCGTTTGAATTCGGAAAAATGTTAAGTGTTCAGATGGAGTACCGGGTTAACCTCAAGTTTCTTGTTAAACTGGGGAAAACTTTTACAGAGGCTTATGCAATGTTAAAAGAAGTGTACGGGAATGAATGTTTATCCCGCATACAAATTTTCGAATTGTTTAAACGGTTTAAAGAGGGACGTGAAACGACCAAACACGATCTGCGCCACGGACGGCCCTCAAGGTCAAAAACGGACGAAAACATTGAAAACCTTTGTAAATTAATCTGCGAAGATCGTCATCTAAGCATCCGAGGACTTGATGAACTCCTCACTCCTCACTCCCGAGCAAAAGGAATCAAGAATGCACAGTTGCTCTGACATTCTAAACAACATTTACACTGATCCAGGCTTGTTAGATACGGTGAGAGTGAAGGGGACAAGATTCGAAAGTGTGGAAGCGGTTAAAGCAAAAGCGACGGAGGTTCTGAACCAGCTGACAGAAGCGGACTTCCATCACTGCTTTCAACAGTGGAAAAGCGTATGGAGCGGTGTAGAGATGGCCAAGGGGGAGTACATTGAAGGCGAAAAATTTGCAACTGTAATTGGTAACGCATAAGCCACACCCCGTACATCATAATGCAATAATGATATTTACATTAATTTTTGTTTAAAAACATCTAATACCATCGACTGATCTTGTAATGATAAGCCATATGTTTCCAGTTTTTTTTAACGTAATAATTAAGATGAAATAGTTACCATTAATGTAATGGGCATCGTCTCACATGCTTTGTAGTTGCAGTAAGTTCTGCTCTGTGTATCACATTGCTTTCATCATGATAAAACCTGAATATACAACGTTTTAGTTCCTCAAAATGCTTAGCATCATAAGCTGTAGCTTCTAACCAAGTACCCCATCTCATGACAACCTATACAGGACACTTTATGTCTGGCAGAGCTCTAAACGTGTCTGTTCAAGTAGGCACTTTTACATTTTTTCCCCATTTGCTGTTACCTCGTTAACTGAAGAGAAGCTCAAGGAGAAGCTGTCTCTGATTTGGGTTCTGTTTAATTTTATGTAATAAAATATATAAAAAATGAGCAATAATTAATAATACATTTGTTTGTACGCATAATTAAAAATAACTTAATGATTAATTAATAATTTTGTTAATAAATTCGCCTAATGGCAAAGGTCTAATGATGGCTCTATTCATTAGTTGTTGGTTGGACTATAGGTGCCACAGAATGGATATACACTTTGCTACTGCAGAAAAGTTACAAATTCTCATTTTAGGATCGCATTTGAATAAACGAAAACGCTCGAGCTAAGCTCCCAGACAAGTTTTAAATTACGTAAAACCGGATAACATCACTTCATAAATTATGAAAGTTGCATTATTCAAAACTTCAGGACTACGTATACCTCCTCGCTATACGGTTATATTTAAAAGCATTCTTCATAGTTGCCGCTGATATTTTCGATAGTATGTTTATTGATCTAAATAAACGTATTTCTTTTGAATTTTACTGTCCTGAAGATGATTACAATGATAAACGAATTTGAATCTGATAATCGTTGTTGGGAGATTAATACCCCGATTTTCTAGGAAAATTATTAATTTTGATTGATTGCAACAGTCACACCGCAATCTAGTTAACTCTGAAGGACGCAGTTATTCATTTCCAGTATTTCCCATTGAAAATAACACCACTTAGTTGATGGATATAGCCCCGGCACCTCTTATGATGCTGTTTTTTTCTTATGGACCCTGGCAGTCGAAAGAACCATATAACAAATGGAAAAACGACGGCCCTCCTTTGTTTTGCACACGGAGTTATCGCATCGACCGAAGATATAATCAATTTGAGGCCGTATCTGGAGTTTCGATATTTTTTTATGGGGAGGGATAAATCCCAAGGATGAAGGAAATGTGTTTGTAATTAATAACAATACTGGTTGGTCCATAGGTACTTACATACAATAGATAGCCTATGCTCATTGTACAGAGTGCCTCAATTCTAGGTCTTGGGATTGTTATACAGGGTGCTGTTAAAAAGATGTTTCCAAAAAACTTGCTTGGAAAATTTTTGAGATCGAATTTTAGTGCGGGATATTATTTTATAGTTAAAAATCTCTGACTTGAAATTTTTCTATTGTCATATTTTAAGAAATTGTTAATTAAATAGTTAAAAGAAAATATATCTCCGTTATTTATAAAGATAACTATACAAAATTATATATCTTCAGATTCACGAAGCCGAATTAAATAAAATAAATGCGAAATATAGAGACATCCAAAAAAAACGTCATCAACTCTGGCTATGAACGAGAGAGATGGAAATAACGGTCATGTCTAAGCTTTTCGGTTATGTCAAACTTTTGACAAGTGACTGTCACAATTTGTAAAATAAACAATGGCTGTCATATGATGTGACAGTCTTGACAAGTAAATAAGGTTATAAATTCGATCAAGAATAGAAATACGTCATTTTTTTCTCGGCCAACTTTGATGACGTTTTTTTTGGATGTCTCCATATATAGGGGTTGTTAAAAAAACTTTATTACTGATGAAGTAATAGTCATTTCCAGCAAAACTGGAAGTCAGATGTGACAGCAAACAATTTTGTAAAACTTGTATACTCTTTAATAATATCCCACACTAAAATTCGACTTCAACAATTTTGACAAGATCATTTTTTTAGAAATAACGCCTTTTATAATATTTCTGAGCCCAAATTCAGATTGTTTGAAAAATTATGCATGACTTTATCGTCTTTCTAGCTCAATAGCAACCCAAAATACCTCAGTGAGATGTTAAAATGGACACCGTGTACATACACAGTCTGTAACCTAGATAAAGTGGGCCAGTAAAATGCCTTGTTAAACCGAGTGTTCCCAAACTGTATGTTCACATAAAGTGAATTACTATATAAACTATAATGACGCAATTGTAATAAACATTACATTAGTTTAATACGTTTTCCTCATTACTCATTATGACCCCTGTAAGTTTTATTATACGTTGTTTCGAAGGATATATGTATCTGGAGAACGCGTAGGTAAACCAACAATTTGTAGTGGATGTTAGGGGTTACAACTCCCCTATTACTGCGTTATTTATATGCACTTAAATTAAGTTGTCATTATAATGTCACGCATAAATTAATGGAACAAGGGAAGTATTTGCCATCTGATAATATTAACTGTGTGAGAGCTGATAGATAATAGAAAAAAAACTCTGAAATCACCGTAATATCCGTCTTTGTTTATCAGAGTAAACACTGGACTGTTGGGTATTGGACCATTGTCCTTATTCATACTACTGTTACATTTAATGGTTTCTAAACTTTCAAGAGCATCCAACTGTCTACTGTTTGTTACATTTCTAATTAATTTTCAATTATTTATGTCTATCCTATGGCTGTTGTCAAAAGTTGTTAGGCAACATAATATTTTTCCGTTCTACCATATTTTAAATGAGCCATCTAGTCAAAATAGATCTTTTTGTTTGCTCAATATTTTTTTGACCACAATCTTTACAACTTATTTCGTATATTCCAGACATTTCGTTATTGTCAAATTTTTCTTTTTTGGTTACCCAAATGCGTCTCAAGTTTATTTTCAGAATTATAAACCAAATTAATATTAATATTTTTAAATACTTTATCTGTCCGCGGGTGAATTTAGCTTCATTTGGTAATGAAACAAATTTTGAATTGTCAGTATCTCTACGAAAAGTCTGTACAGGGTTCTCTTAAATTTATGCTTCCTTATTAACTTATCTATTAAATGGACTGGGTAACCGTTATTCTTAGCTATATCCTTAATTAAATGTTTCTTATGTTCATCTTTATTGAGGGGGACGATATCTTTGAGCTGTACCTATTTGATACAAAAACCATTAGTTTAGATAAATTTGTTGCTATATTAAATAACCGTTTCTCTACCATAAAATTTACATATGAAATGGAACACAATGAACATCTACCATTTTTAGATATTAGAAATAGTGAAAATAAGTTAGAATTTGATATATGTATATATAGGAAAGAAACCGCAACTCTTAGATATATTCCCAACGATTCACACCACCCTTTTCAACATAAAATGGCAAGTTTTAATTTTCTAATTCACCGTGTGTTAAATTTCCCCCTCAGTAAAGAGAGGTTTGAACATGAGAAAAAATTAATTAAGAATATAGCTAAGAATAACGGTTACTCAGTCCATTTAATAGATAAGTTAATAACGAAGCATACATTTAAGAGAACCCTGTACAATTCCACGACTTTTTGTAGAGATACTGACAATTCGAAATTTGTTTTGTTACCATATGAACCTAAATTCGGCCGCGGACTAGATAAAGTTTTTAAAAATATTAATATCAATTTCGTTTATAATTCAAAAAATAAACTACAGGCGCTTTTGGGCAACCCCAAAGATAAAATCGACAATAGCGAAAAGTCGGGAATACACGAAATACGATTAAAAAGATTGTAATCAAAATTATATTGGGCAAACAAAAATACATATTTTGACTAGATATAGAGAACACATGGCTCATTTAAAATATGGCAGAACGGAAAAATCTTGTATGGCCCAACATGTTTTTGAAAACAACCACAGGATAGACAAATAATTTTAAATTAATTAAAAATATAACAAACAGTAGACAGTTGGACGCTTTTCAAAGTTTAGAAATCATTAAATGTAACGATAGTATGAATAAGAACAATGGTCCAATACGGTTCGTTGGTTCCAATGCCGTTACGGTTCAGTGAACCGTGCCGGCAGATTAAGTATAAGTAGATCAGGCGTGTAGGTTAGAATTTAGTTTTAATCTTCTCCTGAAAATGCCAACTTAGTTGGCGGAATGCGCGTCGAGAAAAGTATAGTAGTTTAGTGTTTCGTGGAAAACGTCCATTTTTTTGTTTCTACGCCGAAGGTTCCAGTACTTACTCCAGGAATAGATAATTGCAAAAAAATCCACATGAATAGTTTTTTTTTAATTTAAATTAAAGAAGGTAAAATTACTTTTACCTTATAATTTGTTCTACATGGTCACACACAAAAAAAAAAGGTTTTTTTTTACACTATATGCTAGAATATCGCCTTAACTTCATTCCACTCTCGGTTTGTCAGAAAGAAAGATATTACGTTGCGGCTACTGCCATATTATTAATCATCCCTCGCGTCTCGTTGCGGGAGAACGTAACACCACCCCCTCTCCCACACTCTCCCCCACCCTACACGTTGTTTTATCGTTTAAAAGTGACGTTAATATTAATTGATTTTCGCACCCAAATACGCGCTGCTCCCCCATATATATTATCTCCGTTATAATAAAAAAGTTTGCATCGAACGTTATTTATGAGTCCGATGCGATGCTGCGAGCCGTTTTTATCGGCCGACAGAAAGGCGGTCTATTGATTTTTGTCCGAAAATTTGGCCGATCGGGGGCAGAAAAAAGCGAAAGTAAAGTATTGTGCTGGGGATCCTAAACTGTAGCCAACTGACAAAAAAGAATGACTAATTTATCGGGGATTTTTCGTAGAATGAACGCCATACAGGGTGTCATAGAGTGATGAGCTACAGTGCACCAAATGTAGCTTAACCTCTGGCAGCATTTGAATGTTTTCTATAGTCCCAAAATGACGTCCCTTGAGGTGATTTTTCAGTCTTGGGAAGAGAAAAAGTCACAAGGACTCAAGTCAGGCGAATAAGAAGGCTGATGAGCCACTGGCATGTTTTTACTGGCTGAAAACTCGTTTACTGACATGACCTTGTCACACAGCCTGGGCACATTGTCGTGATGCAACATCCAGTTGTTTTTTTAGCTTTTTGATGATAACTACAACACATTTTTTAAGCTTTTTGATGATAACTGTGCACTAGAATTAGAGTTTTTAATAATATAATGTGATTAAGGGGGTATTCTAGTCTAGAGGCATGCATTTCGGGCGGTTTTTTGAAGCTCTGTACAAACGAAACAAAAATTTTTTATTATCCATTATATTTTTACTATACATTTTTTTACCATTTGTTTATTGATATTTTAAAATAACATAAAAAATTAACTGAAAAAAAAGACTCAAAATTGACAAAGTTATGAGCTGGCAAAGTGGGGGGTCCAAAAAAAAGGTGTCCTGGCGTGCATGATTTCAACCCTTCTGGTCAACTGAAACAAAAACGCCGAACGGATTCTTAATTAGTATAGATGCCCCTATAGCCCGAACCTTGGAAAAGTCAAAACATTTTTTTTTTCATAAAATGGCGGCCGTTTGAAAAAAAAATTGTTTTGCATGTTTTTTTAACAATTCCGATTTTTTTAAAAATAGTAAAATTGAAAATTTTGATCTGAGCGTGCTTGAGGCGATAGAGGAATGTATAAAGAATATTCACACCAAATTTCAAATAAATCGGTTCATTAGAACTTGAGATATCGTGCACGCCAACTCCAAAAAAGTATATATATATAGAAGAGCACTACGAGCCTAGTTGGCCCATGGCTTGGTCCACAATCTTTTTCCACTCCTTCCTATCTTTAGCTTTTTCCTTCCAATTTCCAATGTTTAGCTTTCTTATGTCATCCTCCACTGCTTTCTTCCATCTTTGTCTTGGTCTTCCTAGGCGTTTCCCTCCTCCTATTTCGTGTATTAGTACCATTTTTGGTATTCTATGGTCCTTCATTCTCACTACGTGACCTATCCATCTCATTCTCTGTGCTCTAACTATTCCTATTATGTTCGGCTCTTTGAAAAGGTCATATATCTCTCTATTTGTTCTTCTTTCCCATCTTCCATCCTGTATCTTTCCTCCGAATATCTTTCTTAAAACTTTCCTTTCCCATATTTCAATTCTCTGTACTTCTTCCTTCCTCAACGTCCAGACTTCGCTTCCAAAAATTACTATTGGCCTAATTACTGTTTTATATATCCTCATTTTCAACTTTCTCGATGTTCCCTTGTTTTTGAGTACCGCGTTTAGAGCCTCCTATACATCTGTTGCCTGCTGTAATTCTTGAATTTATTTCTTCGCTTACGCCAGGTTGCCTTTTAAATATTGTTCCAAGATACTTGAACCTATCTACTTCTTCGAAATTGTATTGTTTTCCATCGTCCGTTTTAATTTTTAAGTACTTGTCAAAATTCTTCTTCCGTCCAGGTCATGTATTTCGTTTTTGCTTCGTTTATCTCTATTCCCATCATTTTTGCTGCTGTATCCAATTTCTTTACCAACTCTTGCATCTCTTTTTCGCTCCTTGTGATGAGTGCTATATCGTCTGCGTAGGCTATACACTGATGTTTTTTATGATAAACTAGTCCACCTCTGTTAATATTGGCTTGTCTTATTACCTTTTCTAATGCCAAGTTAAACAAAGTCGGTGATAAAGGATCTCCTTGTCTCAGTCCAGTCCCTACATTAAACTTTTCCGATAGATTTCCCTTGACTTTTATTTTAGTTTCAGCTCGTTGTAGCGTTAGATTTATCATCGATATTATTTTGTCTGGGAAATTCATTTCTTTCAAAGCGCGTATCAGTTGTTCTCTTTTTATTTTGTCATACGCTTGCTTAAAGTCTATAAACAACACATATGTTTTCTTCCTGTGTTCAAAACTTTCTGCTTGAATTTCTCTCAGAGCAAATATTTGATCTACTATTCCTCTTCCACTCCTAAAGCCAGTTTGATACTCTCCTATTATTATGTCCGTTTCATTTTTCATTTTGTTTTTTATACTTTGGGCTAATATTTTATATGTCACATTTAGAAGCGCTATTCCTCGATAATTTTCGCACCTTGCTCTTTCCCCTTGTTTATGTATTGGGCACACGATTGCCTCATTCCATTCCTTTGGTAGCTGTTCTTGTTGCCAAATGTTGTCGATTAATGTTTTTATTGTCGTCATTAGCTTTTCTCCTCCATGTTTGAACATTTCTGCCGTTATCTCGTCTCCTCCCGTACTTTTGTTATTTTTAAGGTTATTCACTATTTCTCTTATTTCCTCTAGGGACGGAGGTTCTATTATGTTTTCATTCCGAGGTTGTGGTTCTTTTTCGTCTTCACCGTCTTGTAGATATTCACTCTCCATTTCTCTATTTAAAAGTTTTTCAAAGTACTCTTTCCATCTGTTTATTATTTTGTCTTCGTCAGTTATTAGTTCTTCATTTTCTCCTTTAAGGAACATAGGTTCGTGTTTATGTCCTTGTTTCTCTTTTCTTAACCCCATATACAGTGTTCTAACTTCTTTATTCTTAAAATTCTCTTCCAGTTCTCTTATAAATTGCTCTCGATGTTTCCTCTTCTTATTTCTGAGTACCTTTTTACATTCTCGCCTTTCCTTTAAGTAGTTTTGTTTGTTTTCTGCTGTATCATTAGTGAGCATCTTCACTCTTGCCTTATTTCTACTCGAAAAAAGTAGTTTTGAGAAAAACGCGTTTAAAGTTTTGAGACAAGTTTCCGGCAATTTTACTCAGTTAGCACATCCACGTTGCTTGAAGGCTGGCTCAAAACTAATTTGAAATAAATACTAAGACGAAAAGATTCCGACTAAATACGTTTCGTGTTTCGTAAGTACTCGGGCAGCGTCTACCGTCTATTGTTCATTTGTTCCGGTCGGACCGGAACCGATGCCGCGTCACAAAAATGGCTGTAACTCATAAAATAATTGAAATTTTGAAAAATCCTTTTAAGGGCATATTCTTGAATGTCTAAACTTTGGAAATATGGAACAAAAAAAATTTCGATTTTTTCAAATTTGTAGACTAAAATACCGCCTTAAATCAAATTGTCATTTTAGGCCAGATTTCCTGAAAATTTCCGTCGCAGTCAACGTGTTAAAAACGTAGAATCGATCGTACCATCTCCAGCAAAAGGTCCTCTGAATTTCTCCACTGCGCGTTCCCTAAACTGACTCAAAGGGCATAATTGGGACTGTCCCTCTGCCGGCCAGATAGTCGCCCTATCTTTCGCGGCCGGGCCATGTTGAGAAGGGTTAGTCTGTGTTTTACAGACAGAAACCATTAATTGCATTAAGTCTTCATCGGAGTTGGCATGTAGACAGGTGTCAGCTTGCAAATTGCCGCCATAAAGTAGCGTGAACGGAACGTCGTAAGGCGGACCTGTAAGAAAACGACAGGGACTTCACGTCTCAGTCTTGATAGATAGGGGAAGAACCCTGGCGAAATCTTTACACTCCACTCGAGGTGTAAAAAAAGTTGCTTACGTATTTCTTACTGTTCGGGTCCTTGTAAGTCGTTGCAGCATCAGAAATAGTAATCAGAGATAGATGATGAAAGATTGCCTTTTTTTTGGTTAATTAATATCAATTACAATGTTGATGTGACAAAATTTCGCAATGGACGCGAGCAAGGACCTGAGCTATAGTAGGTAAATCCTGTTTCATTGAAATTTGAAGACAGTTCCAATGTCAGTTTGTGACATTTTCCAGTGATCTGTTACCTCTCTTGGTTCTATTTATCCAGCCTCATTCACGCCTCCTACAACCGGGATCATCTTTTACTCCATTTAGTGTTGATAATCTCATCGTCCATCTTAACTGATTTCTGCTCAGTTTATTTTTTTACTATCCTCAATTGCCTCAGAACATGGGCCTCCGTCCGTTGACAGATGGATTCCGGCTCTATCGTGCCCTTCCTGACCCTGGTATCCTTTGACCCATTTCAAGACGATGATGCTGTGTTAGTTGTGTTGATGCTGTTGTACTAGCGAACCTACGCAATGTACAACATTTATAATGATGAGCTAAAGTTGAAATTTGAATTCCCAGTAACACTAATTGCTGGTATGCTCCAACCAAATGCATTAGAAGCAGTTAGTATTATAGAAGTTAAGAATTAAGGGTACGTACCCTTCGCTACAATCTCACAAAATTATAATCCTTTACTTTCATTGCACAATCATCACAAATAACTGGATGATCATAACGAAATATTTTAATTACCCTTCCGCTTACTAAAGCCGTCGGCAATAGACGCTGCTCGAGAATTTTGCCTTCGATAATGCCTCGCCTACATAAAATTCATAATAATACATAAAATTCGCATTAAAACGAACGCCCAAAGCGGCCTAGACGTCAGATCGCAATTAATTCAATTTGGACGACGACTGCTAAATAGGCAACTTCTCGGATTGCCTTTATCGAGCCTTCCGAATTGCCGCTTGGGTTTCTGCTTCCGAATTAAAATTAAGCTGTTTTTTGACCTTCGACGATGACTTATCGACCGCGTTCCCTTAGGATTTCTTTCCGATTGCCAACGGGGACGCCTTATAAGTTATTTGATTACAGAAATAGAAGAAGACCGACCAACAATATTTATGAATGTTGTGGTTTTGTATGCAGTAGCAGAGAAATCGATGATATCTTAATGAGTTATTTCTAAATATTCATTTATTAAATATTGAAACATATACTATATTACAAGTTCGTTGGGTGCTATATAGATGGCGCCACTATTTACAAGTGACAGTGGTTTTAATGACGTTACTTTTGTAATTTTCAAAAAATAGAAAGATCTGTTCGTGACGAGTGTTATTTGGACTCTGCTTCATCGAGACAAATGGTAGAGGAGTGGTTTGCTGATTTTAATCGCGACCGTACAAACACCGATAATGCTGAACTTTCTGGTTGCCCAAATTCGGCTGTTGTTCCAGAAAACATAAAAAAAGTGCACAAGATCGTTTTGGAACACCATAAAGTTAAGTTGCATGATATAGCTGACACCTTAAATATATCAGAAGGCCATGTATTCAGTATTTAACATGAACATTTGTCCATGAGAAAGCTTTTTCGAGGTGGGTACCGCGTTTACTCACCGTTGACTAAAAACAACAACGCATTGATGACTCGGAGCGCTGTTGGGAGCTGTTTAGGCGAAATAAAAAGAATTTTTTCATGCAATATGTGGCAATGGATGAAACATGATCCATCACTACACTCCAGAGTCAAATCGGCAGTCAGCTGAGTGAACGTCAACCGGCGAAAGCCGTCCAAAGCGACCAAAAACACAAAAGTCGGCTGGGAAGGTGATGGCGTCCGTATTTTGGGTTGCTCATGGTATAAAATTCATCAAACATCTTGAAAAAGGATCAATACTGGATATTATATAGTATTATTAGAGCGTTTGAAGGACGAAATCGCAAAAAACGGCCCCAAATGAAGTAGAAAAAAGTGCTATTTCAACAAGGTAATGCACCGTGTCACAAGTCGATCGTAACAATGGCAGAATTACACGAATTTCGCTTTGAATTGCTTCTGCGTCCACCGTATTCTCCAGATTTAGCACCCAACGACTATTACTTGTTCGCAAATCTAAAAAAAAATGCTCTCCCAAAAGAGATATGGCTCCAATGAGGAGGTGATCGCCCAAACTGAAGCGTATTTTGAAGGGTTGAACAAATTGTTCTATACGAAAGGCATAGAAATGTCAGAGAAGCGTTGGAATGAATATATCACTTTTGAAGGAGACTATGTTGATGAATAAAATTGCATTTTTCCTCAAAATTTTAACTGAAAAAATTAAGAAATCTCCCTTATTTCTGTGTTCCACATCTGAAAAAAATCGATTGCTACAGAGACCAGCCGGTAGCGCAGTGTCAACCGCAATATGTCGAGATTTGTCGAATTTTGAGAGAATAATGAGAGCTTATATTGTTGATTAGAGAAAATATTTTAAATAATGGCATGAATCCAATTAACTTGTCAACTGTATCAAATCCAACAGCGGAGAAATTTTAAAGGGGTATAGGACCATATGACTCCGCACTACCCTATTTGAGTTTTGAATGGCTTGTCACTTCCGTAATATCCTACGTAACCCTCCAGTAAACGGATCAAGCAGGCCATATTTACACTAAATATCACATGACCCCACGGAACTCACCAGTTTTGTCCATTATAAAAGAGGGAATATCCCTCTGATAAGCTCACTACATTTATTTGCACCGAAAAGTTGATTATTAAACCGTATTTTGTGTCTTTTGTAATAGAACATTTTTTTTTGTTTACAATATTTATTTAGTCGTTTATGTAAAAAGGGCAAATGATGAACGCAGAATAAATCAGTTTTCATCAAATATTAGGCGAGGTATGTGTTCCTTGAGTCTAGACAAAAATGACCTTCGCGTTTGTCCAATGTAACTTTGCTTACCATTATTGCATATCAATTTTCAAATTTCTCTCTCATTATAGACTATAAATCTTTCCAAATTGTGAACAAAAAAAAGGTCAACAATAAATGTATTACCAAGGTAGTACCTATAGAAAGGAATAAAAGCGTTAGCAGTCTAATTAATTCGACGACTGTACGTATCAATGTACCTGAAAATGCAGTTACCAAAACACCAAAAAGGTAATTGTTTGACAGAAAATGCCCATACAGAATATCGTTGTAATATTTTGCTAAAGTTAGGATTATCTTTATGTGGCAAACCAGTGGCTTACAAACAGATGGTAGGGTTAACCATAGCTGCAAAAGGTATCACATAGCTACTGTCGAGGTCAGTATGGAAATGTCATCAAGCACTGGTGGGTACGACCAACTCTTAAAAGCGTATCTATGAGTTGGGTGTAAGGCCATACACAGTGCAGCAAAGCCAATAAAGAAGCTGACAAATTGACTCAAAGGAGAGCGAATTTAAGTATTTTTGGGCCTGCTTCAAATATTACTCTGCTGTATGATGCAAAAGATCAAAGGAAACACCCACGAGGAAGTCAGGATAGTATGGGATGAAATCCACAGCTGTCGGTTAGCTAGGGAATTTATATAATAGGTACAAAGTGAAACACGCGTTTGCAGAGGGTGTGAATAGGAAGAGGAGACAGTCGAGCATCTGCATTGCAATCGTTCAGCTGACTCATCAATAAGATAATCGACATTAGGAGAACACTGCACTTCCATGGCCATAATGAGGGATCTCTCCTCTGGATGGCCATCTTTCTCGAAAGAATTGGGTAGTTGGAGTCATAGTTCGGTACCTCAGCTACCTCAGGGAGGATGAACAAGGTTCCCAATGAGGAAAAAGTTCTGTGACTCACACTCCAAGCTCCAGAATCCAGAATATTATCAATGGTTAACGCATGGTTAGAACAATAAATGATAACATGTGGCTTACTCCTTTTCATCAAGATTGCAGTGAGCCATGTGTTCTTTGAGTCTAGTCAAAATTGCCCTTTTTGTTTGCCCAATTTCTCATGAAATATAAAACACCGTAGAACATAAATCATCACAAGCGGTTGACGAAAATGAGCTGTCGATGTAATAAAGCGAAAAGGTAATTCTATTGACCGAGGCGGTGCCTACAGAAAAAAAAAGAGGAAAGCATCACGAATCTAATTAACTCGACGAAACGGAAAGGAAGTCCTTTAAAGGGCGATAGGACAATAATTGATGCCGCGCCACCCTATTTGCGTTCTCGGCCACGGCCTGCGGCCGGCCGATTCAACGCCCCGTGTTTACGCTAAATGTCAATTAAGCCCACGAAACTGCCCCGCTTCCCTTCAATTTTCGATGGCGGCAGCGAGATCGTGCGCGGACAAGGCGAAATTACCGATAATTCAGTTCCCTTTTCTTTTCGTTCCATGTTAATTAATTTTATTTGCACCAAAAGTTAATTGCTTTAGCGAAAGATATTTGCTCGAGGGGGCGGGGCGCAAACAAGGGCGGTCGTCTACGTGATCGTGTTACAGAGAACCTCTGGAATGAGCCTAAAGCCCTCTTGGAAGTATTGAATAAATATTGGTCGTCTGTGTTAATTGGAAAGACAAACGAAGGGTCCGTCGCTATTATTTGGTCAAGTGATGGCCGCTATTTAGCTGTAAGAATGAGTCGCCGTCGCGCTTTATTGTCGACAGGAATGACGCGTAGACGTGAAATACGATTCGTGTAGCAAGTATGGAATCTTCTTCAGAAATCAACTTCCAAAGTTGTAACATCATTATAAGTATTGAAATACGTCGATAATTAGCAAAATAAGTAACAAAACATGATACAAGGTTAGAGAGCGATTATAAGATGCCTACAAATTGATTAAATACCGAGTGACGCAGGAGGCATGTGCCAGCCTCTAAATTATTTATTAATATAAAATTTATAGCAGTTACGTAACCATTGATACGGCTTTTTTCAACCTAACAGATATTATGTACAACTTCCGGTTTAACTGAGACAACTTTCTTATTTTGTACACTCCCGGTCATACGTCTTACATATTTGCCCACCCCCAATGGTTGAAGAATACATTTGAGTTACATTTGTTCTTGAAAATGTATGCTATACATAAAATATCATATATGTATGAAATTAAAACTTTTTTCAAGCTCTTTAAAATAGCGTTAAAGAGATATTTTTTTAAATAATTATTTTACTATTTTGTATTCGATTAAAAAATGGTAAAAATTCAAAAATTAAGTAAAATGTAATTGCCTAACTTTAGATCAGTGTATCTCTAAAGAAAATAACGAAAAAAATAATTTGAAAACACGGTTTTGTAGCTTCTTTCAAGACTTTAAATGCACTTTTTACTTTTTTTTAAACTATTGAAATTCAGTTTTATAGCGTGTTTTATAAAAAAGTTGACATTTCGAAATATTTGTGAATATTTCGAAATCTTACAGTATGGAAAAAATTTATTTACGAAAAATATTGCATTTTGTCAGCAGAATATACTGTAACTTTTTCAAGCTTTTTCAGGACATTTTTTATTTTTCTTCGTTTGGTTCCATCAGGAACTCGTTTAATCGGCCCAGGTTTCGTGTTTCAACAGGATAATGATCCTAAACACAGTTCAAAATTATGCAAAAACTGTTTGGAAGGTTTATCAAAAAAAGAAAAAAACTTGAAATAATTAATTGGCCTCCACAATCTCCAGATCTCAATCCTATAGAATTGTTGTGGGAAAAGCTCGATCGAGCAGTTAGGAGAACATGCCCGACATCTGCTACTCATTTGTGGACTATTTTACAAAAAGAATGGAAAAACATTACTTAGTTAATTCAATTATTATCTACTTCAATTCAATTAGAAAGTGAAACGTATTTTAACCTAATAAAATAAAGAGCTCAATAATTATACAAATAATAATCTATTAATTATAATAATAAAAAAAAATACATCTACAATATATCTACATAATCATCTACTCAACTTGATATATAACTCACACCATACACCCATATTTATGTAAACACACAACAGATTCTCATCATAAATTACACCACTTTGTAAAATATAAACAACCAAATCAGAAACTGTAGTACCTTCAGTCCTCAGTCAAACTAAAACATCTACAATAGACAAGACTCAAAGAGAAAATAGAAACTATATTGTAAGTTACTAGTATAAAATATAAATTTAAGTTAAAAAATTCTTGTTCTTGTAATTGTAGCTCTGATGATGGCTGAATAAAGCCGAAACGTTAGAAGAAAAAAAACAAAAACTCTTGTTTTTATAAACTGACCGATAATCTCACAAGTTTATGAAGTTAATTGATCAACGGTCAAGAAATTCCAAATCTATTCTTGGTACTTAATTTATTACGTTACTATTGTTAGGAATAATTTACTAATGTCTATAAAAATTGTTAATTCATTTGTTAATAAAAGTTCATATGTTTAAATGTTTTTTTTTTAACCAAAAAATAAAAAAATGACAAATTTCCTGGAAAAGCTTGAAAAAATTACAGTGTATTCTGTTGAAAAAATGCAACATTTTTTGGGAAAAATTTTTTTCCATACTGTAAAGATTTCGAAATATTCACCAAAGTTTCGAAATGTCTACTTTTTTATAAAACACGCTATAACACTTTGAACTTCAATAGTTTAAAAAAAAAAGTGCATTTGAAAAGTTGAAAAAAGCTACAAAACCGTGTTTTCAAATTATTTTTATCGTTATTTTCCTTAGAGATACACTGATCTAAAGATGGGCAATTAATTTAAATTCTTACCATTCTTTAATCGAATAAAAAATAGTTAAATAATTACTTTAAAAAAATTTCTTTGACGCTATTTTAAAGAGCTGGAAAAATGCTTTAATTTCATATATGATACTTTATGTATAGCATACATTTTCAAGGACAAATGCAACTTTCAAATGTATTCTTCAACCATTGGGGCAAATTGGGCAAATACATATGATCTGGAGTGTATGTGTATTTTTTTTTATCTTACTCGTCAACCATGAATTGGCATGGTAACCTTTGTTTCTTTACTGACAGTGAAAATGCATTTTATTAGTCTAGACGCCCATGACGCGATGTCCAAAATGTTTTGAATCGTAGTGAGCTGTGAAATCGAAAAATAACTAGTAAGAGAATAATATTTATCTATATAAATATATAAATATTTATTTATTGTTTTGTTTATTATTGATTTATTTATTTATTTATTTATTTATTCTGTGGCTTTTATTTAATCTAGTTCAATTTTCTTGTTCCTCTTTTGACTTATATTGTAAAAAACTCCGTTAGCTGCTCCCCTCCCCAGTGTAACGCTCCTCGAAATCGGCGAATCTGCACACCCCTATTTATGATCAATCTTTTTGTGCCAATTCCAACATTTGAGGCGTGAATGCCAGTAATTTATCGCATTCTACGTGCCCCGACAATATGCATAATTTACGACACGGCCTAGCATACATAATAGCCTAGTCTGTTCGAGACTAATAGGTGATACGAACTGGAAAATAGGTTTATTATTACTGCTTAAGGTAATATTTCACGCAGGGCGGCAAAAATGCAGCGCTAGTCGTTAAATCGAGCTGAAAATTCCCATTTTAAATCCACTCTAAACAAACAGTTTAGGATGGGGCATGGTAGTTGGCAGATTTTTCACATAAACTAACACGGTTTGTATGAAATAAGCTGCAGTTACAACAAAATGTGCAAGAAGAAGCTGTCTTATTTATTCTGGTTATAAAGGTTGTAAAGTTTCGTTCGAGTAAGTTTGGAGATTTCCATATAGACAAGGAAATTTAGCACAAAAAAGAGCCAAACACATAAAATTTCGGCAGTAACATAGATTTTGACGTAATTAGCCACGTTAGATTCCTTGTAAAATTTAGAAAAAATGTTACCTATTTTTGTCATATACAAATCAGAAACTGCATTACTGCACCTAAAAAATGCATTTTTGGGGTGCAATTTTTCCAGCCAATTAAAGAAAAAATCATAATTCGAGAATACATTGTCGAAACGGGCTGAATTTGACTACTCGGGGGGTTTTTGGGTGAGCACGAATATGATGTCAGAAATTGGCCCCGATGAACCTGGAGACCAGGACCCTTGTCACCAAGCCCATCCCCGAAGTTTTCCCTCGAATTCGGCTTAAAACTAAACGAAAATGGTCTCTCGGGGATTTTTGGGGTCGCTGATCACGACTACGTTGTTAGTTTTGTTGTCCGTTACACCTGGATGACCAAGAACCCTGGTCACCAGGCCCATTCGCTTCGAAATTTTCGAAATTGTTACTATAATACCGATTTTTTTATGTGCAGTAATGTAGTTTCTGATTTGTATATGACAAAAATAGGTAACATTTTTTCTAAATTTTACAAGGCATTTTGGAGGTGAAATGCTAAATTTCCTCGTCTAATAGTAATCTATTAGACCAGGCGGTATCTGTTTTTTAATGTAGTAGTTTGAAGTTTTCCCATATGAGCCCTATTTTGAAATGGAATACCTCTGGAATATTATAAGGAATGATAATTTCAATATGTGCCAGTTGAAAAAGTTGTGGAAAATTTGTCATTAAACAAAAATGAAAGAAAACCCTACATTATCGTAGTTTTTTTCTCCTTTTTTTTCTAGATAATCATATTTAAAAAACATATATATTTGAAAAAAAAAATGTACAGTTAGTTGCCTTAATAAGAAATCGTTTTCATATTTGTAATATTATTTTGTAGACACTTATGTAGGATGACTAACAAAGCAGCAACTTTTAGGCAAAATTCGCCTTTATTCATTAAAATAGTCTCCTTTAAGACTGATACATTCATTCCAACGCTTCTCTAACATGTTCATGCTTTTATTATAGGACTATTTGTATTTAGTATTTCAGTTTCAGCGATCACCTCCTCATATCTCATTCCGGCGAGCGTTTTTTTTGAGATTTGCGAACAAGTAATAATCGCTGGGGGTTAAATCTGGAGAATACGATGGATGCGGAAGCAATTGAAGTGCAATTCGTGTAATATTGCCATTGTTGCGATCGACTTGTGACACGATGCATTGTCTTGGTGAAAGGGCACTTTTTTCTTCTTCATCTCGGACTGTTTTTTCGCGATTTCGTCCTTCAAGCGCACTAATAATGCTATGTATATTCACTATTTATCTTTTTTCCTTGTTCAAGGCGATGAATATTATACTAGGCGCATTCCAAAATACGGACGCCATAACCTTCCCAGCCCACTTTCGTGTTTTTGGTCGCTTTGAACGGCTTTTGATGGCCGCTGTCCAGTCAGCTGACTGCTGATTTGACTCTTGAGTGTAATGATAGATCCATGTTGTATCAATTGTCACATATCGCATGAAAAAATTATTTTTATTTCGGCTAAAGAGCTCCAAACAGCGCTCTGAATCATCAATACTTTGTTGTTTTAGGTCACTTCGAACAGAGCTTTCTCATGGACAAATGTTCATGCAAATTAGTGAATACAATGCCTTCTGATATCTTTAAGATGTCAGCTATCTCACGTAACTTCACTTTACGGTTTTACGAACTTATTGAGTAATGTAGTTATTTTGTCTTTGTACTTCATAAAATAATAATTATATTGCTCCTCTTTGCTTCAGTAGTTAACGTCAGCGGCTCTAGTACGATTTTTATTTACTATTCCGATATAATGGTCTGACTATACCTGTTCTCATGTAATTGTTGGCTCTCTGACATTGCCTTTATAGTAGTAGCAATATGTAGGTTATATTTTCTTTACGAATCCATTCTGTATAATCTGTATAATTTGTGTCTGCCCAAAGTTCTAATTCGCAAAAGACGATTTACCGACGAAACAAGCATTTGTAAAACATAGGAATAACAAACGCTGGGTAAAGTCTGTTGTTTCCTAGTTACATCCACAAAACATCAACGATTTCGATATGATAAACGCCACGCTTCATTACGTTCCGCAAACTTTTAATGGCCTTATCTAGTTGGCGGCGCTCGTGTTGTATCGGAAAGTGATCGCCAACCCACCACCCCTTCCCCACTCCCTCTCCACCCCAACTGCAAGTTTACGTGTTAAGTATTTTACAGGAGTTAACACACGCAAACAGGGTGCGCCGTTAAGCTTTTCCATTAGCACTGTCGTCGTGTTTGAGCAGTTGTCTGAAACTTTTTAATCGCCCCTTTTCAGAGTTCCATTTTTTGTTCTAGTTTCTGTACTGTAGGGGAAAGAAGGGCAATACTGGTCGAAGAGTAGCTAGATAACATCAATGTTTATAAAGCAACAGCATGCATCTGCAGTTTGAACCCTTCCAATAAATCTCTGATATACCCTCAGTGTATGGTCAGTTAGAGTTAAGGGGAAAGCTGCAAACCAATAACGTTACACCTTTCATGGTGGTGGACAAGACCACCTTCATTTATTTTTCTAAAATTCTTTCTTGTCGATCAATGTTATTAATAGGAACTTGGAAAAATATACTCCTTTACCTACGGCCACATTAGCAAAGCACATGGTGTTGTGTCATAGAATATTAAACCACTGAAAGAGCTCTTATAAATTTTTGTAAACTAACAGCAAGCATCTGCAGTTTGAACCCTTCCAATAAATCTCTGATATACCCTCAGTGTAAGGACAGTTAGAGTTAGGGGGAAATCTGCAGACCAATAACGTTACACCCTTCATGGTGGCGTGGAGGGGGTCACCTTTTTCATTTATTTTTCCAAAATTCTCTCTTTTCAACCAAGGTTATTAATAGGAACTTGAAAAACTATGTTCTTTAATACGACCACAAAAACAAATCACATGGTGGTATGTCGTTGGAGGAAATCTATGCTTCCCAAACGATTATGGAAGATGATATTATATAACCATTAATTTATCATTAATGATTAATTTATTAATCATTATCCAACTGATTTTCCTATATCATCAGCCAGAGTTTCATTGAAACAAAATTGGGACAATTATACAGCACACCGACTTTCTGCACATGAAGAGAGAGCTTCGGCAAAAAAAAACGTCAAGTTATATATTTTTCTACACATTCAGGAAAACAGAAACGGGTCGGTCCCTTACCCTTGTAGACATCCGGCCTCGTATATATTGTTATTTTTCCCAGTGGCCTTATCGTTTCATATGAAACCAGTGTTTTATGATTTACTTTTATCGGGCCAAGGAATGTGCACCGTCATAAAATCGATCAAAATGTAAGGGACATCACCCATTTCCACTGTAGCGCACACATTTCTGTACAAAATTCAAAAATAAGGACGCGATTTTCTAAGGCCTCTTGATACACCGGAGACCAGACGCCGTCTTTATCAAATACACCCACGTGATATAATAGTTTCATATATCCATAATCGTATACTATATAATTGTAAATTTCTGATATAGTTTCAAATATAATTGAAATTGTTTTCTAATATTAGCTGGTTAACTCAATCAATTAATTTAATCAAATTTTCACAAGCTTGAGTTATGAGTACACTGTTATTTATAATTATAAAAAAATGAAATATATAATTGATTTAATTATTTCCAATTTATGTCCAAACTATTAAAAAAAAAAAAAAAAACGCCGAAGGTTCCAGTACCCACTCCAGGATCCAAACTATTAATTTTACGATTCAGTTTTTTTTTAATAAATTGATAAATATATTTATTAGTATTGTTTCTTCATTCTGTCTTCACAAGGAGTGTTTTTAGATGAGAGCCTATCAAAGTCGTCAAGATTAAAAGGACGTTTGAAAAGATGAAATCCAACCTCACTTCGCTGAATTTCCCAAAATTATGCGATAATTACAAGTTGATAACTCGAATGCGCGAACAGGGAAATTCTCAAAGTTTGACTTCATGTGTTCTAATTTCATCCCTAATTTACTTAAGAGAATATTAGCAGCTGCAGAAGTGTTACAACTTAAGGGGAAAATTGTTTAATCATCGCATTATAAGAAAACAATGTTGAGACAGGTAGAGCCAGAGTTTCAGTGTTACTCGGGAATTGCGTCCGGAAAAGTTTGGTTCCTTGTTATATTTGATGACACAAAATGTTATTTGTGTTAAAGTTAACCGTTAAAATGGTCTTTATGTAAGTTTGATGGTATTCTTGATAGTAATGAACTATTCTATTAACGTAGCCATGTTGAAAACTATTTTCTTACCCTATATTCCTCTATTGCATTCTTACTTCTGCTTGAGCTATAGATAAATAATTTCATGTGATGGTTAATTTACCTTTAAATCTGATGGCCTGAATTGAATCCATACTTCGTGGAAGAAAAAAATTATATCCATTATATTGTTGTCACCAAGATCATTTAAAAACCATTGAGTGAAAACCATACGAGGTTGATTTGTCGACTTCTTGAAGTTTCTGATAACAAGCTAAATGATATGGAAACAAAAGTGTAAGTAATCACAGCTACATCAGGAAATTGCCCTTGAATCTCAAAATACTACATGACTCAATAAGTTTGTAGGATGATATTTAGACAGCGTCGCTAAAAATTAGAAATCCATACGATATTTAGATAGTACCAACCTTCAACCGATATGTGTCAAAATTTGATGACATTCCGACCATTGATGTACAAGTTACAGAGGTTTAGTGAGTCATATCCAGAGTCCAGAGTCAAATCGACAGTTAGTTGAATGGACAGCAACCGGCGAAAGCCGTCCAAAGCGTTCAAAAACATAAAAGTCGGCTGAGAAGATTATGGCGTACGTCTTGCAAAAGGGAAAAAGGATCAATAGTGAGTATTAGTAGCATTGTTAATGCGTTTGAAGGACGAAATCGCGAAAAAAACAGCCTCAAATGAAGAAGAAAATTGTGTTCTTTCACTAATACTGGAGTGGGTACTGGAACCTTCGGCGTAGAAACAAAAAACTGGACGTTTTCCACGAAACACCGAACTACTACACTTTTCTCGACGCGCGTTTCGCCAATCAAGTTGGCATCTTCAGGAGAAGATTAAAACTGTTTTTAAAAGAGTTTTAATCTTCTCCTGAAGATGCTAACTTGGTTGGCGTAACGCGCGTCGAGAAAAGTGTAGTAGTTCGGTCTGTCTATTTTGTCGTTCGGTTCGGTTCGGTAAGTCTATTTTGAAGGGTTGGACAAAAATCTATAAGAAAGGAATATAGATATTCATAGAAATATTAGAGAAGCGTTGGAATAGAATGCATCACTCTTGAAGGAAACTATATTTGTGAGTAAAGTCGAATTTTGTCATCCTACAAAATTATTGTGATATTAGTAATCAAAAAGCCAGTTCAAGATAAAAGGTGTAAAAAAAACAACATAAGGAACACAAAGAATAAAATGCAACTGCGTTGCAGTGATATTTTTAACTGGATTTATTTATTTATTTTTTTTCAAAAATCAATTGACAAAAATTGTCCCCTGTTTCAAAATTTAGTGTTTTGGTAGGTTTAATATGTTTTTTGTCAAAGTGTTTCGGTTATTGTGTATAATACATAAGAACTATTAAAAAAGGTTACGAACTTCGTTGCGACGTCTGGTGTCCCACAGGAACCCACTCTGGGACCCTTGCTTCGTATAATGTTCGTTAACGATTTGACTAAGGGATATTCACTGGAATCCATTTGCAAGAGGCTTTAGTATAAACTTCTGTGGACAAAACATTTAATTTCCTAGGAGAATCCCAGTTATGATGTAACAATGTACACAAAAATATTTAATTTTTCTATGTTATTCGTCAATATAAATCACAGATGCAGATTTCGACCTTATTAGGTCTCCAATGTGATATATCTGTCGATGAATGACAATGGACGAGAGTCTTGGCTAGAGATACAGTCCCAAATATAGGGACTGTCCTCTATTCATGACTGTTCATTATCAGATACATCGCACAGATGAGAATTAATAAAATGGAAATCCAGATCCATGATTTCTGTTGACGAATAACAATATATTAACGAACCTACCGCGATTTTTAACGGACAATTTTATTATAGCTTATGGCATTGACGATAAAAAAATGCAACACCCCTAACTATACATTGCGCACAAAAACTCTGAAATGGACGTCGACCGAACACCAACTTGCCCACTAATTTACTGATGTGAATGGTGTATTTGTGTAACAAGGGTCTAACTCCGAATTTTGGTTAATTTAGCCTTAATAATTACGCTTAATTACAAATCATGACATGAGCCGAAAGTAGGCCGCTTGTAATAGATTGATCGAACTTTGGGAAACTATGTATAAGGGCTGTTACGTAAGTTTCCAGTTTAATAACTAATAAACTCGATAATTGCACCAAGTTCGATTATGTTATTAATCCAATTATGGTTGGTAATATGTTTTTTTGAGGTAACAAAATCTGTTGCTAGTAGTTGTTAGCATAAATACAGGGCACAACTATTTCAATTTCAAATTTTTGCATTGCTTATACCAAAATTTATGAAAAAGAGGCCAAAATTATCACCAGAATCAACAAAAAAAGGTTCAAATATTTCTTAAATGGTACCAGGGACTTTCTAAACAACAATAGCTAGGAAGGAACTGTGGAAGGAAGGACTTTAGGTCTGACACCTTTGAACCAGGCAACTGAGCATCTGCAAATCAACACACCAACTACTGGTCTTTTTTTAAACTGAGTGTTATTCCTACTTTGCCGACACTGATGCGCTTGACATTGACATATGGTGTCTAACCTCCGCTCTAAGAAACGGATCGTTTTACGCTGAAACAACGTTGGGAAATATTGGAACATTATTTCCAAAGTGAATGCTGTGTTGCAGAAACAGTGAGAAAATTGAGAACAATTTTTGGTCGAAATGAAGCTCCGTCAGCGCCTGGTGTAAGAAAGTTCATGAAACTGGCATGCTTATGGATAACGGAAGTCATCCACGTGCTCGTGTGGTGCGCACAGCTGAAAGAATTGCTGTTGCCCAAAGGGTGCATGAAAACCCAAGAACCTCAACTTGTCACAGAGCACAACAACTTAATGTGAGTCGCACTTATCTGAGGAGAATATTGTATAAAGACCTCGGATTATTTGCTCACAAGTTGCAACTTTCTCAAGAGGTAAAGGAAAATGACCATCCACCTCGTTATCGCTTCTCCGTGTAGACTTTAAATGAGTTTGAAAATGACGCCGATTTCAATCGAAAAATCATGTTTTCGGACGAAGCTCATTTTCGTCTTGAAGGACATGTTAATAAACAGAACTGTAGGATTTGGGGTTCCGAAAATCCACACGTAGTCATAGAGAAGCTAATGCATCCTGCAAGAGTGACTGTTTAGTGTGAATTTTGGAGTGGTGGCATCATTGGTCCGTACTTCCTTCAAAATAAAGATGATAACAGCGTTACAGTAAGTGGAATGCGTTACAGAGACATGCTAACTGATTTTTTGTGGTCGCAAGTGGACGATTTGGACTTGGACGAGCTTTGGTTCCAGCAGAATGGAGCAACGTGTCACACAAGCCGTGAAACAATCGATCTTTCGCACACTAAATTCGGTAACCGTGTTATCAGCTGTTTTGGAGACATTAATTGGCCATCGCGCAGCTGCTATTTAACACCGTTGGACTATTTTTTTATGGGGACATGTTAAGGACCTAAGGACCTTACTCTTACGACCCACAAACAATTGACGCACTGAAGGAAAACATCAATCGAGTTATTCGTGCAATAGAGCCACAAATAATCGAAAATGTACTGCAAAATTGGGTGAAAAGAATGAACTACTTCCAAGCCAGCCGCGGCGGCCATTTAACTGAAATTGTTTTTCATAAATAATGGGAAGGTATAATTCTTGAATAAAGCAACCATCATTTAAAAATATCCAACGATGTAGTTTTAATTGTAATTTTAAAAAGAAACCATCTGATGGCCCACCCTATAGATCTACAAGCGAAACTATAGAACACATAGTAAGAGTGTGTTCGACGCTAGCAGAGTCAGCATATCTCAGTAGGCACAAACAGGGGGAAGAGGAACAAAACCCATTACTGTCTGCAGAAGGAAAGTCGATGAAAAATAGAATAAACTCCATCATCAGCATACAAATACAAAAGCGTGTGTATGTTTTGCCAACATAAGTTGTTGGGGTCAGGTGAAGTGCAGCATTTTCTCCAGACAATAGCAATTAAGTCCACTGTCTCCAGAGGAACTTTGGCACCTGCTAAAATACCGCTCATTACCGAAACTTTATCAATGTGTAAACTTCCCGACCGAACTAAACTTCATATGTTATAAACTTGGGATTACTTACCCTCACAGAATGAAATATGAATTAAACTCCAGTCTGGGAAAACCGCCAAAAAAGCACCCTGTTTTGGGGTGGAAACAGCTGACTCTGATGCTAGTTTAAACGCCAGCAATTTTGCAATAGTGCATAGAAATTAGCCGATACAGAAACTCAACTTCCAGCTTCACCGAGTTTTTGATGATGTCAGGTAAAAGCTGGATATATGTTGGTGTGTTCTTCCTATATGCACCTTAGTGTTTCTTGTTCAAGTTACAATTAACTTACTATCCTTTATGTTGTATGTAAATACGATGCAAATAAAGAAGGGTTATAAAAAAAACTACTGTGTTATGGAAACGAATATAAATATATTATCAGAATGTATATATAATCGTATATATAATATTATATATTATCGTATAATCGTATATATAATATTTTCAGAATGAATATAAATAGTAAAAAGATTATTTAATTAATTTCTTTAATTAATATTAAAGATGCTGGAACGATTTAAAGACATCGATGCAGTGCGATGGTATTAATTACAAAACCGTATTAATTAAGTACAACCTCTGTTTAATTAAATGTTTAATAAGCTGAATTAATGCATTCATAAAGTAATTTCACTAAAAATTTAATGAATGTACCCTAGACAGAAATATTTTACACTAGGCGTAGAAAATCCAAAATTTGTAGGTTTTTTAATTTGTAGGTATTTTCAAAGAGCTGTAACTAGGGGAAATGGTCGTAGAGAAAAAAACGAAGAAATTGAAGCTCCAAGTTTCTAGTTTTTTGGATCTTGAATTTAAATTTTTCTTGCGTTAGCAGTTTTAGAGTGAAAAACTTGAAATTTAAGAAGTTGGCCATTATCAGCTTTAGTGAAATTACCTAGAAACGTGCTTGTCATTGTAACAGTAGTTAACAGTTATCAGTGTTAAACTTTTAGCTTTAATTTTCGTGTTGCAATTCAGAGAGATGGTTTGCCTAATAGAAATGCATAAGATAACGATTCTGCATATAATTGGTTTCGGAGACAGAACACGAAGGCAGGCCGAAGTTATTCGCCTATTTCAAGAAAAAATATCCGGAGTTGCCGCCGATATCTCAAGGTACTGTAAGTAAAATAGAGAAGCAGTTTCGGGAACTAAAGAAAAATACTCCCAATAAACTCAGTGATTATCAGAAACTTATTTAGCGGTGCTCCAAAATAATGTTGTACCGACGATGACAAACTTGTATCCAGCTGATGGAAACCCACAACTTCCAGGTAATGCAATATGGTTCCAGCAGGATGGTGCACCAGCACATTACGAAGTCAATGTCCGGCAATATCTCCACACAATCTTTTCAAATCGCTGGATAGGGAGACGTGGTTCTGTAGAATGGCCTGCACGATCACCTGATCTCACGCCGTTAGACTTCTTCCTATGGGGATATGTAAAAAGTATGGTCTATAAAACCAAAACCGACGATTTAGCTGACTTAAGAAGCTAGCTAGAAGAGCTACTGAATTTATTCCATTTGGCTGTTCCACACTGTATTGTGATGATTGTCAAAAAAATCCGACATTGTTAAGAAATATCGTGTGTATTTGAATCTAGCGTATTTTGTTCTTAACTGTCATTAAAGTGAAATAAAAAAAAAATATAGACATAATTTTTTCCCAATAAATTCAGCGCTTTAAAAATGAACGTTTCTACGATTGACTGGTTTGGCAAGTCCAAATGTGATCTAAAACTGCCTAGTCGACAAAATAAAACAATTTCATCTGCCCTATCCACTATACCATTTTTATTAAGAGTTCGGTTTTAGGTAGATGGGATTATTTTTATCAGCTTTATTGGATTTCGGCGTTCAGAAGAGTCTAACAAAAGCCGGAATAGAACAGTTTTAGACATAACTAATAACGTTCTATTGAGAGGAGGCGATATTCATAAAAAAAGAGGACCTAAAAAATCCTTCGATATTGCAGAAGTCGTGGAGGCAACAGAGAGAAGGGTTGTTCTCAAACATCTCCGTGGAAATATATGTGGGACGGTCATTAATCAGTGACTTCGAGGAAAAAAATATAAGGGTCGGTTTTCGCAGCTGACAGTCATTTGAAGGCAAGAACCGATGAAGTTGACACGAGTAACGTGGATTTCCTCTTTCCTTGTTTAATTAGTTTTTTTTCTAATGTTTTTCTAATGTCTAATGTTTAATTAGTTTTTTCTATGTCTCGAGAGGGCTACAGAACACCGAACCCCTTATAGTAGAAATACTATACTACCCCTTATACATAGTAGAAATGATTAACCAAAAAAATATCGATGAGAAACTGGAGGCAAAACGTATGCAAAAAAAAACATCTTTATGTTCTTACAATAGATAAAAAGTTAGAGAAAGTTTATAGTTAATACATAAAATATAAGTGATAGTGCGATAAAATGTCACATTTTTATGTCGAATCGCCACGATTTTACTAAAATCCGTTGTAACTTAAATGGAATTAATTTCATTCAAACAAAATTCCAGTTAGCTCTGTGAATTATCCTCGAAAAAAATAGCCAAGGTTCGCGCAAATGGCATATTTCTATCTCTTGTAATAACCGAGATACCTTTAAAAAAACCGCCGAAAACGCGACACTGTACATTTCCGATTTTTGGTCCTGGGTCGATCCGTCAAAACTCGCCTTAAGGGGTAACAGTACCTTGTTAATTTTTTTGACCTTTGATTGACTTAAATGCTTCCTAAAATGATATCCAAAAAGTTTTATGTGGGGGAAATTTTTTAAAGTGGTCGAAAAGTTCGGTTTTCCGGTGTGAAGTTCGATATCGGTGCAGTAGGGGTCACTATTACTTCGTAAACACAGTATATATTGAATTAGACGGACATGAAAGCAGGAAATAGCAGACGGACAGCATGAAAACCTTGAATTAGATAAACAGTTGTATGGCCCAGGCATCGCCGATTAACGGTCAAGAAAAAAATTACATCGAAATATACGTATAGTCCATCTATTTTGAATTGAAAATGATAAATACGCCTGGGGAACAAAATAAGCGGTGCAACTTTATGCTTCCATGGGCGTGCTCGAATAATAACTTTTAGGGATAGGTGATAATAAGTAATTAACGTCGCTTTTATATCATGACTTTTTTTATTTACATACGTACATATACGCATGTAAATAAAAAAAGTCAGGATAATACATGTATATATTATTTATATTTATTAATTTTTTTATATTTAAAACCAGAGTTTACTAAGATGCCACGTAATGTTTCTAGAGATTTATAATTATAATCAGGGTAATCATGTAATTTTTGTTGAATTATTTCCAAAGTCGGGACTTTGTTTTCTTTATACGTATCATAAATTATTCGCCTAATTACGTCCCGCGTTGCCTCGTCGACATTTTTGAATTTTTGCTTTTTCTGATTTCGTAATTCAAAGTGATCTATAACAGTCCCAGCTTTAACAACGCGATAAATTGTGGATATTGAAATTTTAGTTAATGTATTAATTCGATTAATAATTTCAGTAGCAGTCATTTTCTCATTTTCACGTTTTAGGCATTCACATATGTTTAAAATAATACGCTGACTTTGACAATGTAAGTCTTTATTTTTTAATTCATCGTACTCGACCGTTTCGACATTTTCGCTGGTTATATCTGAAGCTACGTTATTTCCATCCGTTTCGAAAGGCCTCCAGAAAGCCATGTTTATGAAAGACATATTGATTAAAAATATTAATTATGACGCAAATAAAATAAAAGTTTGTATAATTTAAACCTTTTAAAAACCCACTTCGGCGTTATTGTACGCGCACAGAATATAAGACATCAAAACACTCACAAAAACAAGTTTTTTTGTGTATAGAGTCGGTCAAAGATAGCGTGGTTATAACCCGTGTTTTACCGCCAACGTAATGAACTCGATAGACTGGGTCGAACGTCTGATGGCATATTTCCCCCTACCAAAGTAGCGACAATGACCAATGGAGTGTAGATTCCGCCCACTTCTTAGGCTGACATGCCTCGTCAAGTCAACGTTGATTGCGATACGACATATACGAGTAACAGATCAGTATAGAAAGCGTATTTAGTTCCATATAATGTGTTAGTAAATTAATATATCCTTATCCTACCTCGTATAAGTACCTATCTATTTTCAATTGAGAATGTAAATTCTATACTTGAAACATTAACCGCGTTTTTCTCGAAACCGTGTTTTTACGAGCTGGCCGTAAAGCTAGGGTCTACAACCTAGCCTAACCTTTCAACCAATCGACTTGAAATTTTAACTGTAGCTTAACAATTGAAGGGCTTCCGCTAGAAATTAGGTAAGTACCAAAATATAAATTTTTGTGATATTACAACGAACGGGTTCTACGTACCACCGATAAATATGTAGAAACAGGCTAAATACCAATTAGCTATTTAAAGGGTACAAATACATAATAATAGATGTCGTGACGGTAAGTGCCTAATGCTAATATTGAGAAAACTTTGCTTAATAACTCTGTTCCAGTTTTTTGGTACTTACCTCATTTCTACCGGAAGCTCCTGAATTATATTTTCTAGTGAACGCCCGTAGAACTTTTTGGTTTATGAAAATTTACCGATTTTATAGCCAATTTTTTCCGAAAGAATGTGTTTTTGTCTTTAAACTGACGCCATTTTTTCTTAAATCAATATTTCGAAAAATTTTACGGCTTTCGAAAAAATATTTTTGTGTACTTTAAGAGATGTGTAATGATGTCTAAAAAACCGAATTTCAATAAATTGTTTTGCCTTTCTACAATAAATTCGAGAAAATGAGCCTTGATTTTGATCCCACAAGGTAGTGTTACCCCTTGATGGAACGTCGGGAAGGTCCGACCCAAAGCCTTTAATAATGATAAATCAAATTGAGATTAAGGCGCTCCAAGACCTCCGAAACGAATTGAACGTTCCACGTTCACGGCGACGAGTGAAATGTCGAACTATAGTCCAGTAGACAGGGAGCTAAAATCATCAAAAAGTGTTCTTGAAACATACAGCTTTAGAAAGTCCAAGATTTCAAAGCCGAGCATTAATAGATAAGAAAATAATAAACTCTTCAAGTAAAGGGAACTGACAGATAAATATTATATCCTTAGTTGCCAGACTGATATGTCGTTTTAAAACTTTTATGATTTATTCTCTGTCTCTTCTTCTCTTTTATTGTCTGTCTCTGTGTTTACATCAATAGGGAACCAATTAAATTATGTAGGCGGGACGCCCCGCCCATAAATTATAATGCGCACGTGTGAATTGAATTCTTGTCTAGACTCCAAAGTACAGTAACAGAAATAAGGAAACAGTTTAGCCGTGTCTGCGTAGATAAAATATTTATGTTGTAATTAAATAAACGCCTTTACTATAATAACAATAACGATGACGGTATACACTAAGGATGAAAGAGTGCAAATAATTAAGTGGTATTTTATAGACTAGGTTTTGGTGAAGCACAAAGGGGCGACATTTTTGAACCACTTATTCAATAGGCATTTTTTCTTTCTTTCGTCTTATAACCGGGTTGATTTATATTTTTATTTTTTTTATTTTTTTATAGAACTTCAATTTTATTTTCTTACAGACAGATTAGTTAAGGAATACAAATATTTGAAAATAATCGATCGAATTTTTATTACGAACGAAAATTTATTAACGGATCGAGCTGATTTTTTTTTGTAACTTCATACTACAAATAGCAGTCTCTCCAAGAAATTGCATGATCATAGTCGCCCTACTTTCGAAGTAAAAAAATAGTAGAAAACAGCACTTTCACTTTCAGCAGTCATTTCCAAGTTAACAATAGCACTCGGAGACTTTGGGTTGGGCTTACAATTTTGGAAATTCAATAGGCTACAATTTCTTAAATGGATATGCTGTATAAATATGCCAAGGAACGGAGATATTAGCGGATGGTTTCAGTTCTACGGACCCCACGCATTGTGTTCCACGCAAAAATATATATAGGGAACCGTCAAAACTAGCCCTATATGTTTCAAGAACACATAGAAGTCTCTGCCTACTGGACTATAATGTTTATAATATCGACGGGCGTTCGGTTCCCAGGATTCGGTTCCGACGGTTGCGGAACCCCGCCAATCGATCGCGCCGTATCATCCGGCTGTCCGTTTCGATTCCGGGACGCGGATTGATTGCCACGGAAAAGACTCCGTCAGATCCTTCGGCGGAGCTGCATCGAGCGAGGTTTTATTGCCTTAATTTCGTGGGATTCCATCGGGCCGCCTTCAGAATTCGTTAAGGAATCAAGCGGGAGATGCGTTTTGTTCCCACAAAGCGCCGAAAGATTGACGCAGGAGTTCCCAGTATTTCCACAATATCATGTGCGACTTGGAAGCGAATATAACATAACCCGATTACATATTTTAGTTAAGGGAAGCATTTACCTTGTTTGCGATCATTTACCTTGTAAAATAAGTGGGACTAAGGTTATTTCTCGATTTGTAATAACGTAGGCTTTAACAATTCAAATGTGTCATATTGTTGTTTGACGATCTGACATTTGACAGCTTTCAAATGTCATAGCACTTGAAGACTTAACACATCACTCAATCACACAAGTTCAAAGGATTAATAATACAACAACTTTTACGCAAAATTCGACTTTTTTCATCAAGATAGTCTGCTTCAACAGTGATAGATTCATTCCAACGCTTCTCTAACATGGCTGTGTCTTTCTTATAGAACTATTTGTCCAACCCTTCGAAATACGCTTCAGTTTCGGTGATCACCTCGTCATTGGAGTCATACCTCTTGCCGTCGAGCAATTATTTGAGATTTGCGAACAAGTAATAGTCGCTGGGGGCTAAGTCTGGAGAGTACGGTGGATGTGGAAGCAATACGTAATGTATTTTTGTGCCATTTATGCAATTTTGCCATTGTTGCGATCGACTTGGGACACCGTGCATTGTCTTGATGAAAGGGCACGTTTTTCTTTTTCATTTGGGGCCATTTTTCGCATTTTGTCCTTTAAACGCACTAACAATGCCATGTAATATTGGTTAAAATTGACCAAAAAATACCAAAGTCTATTTTTTGTACTGTTTACTCCAGATATATCGTTTCTGGAGTATTTTTTTAACAGTTGAAAAGGATTCCGTAGTCCAAATTTACTTCTGACCCTTCATTAACCCAAAAAAGTCCAATTTCGGGCCAAAAATTAACCAAAAGATACCAAAGTCAATTTTTGTACCATTTCCTTCAGACATATCATTTCCGGAGTATTTTCAACCGCTGTGAAGGACTCCGTAGTCCAAATTTTCTCCTCATTATTTAATTTCCTACAAGTTGTGAGTAAGTATTGAATAAGGGTAAGAGTTGTAGTAAGTATTGAGTAAGAATAGAATACATCGTTTATTGGGTACGTTATAGAGGAGTAGTTTTATGAGAAATAGTTCTTAGTGGATGACTTCTTTACTAAACGGAAACAACTAGTGTAGAATCATTTTATTTTTCTCTGTTTATAAAAAACCTAAAAGTCCTTCAATAGTTAGTACCTGTTAATCTTTGGAAATTCATGCAACGAATGAATAAGAGTTTTTCATCTTTCAAAATATCTTCTTTTTTTCACAATTACTTTGCATGTAATGAAGATTCTGTTTTTCTTGTGTTTTATTTCTTTTTATAAAGTTATATTTAAAAGATCGTTTTTTCAAGTACAATTTTGTACTGGCTATTTAAACTGAGATTTAACTTTGCTTCAGTCATACAAGCCGCGAATTTGTCCTATTTATCTTCAATTTATAACTTATACTCTCTGAATTTCAGTTTGCTTGCCATAGTTAAAGTGTGAATTTTACGTCTCGGTATGAGTAACAGTTTGTTTGTCTGAGTTTCAGTGTAAGTTGTGCGTCTGGGTTTCAGTATGAGTTTGCTTGTGTAAGTTTAGTTTGAGTTTTGCCTCTGGATTTTGGATCAAAATTGATTTTTTTGGGTTAATGAAGGGTCAGAAGTAAATTTGGACTACGGCATCCTTTTCAGCGGTTAAAAATACTCCGGAAACGATATATCTGGAGTAAACAGTACAAAAAATAGACTTTGGTATTTTCTTGGGAAATTTAGCTCTTTAGTCAGCGTATCAAAATACATAAGAATTGGCATGTCAGACCTCGGGTTCAGAAAAAAAATCTTTCTGTGTGCCGGTGTATTTTTTCCAATAAAAATAATTGGAATTAGAATAATTTTTCCATTAAAAAAAATTGCTTTATCAACACACGAAATTCAGATTTTTCCATTCTTTTGAAAATTACAAAAGTAGAGTATAGAATTTCCATTCTAAATTGAAAATAGGTAAAAAAAGCAAGGTTGACAGATATATTTTCTAAAATTGCTAAGCTCACTATACAATTATACTTCATACTTCAGTAAACTGTTAGTTCGTGACGTTCTTAGAAAGCTAGTTTGCAAATATTAAAAAAAAATACATAGATATAAATTTATTAGTTAGCATTAAAATAAAGCGTTTAAAATTGCTGGAAAAAATAATTATAAATTAAAACGACTTTATGTATATTACTATACTCTAAGAAACTTTTGAAGAGCCGGCAACGCTTCGCTGTTTGCTAACACCGGCCAACGATTTCCAGTGACCCATTAGAGTATTGTGATTTGCATCGAATACATTCGTTAAATACTTATTCAGTCCACTGTGCCATAAAATTTTTACGACTATTAGGAATTCCTACTTGTTTAAGACGCCAGTGACGTGTATTTCAGGTAGGTTTATTAAAACAGACAATTTTTTGGGATTATTTGGCTAAATGAGCATTATTGACAGAAAAATGTATTACAAATATTAAGAGTTTTGTATGTAGGTTAATTTTAATCTCCTATATTGATTTGAATGAAAAAAATTATTTCACAATTTTCGAATTTATAAAAGATATATGCACGCCCATGGAATCATAAAGTTGCACCGCTTTTTTTTGTTCAAAACCACTGTAATTTGTAAACTAATGGTCGAAATGTCATGAAATACATTGACAAATATCGGTGTAAAGGTTGGTACTATCTAAAAATCATATGGATCTGTCAATAGTGGCGCCATCTATGTGTCATCCTAGGAACTTATTGAGTGGCTGTACTGATGAGACCTAATATGGTCGAAATCCGGTTCCGTGGTTTCTGATGACAAATGATTTATTCTACTACGAGAACGTCGATGAAAAATGCGCGTTGTTTCCCATGGCGTCGTTTTTCCCCATCCTATGGATTTATCCTCGAAAATAATAAAACACCTATCCGCAACTTTGTGCGACGGATAAATTGGACCGAAGTTCGGAAGAGAGCATAAAAGTTTTACCCCGGAAACCGCCGGCTATTATTTAGAATGACCGGAAGGTTACGGCAACCCGAACTTTGTTAACTTCGTATGGGCGGCCCTTTCGCTCCACGTCGCCCTCCCGGCGCTAATAATGTATCGCTTCAATTTTTTCGCTAAGCGCCGGGAAAACTATACCTGCGTGTGACACGGCAGTTAGGGCTGGGGATGAAGTTTCTCTGGGGTTGTTTGTGTTTCGGACTGGCGATTAGACGGTTTTCTAAAATGAAGTTAAATAGCCGTTTTACTCGGTCCTCGCATGAAGTACCTATTTTATGTAGTTTTGGTCGCGTACTGCGTCGTACATTGTGTCGCCAGTTTTACCTCTAAAACAGTCTGAAACGTTTAAGGGGTTAGGTGGGTTTCAGAGGTTCAAAAAAGGGTATTTTTACTATTTTTTTTAATATATACAATCATATATTTTATTTAAACAGTTCAGCATGTCAAAGATACATATTTAAACAGTGTTTTGTGAAATTTTTATTTAAAAATTCCGAAAACTCAGCCATTGGTACCTCATCTCCCTTGACGTCTCAAAAAAAAAATGCTCTTGCCGTGGAGAGCATAAGTCATTATTGGTTCATCCAAAATCAAAAAACCAAAAATATTTCGTTAGTACATGGATAAATCTCGTTATTGGACGAACGAAAAAAAAATAAAATAAAAAGCGAATTTTTGACAGACTTTGAACAAAAAAACATATTTTTTGGTCAAATTTTCGCCATGTATTGGCTCGAAAAAATTAGTTGTAGTAATAATATAAAAAATCCTTCGTTCAATGATTAGATAATGTTATTTCAAAGATGTGTGCAAAATTTGAACAAAATCGCTTCATAACTTTTCGAGAAATCGTGTCCACCGACTTAAAAAATTGAGTTTTGAGATAAACGCGTTTAAAGTTTTAAATTGAAATAACATGCAAAAAAAAATTTTTTTTAACACATAGAATCACGATTCCGGCACCACAAAGAGGACCAAAGCGACCAAAAAAAAGGGAGAAGGGAATCAACTGTCACACGCCTAGGGGGGCGCATTCTTATCTGAAATGGACAATACCTGCGAAGCGCTGCACTGACGTGGCCTGATGGGCGGAACTTCCGAAGGGTCTATCTCTTAGAATTTTACTCGGATCGATTTGAAATTTTAGGAGAATATTTTAAACATATTGTACTATTTAATAAGACAAAAAAAAAATCGGTTTTTTGAAATTTTCAAACCCACCTAACCCCTTAAACGAAACAAATTATGTATGTATTGCATACATAATTTGCCGCCGCCACTGACAACACAGCAACTTCGGATCTGCTGCCAACTGCATAACAGCGAATATCAAGCACGAAATTTAATTCAATAAAACATTCCATTATACCTAGTTTTTATTTCAGTATAAAATGTTCTCGAGTTATTCCTAACACAAAAAAGGTTAGCAGACAGACATACATACGGGGCATTTCACGCCAACTAAGTGAGGTCAAAAAAAAATTCTGTTTGAAACATATCACAATCGGTAGTACTTGCTAAAAAACTAACTTCCCTAAAATTTTAGACTTTTTGAGCCACAAGGAGAGGGATGGTGAGGGTGAGAAAAAAATGAAAAAAAAATAAAAGAAGGTTGAAATGGTTTTCGATGTGTTTTTTTTTGCGTAGAATACGATAAACATATTTTCAAAATTATTGGGGGTAGTTTTCACCATTATTTTGAGGATTGAAAGTTTAAAATCGAAATTTCGAAAAATATTTTTTATTTCTTTCTTTTTTTTTGTACTTTCGATTAATTTTTAATTCATAATGGGCGTCTACCAGGAACTGGCCCAAAAAACGGCCCAAAGGTGAAAAAACCCTGTTTTAGCCTATTTTCTCATCCTGTGAGATAGCAAATGGCAAGTGAATAATATATTCTAAAGTTTTTGGGGTCGCTGATTACGAATCTAACGTAGAAAATTTCCCGTAGAATACGATGGTATTTTTTAAATTTCAAAATTTAGCCATTTTTTAGAAGTTGACTACCATACTGGATCCGCCATATTGTTTTTTGAAAATCTGACGTTTTTGAAAATCTGACGAATTTGGCATGCTCGTATTTTCGTAAGGAGGCATTGGGACCCACATCATAATTTAGGGGGTGGTTGCTAAGTAGAAGGCTATAATGGCAAAAAATCTTCAGGGAAACTTGCGAAAAAATCTTGGAGCAGATCTTGGAAGCGGCTTTCAAAATATTTGCTGAATATTTTTTTTCATAATCGCCGAGTAAATACAAAGTCTTTTTGTACTTCTGATTCTCTTGACATTTTGTAAGATCTGTAAAAGTTATGGTAATTTGAATTTTTATTTCATCCCAACATTTCGTCTCTGAGATTTTACAATAGTTGTATCTTATAAGCAAAGTGATCGTAACCAAAAGCGTATCGTAAGCAAAATAAGTATTTTGCAAAAATCACAAGTATAAAAAAAATTAAGTTACTCGGTGAAAAAAAAAAAAATTTGTAAGCCGTTTCCAAGATCTGCCTAGAGGCCGAACCACACAGTGCTGGATATGGTTCGTCCATTCCTCATAGCAGTTCTGGAACTCATATCCTGTAATAGCCTCCAGCTGGTCGGTTACAGCCATTTGAACGTTTTCAATGGTCCCAAAATGACTTAACTTGAGGTGATTTTTTCATCTCGGGAAGAGAAAAAAGTCACAAGGATTCAAATCCGGCGAATAGGGAGGCTGAGGAGCCACATGAATGTTTTTACTGGCTAAAAACTAATTTACTGAAATGGCTGTGTGACAAGGCGCATTGTCGTGATGCAACATCCAGTTGTTCTTGATGTTTGGTCTCACACGCATGATCCCTTTTCGAAGATTTTCAAGAACCTCTTTGTAAAAGTGTTGGTCTACTGTTTGGCCTGGAGGCACAAACTCTTTGTGGACAATTCCCTGGCTATGAAAAAAGCAAATCAGCATGCATTTGATCTTTGACTTGCTCATTCTCGCTTTTGTGAATCTTGGAGAGCTTGAAGTGTGCCATTCCATGCTCTGGCGCTTGGTTTCCGGGTCGTACTCAAATACCCAAGTCTCATCACACGTTCCATAAAATGGGGATCATTTTCAATCGATTCCAAAAAGTCAAGACACCTTTTTCTCCTGATGATTTGTTCCCGCGATAGGTTTTTGGAACTATTTTTTGCGCATATTTTCCTTATCCCCAATTCGTCAGTCAAAATCTGATGAACAGTGGTGTGATTCAAATTTAACTCTTCCCCGATCATTTTTGTCGTCTACCGACGGTCTAAACGCACAAGATCCCGTATTCTATCGACATTTTCATCGGTTCTTGAAGATGAAGGCCTTGCACTACGTGGATCATCTTCAATCGACTCCATTCCTTCTGAGAATGCCTTAAACCACCGAAAAACCTGATCTCTTGAGAAAACGCTGTCTCCGTAGGTGTGTTGAAGTTTTGCAAAAGTATCCGTTGCGCTGTGTCCAAGTCTGAAGCAAAACTTGATAGCACACCATTGCTTAAAATTAATGTCACTCATTTTTAAAACGCACTAGAAAAAAAACGGTTTACGAAAACAGTCACAAAGAACAAACAAATGACTTTAACAAGTTCAAACTTACACTGAAGGTGCATTACATGTTAATCTACCGCCCTTCCAAGTCCCGTCTCCGCAGTGTTGCTAGATCGGGCGCTACGTTGCCAGTCTCATTACTTAATTTACACACCTCGTAAATATAAAATATGTATGCACGTACACAGTATGCTGGATGCTACATTTTTGTCACAATGTGCAGAAATGCATAGTAGCAGGTTAAAACGTGAACTGCCTCTCACCGAATCACAATAAACCATCTAGCTCGGCATAGCATTACACGATAGCATAAATAAAAAAAGTTCTATGCGCCAACACGTCACAACGTACTGCCCAGAATCCGGAACATGGCGTTCTCGTGCAAAAAGCCGTTATTAACCCCCGAAAAAAAAAAAGAAAAGTAGGCGACAGCGAATTCGACTTTTATTTTTATATTACGGAAACCCACGAGGAAAACACATTTATAGTTCACATGCCGAAAAGCTTAATAGATCACAATATTACGTGCTAACATCCCCCCGATATAAAAGCGTATATGGGGTCACCGAGTAAGAAAAATATACGCAGCAATATATCGGGGCGTACTATATCGACGTTTTTTTCTCCTTTTATTAAATTTTTTGTGCGTCTGAAGTCGACTCCAGCCGAGGCAAGAAATATCAGCGGGTGTATCGTACATACAAACATTATATACTTCGCATGAAATAAAAAACGGCGCATGTCATCAAACACGTGTTTAAATATTAGCTATACAAATATTCAGTATTTAGAAATAAATTCGACTAGCACACGGATGGATTTATAACCCTATTGGATAGCTTATTTTTTCAACCTTAAAAATAAACTGCTCGTCAAAATTAGCGTAACACTTTTTAGATGAGCGCCATTTTCGTTCTGTTTGAGCTAGAGGCTTGCGGTTTGAAAATGCTGCTATGTCCCAAATTCGATAAACTGTTATTTAACAGCTACCCCCCCCTCTTTTTTTAACACCCTGCAAAACAATTTTGAGTAGACGAAAATTCTTAAATGAGAGTTCGTTGGGTAGGTGGAACCTTCCCTTACACTTGTGCAAATCGATAATCGTGAAATCCGTGAGAGAGACGCTTGATGAGCGCGACAAATGTTCCTTGCAGCTTGGGCAAGCGAACGCCTGACTTTCCCAACGCCTCTGGAAGGTAGGCCACCCTTACAACACCTGTCCAGTATCACGTAATTTTTTGGAGTTTGACAAATATTTTTCAGTCTTACATTTGAAGTCTGTAACCCAAAGTTTGGTTTTTCTGTTACTGTTAAACAATGTTTTCTCCTTCAACAAATTCCTAAAGCACAACTAAAAGCTGAAAAAGGTTTTCGCTGGCAAAATTTGTGCAAAATCCACCCTTCCGTCACCATCTTTGCCGTGACAAGGGGGGAATTAAAAACAACCCTATAGGCTACCGGAATTTTCAAACCGCAAACCACAAGTTACGCTAATTTTGACGAGTAGTTTATATGAAATAATTCTAGAAATTCGTACATTTTAAAAGACAATGGTTAGTGCAAAAATATGCAAATATGCAAGTAAAAAAAAGAGCTGGAAAAATTTGTAGGAAATATGTTTTTTAATGGTATAAAAAAATGGTAGAAAAAGGCACACGGAAGTTTTGAAATTTTTAAATAGTAAAGATTTTCTCACAGCATTCGATTACAAACAGTGTAGGTAGTGTCGTTTTTTGTACATAAATATCAGTTGTTATGTGTAAATGTTACGAATAGCACTTATATTCAGGGCTACAGTATTTTTAACCCTTTTGGTACGATTAAATTTTCTAGGGGATTTAATGGTTGATGGTTTCTTTTTAAATTGCTATTAAAACTACATCGTTGAATATTTTTTAAATGATTGTTGCCTTCCCATTATTTATGAAAAACAATTTCAGTTAAATGGCCGCCGCGGCTAGCCTGGCAGTAGTTCATTCTTTTCACCCAATTTTACAGTACATTTTCGATTATTTGTGGCTCTATTGCACGAATAACTCGATTGATGTTTTCAAAAATAGTCCAATGGTGTTAAATCGCAGCTGCGCGATGGTCAATTAATGTCTCCAACACGGGTGATAACACGGTTACCGAATTTAGTGTGCAAAAGATTGATTATTTCACGGCTTGTGTGACACGTTGCTGCATCCTGCTGGAACCAAAGCTCGTCCAAGTCTAAATCGTCCAATCGCGGCCACAAAAAATCAGTTAACATGTCTCTGTAACACATTCCATTTACTGTAACGCTGTTACCATCTTCATTTTGAAAGAAGTACGGACCAATGATACCACCACTCCAAAACCCACACCAAACAGTCACTCTTGCAGGATGTTTTGGCTTCTCTGTGACTACGTGTGGATTTTCGGAATTTCAAATCCTACAGTTCTGTTTATTTTCATGTCCTCCAAGATAAAAATGAGCTTCGTCCGAAAAAATAATTTTTCGATTGAAATCTGCGTCATTTTCATTTCATCACTCATTTAAAGCCCACACGGAGAAGCGATAACAAAGTGGATGATCATTTTCTTCTTCGTCAACCTCTTGAGTAAGATGCAACTTGTAAACAAATAATCTGAGGCCTTTGTGCAATATTCTCCTCAGATAAGTGCGACTGACATTAAGTTGTGCTCTGTGATGGGTTGAGGTTCTTGGGTTTTCACGCATACTTTGGGCAACAGCAGCAATTCTTTCAGCTGTGCACACCGGACGAGCACGTGGAAGACTTCTGTTATCCATAAGCATGCCAGTTTCACGAACTTTCCTTAACAACTTTCTTACACCAGGCGCTGACTGAGCTTCATTTCGACCAAAAATTGTTCTCAATTTTCTCACTGTTTCTGCAACACAGCATTCACTTTGGAAATAATTTTTCAATATTTCCCAACGTTGTTCAAGCGTAAAACGATCAATTTCTTACAGCGGAGGTTAGACACCACATGTCAAATGTCAAGCGCGTCAGTGTCGGCAATGTAGAAATAACACTCAGTTTAAAAAGAAACCAATAGATGGCCCACCCTTTATATGTATAATGATATAGGAAAATAACTACTTGTTTTTTGTTAGTTCCTGTAAAAATCATTTTTGCTATTTCTTTTTTCTTTTGTTCCAAAGAAACATGTATTTTTGTAATCGTTTTAGTTTCTCCTATGCCTATACCTAAAGTTATTTACACAAAAGTCGGAAAAGCAAGTAAGGCTTTACAGGCAAACTACTTACAACTTAATTAAACTTAACTAAACTCAAGTATCTTAATAAAATTATCTTAAATGATTTAGTTAAAACGAAAAAGGTGCCGTGGAGTCAGTTCTGCATGAATTATTATTATTCTCAGAACTGACAGTAGAGCATGCAGTATGCTCCAGAAGACTCCATTGCGGCAGTACGTTTAACCCGGAGTTTATTAAAGATGTAGCGTCCAATATATTTTTTCCGCGTAGGCGAAATATAAGGCACCTTCGTCCTACTTCCCATACGTTCTCGTGAATCGCTTCTGGTGGCGTTTTTTGGAAAACTACGCGAAAAATATATTGCCAGCCATAAATAAGGCTGTCTAATAATACAGATTACGCTGTCAGAGTTATATTAAGGCCAACTACGAGGTATGAAGTCACGGCGAGAATCGGCAGTGGCGTATCTGGGTTATATCCATTTCGGGATGGATATAATTTATTAGATGTGGGTAGGTATTATTATAATACAGTGCGGGTCAAAATTGGGTCCTCAAAACTTCGGAAGTAGATCAAATCAAAGAATTTTTACCAAAGTATAGGCTACAGAAATCTAGCTAGTTTTCAAAACATTTTCATTCGGTTTCAGTAATACGAACGTCTGAAAAAGATCTAAATAGACCTTGTTGACCTCATCTGCAATTTCCTTTATTTCATCGGTACAATCTCTTGCACACTTCAAACGCACTAATAATGCTATGTAATATTCACTATTGATCTTTATTAACTTTTCATATATTCCATGAAAATAAATTACTGCAAACAATTAAGGGAGCAAGAAAAAATTATGGATTTTTTAGTGATTTTTGAAGGGCTGTATTTATGTGAAAAATGGCCGTATCGAGATGATAAAAAAAGCATTGTAAATCTCCAAGATTCTAGTCAGATCTATACCAAGAAATCAGGTCTATACCATGGTTTCACTGTGAAATTTTTTCCAAGCTCCTGGACCAAAAACCAAAACGCAAAAAATTTGCAATTTTTTTTCGTGCTATTCCTTAGAATTGCTCGATAATTGTCGCTCATAAAAATTTTCGGCCAAGAGATCTGAAAACTAGAATCTTGGAGCTTCAAAATGCTTTTTTATCATCTCGATACGATCATTTTTCATATAAATACAGCCCTTCAAAGATCACTAAAAAATTTACATAATATTTTTTTTGCTCCCTTAATAGTTTGTAGTTTTTATGACACCATAACTTTCCCAGCCGAACTTTGTGTTTTTGGTCGATTTGGACTGCTTTCATCGGTTTCTGTCCACTCAGCTGTCTGCCGATTTGACTCTGGAGTGTAGTGATGGACGTATGTTTCATCCACTGTCATATATCGCATGAAAAAAATCCATTCTATTTAGCCTAAACAGCTCCAACCAGCGCTCTGAATCAGCATTACGTTGTTGTTTTTGGTCAACAATGATCAAACGCGATACCCACTTCGAACAAAGCTTTCTCATGGACAAATGTTCATGTAAAATGGTGAATACGCTGCCCACTGATATCTTTAATGTGTCGTCTATCTCACGCAACTTCACTTTGAGGTCTTCCAAAACGGTTTTGTGCACTTTTTTTGTTTTCTGGAACAACTGCCGACTCTGGGCGACCAAAACATTCAGCATCATCAGTGTTTGTACGGCCGTGTTTAAAATCAGAAAACTACTTCTCTACTATTTGTCTCGATGGAGCAAGTCCGAATAACACTTTTCCCATTTAAAAGCAAAGCTTAATCAACACACGAAATTAAGATTTTTCATTGTTTTGGAAATTACAAAAGTAGCGTCACTAAAACCAAAATTGGTAAACCAATGGTCGGCACGTCATGAAATTTTGACACACATTGATTGAAGGTGAGATGACGAGCTGCTGTCGTTTTTGTAACCGACGAAATCTACAATTTATTCCGTCATTAGCGGTCACCAACGTGGATACTGCCCTACCCAGAAATACGCCGCTGACGCCGAGGGCCGTCTAAGGTGAAATATAGGGCGAGTAATCTGTGCGGTCGCAAAAACAAGGCTGGCTCTGCCTCGTCCAACTACGCACAGAACCCCTGGATCCACCTAATGACTCCTGGCCTCACGTCTTGCCACGGCTTTTTAGTGCCGTTTTTACGGTTAGAACGGCCGTCGGTCTCGCGCTGACTGGTCCTGGTCTGTCGCGGGTAATTGAACTTTAGAGGTCCTTTGGCGGGCAGGTGACCGTTAGGTGGCCGCTAAACCGCCCCAGTTTACAGAGCTGTAGTTTCTTTCGGTTGAAGTAAACATGAAAATTCATTTCATTCAAATTATATTCCTGAAATTGAGAAACTAAAAAGCTACCCTATTGAACCACTTGTTCACAAAAGAGAATTCGTCTATCAATTCGTCTTCCGCGAGCTCATTAGTTGGTACCAGTTTATACGGGTGCATCTGATTTTCTGTCAATGCGCGGAGAATCGAGGAATGGCTAATACTTAATGCTGAAGCTGTTTGACGACTCGACGTATGTGGATTTTCTTCAAGCATAAGCATTACACCCAATTTCTGATCACCACTGAGTTTATTGGGAGGATTTTTCTTTAGCTGCCGTACATGTCCACGTTCCCGAAACTGCTTCTCTATTTTATTTACGGTACCTTGAGATATCGGCAGCAACTCCGGATATTTTTCTTGATATATCCGAACGATTTCGGCCTGCGTTCGTGTTCTGTCTCCGTAACCAATCATCTGCAGAATCGTTATCTTATGCATTTCTGTTAGGTAAACCTTCTCTCTGAATTGCAACACGAAAACTAAAGCAAAAAGTTTTAACACTGATAACTATTAACTACTGTTATAATGACAAGCACGTTTCTAGGTAATTTCACTAAAGCTGATAATGGCCAACTTCTTAAATTTCAGGTTTGTTTTTTTGCTGCTTGCTCGATTTTGTCGTTCGATTGTCAAGCAAAAAATTATTAACGTACCTATTTATTAGTAAAATGTCGGCAATTACAGACATTTATTTTTTGTTATAATTAACATTGCAGAACCTAAAATTGACAAATAGTGTTAGTTATAAACGTTTTATTTTAATGTAATGAATTTCTTACGCTGAAGAAACTTATCTTTTTTTTCTTGTTAATTTCTGCAATAAAATTTAAAACCATAGCAATTTTGAATAGAGAACGAAAATATCTTTCAACTGAATTATCACAAGCCCCCACTTCCAATTTGAAAATTTGGGGGTTGTAGCTGTCAACTGAAGGGGGTTGAATTTAGGGATGACATTTTTATGTCGCAAGATGTCATTTTATAATTAGAAATTGACGTGTCTCAGGATTTTCTAAAAAAAATGGAGCTACTGAATTTATTCCATTTGGCTGTTCCACACTGTGTATGCGTTGTACGTATTCCAAACCAGCACAATTTAATATAAAAATGTTGTCACATATTAATGTTTTACCCTCTTGTTTCAGAAATGCTGTCAGCTTGAAAGGTACGTCCCAATAGCAATGTTTATTCTCAGAACAATGTAAGTACCTGTAGAGTAAGAAAAAAGAAAAGACAGAAAGACAAGAAAAAACTGTCTTGTTTTGACTAACTGGTGTTTGTCCGGCCTAAGTATTCTCAGTTATATGGAAATTGTAACACCAAAAAGGGGTAGGAATTTTTTGACCAAACTTGGCAAAACATTTAACTACTCAACTGTAATTATTGATTAAAATTTCAAAGAAAAAAAAAACAAAAGATTTTTTTAACACAGTTATATAATTAATGTGTTGTTATTTAAACGTTTGCTCTGTCCTCAATAATTTCACGAAGCAGTGGGAGTAACTTTTCATGCTAAGAACACGCCAAATTAAAATTTCCTGTTAATGAGGGTACCGACACCCATTAATTTTTAACGAGAAAGGGTAAAGAGGAAATTGGCTCGCCCAAACTGCTAAAACTCAGTACGAATTCACAATAATTTCGTTAGCTACGATTTATAAAAAAACTTCGTTAATTTGACTTTCAAAAAAGCCAGCTCATTATGTAGCGTTTGCTTTAGAAATCCAGGTTAATTTAAATATGACACGGGGGTAATTAAAAAGTTTGACCATGTAATTTCTATTTTAACTTCTAATTCCATCTAATTTACTTCAAAAAAAAAATAGCTGTTTCGGTTGCCACTAAAGGACGATGACGTATATCAGATTTTCAAGTCTCGTACTTAGGGCGAAATAAATACAAACATATACAGTGTTCGCCATAAAGTTGGAACCATATGGGATTTTTTTAATATTAGCGTTTCATAAAAACTTTTCGAAAATATAAAAATTTTTTTGATATCAAAATTTTTCGCTCAAAGTTAGCATATAGGCGTAAAATGTCATTACGAACATAATTTCTTTGTGCCATTTTTCGAAATATTAACAATTTAGGCCGCTTTCTAAAGATTTTTTTGGAAAATCACAAATTTGACAGTTGCCAGATGTTAGCTGTCAACTTTGAATTGGTGCGTTTTAAGTTATTTTGGAGGCAGAAGTGATTGTCACCAAGAGTTTTATCAAACCCTAATATTAAAAAAATTCCCATATGATCCTACTTTATGGCGGACACTGTATAGGGTCTCCTAAAAGCAACGTCAAACCAAAAGGCGGTTACAGTCCAGGTCGTGATGACAAAACAAAAATGATAAAAGTGTTATTGTTTTCGTAGAGCCAATATTTGACCGGTTTTTGTCATTTTTGTCATTTTTTGACCATAATTTTCCGTCTAAAGGGATTTCTATGTTTATCGACATGGTGATTTCAATTTTTTGTTTCTTTCATGGAATTAATTTACTCCCATAAAACGTCCAACTTAGTTCCGAACCTAACAAAACTAAACTGAAATAGTTACTTTCAGAAAAAAAATCCTTTTAGATTGAAAATTATAGTCAATAAATGTCAAAAATGCCAAAAAATGGTCAAATATTGGCCCTATTTGATCACTCATTGATTGTTTAAAATTAAGAACAAAAAAAATCGATTTTGCCATGTTGATAAGCATAAAAATAGTTACTCTGAGACAAAAAATCCTTTTAACTGAAAATTATGGTCAAATATTGGTCCTTATTTCATCACCTCTTTGATTTTTTAATTTTAAGAACAAAAAAATCGAATTTACCACGCCGATAAACTTAAAAATAGTCACTTTGAGAAAAAAAATCCTTTTTAACAGAAAATTATAGTCAAAAAATAGTCAAATATTGGCCCTCATCTCATGACCCTAATTTTTTTTAAATTCGTGGACTCCAAAAATCGAATTCATTGTTCCGAAAAACATTAGATTAGTAATTTGGTAAAAAAACCCTTTTCCGAGAGTAATATGTTGGAAACATTACAAAAAAATTATAAAAAAACGGCCGTTACTCATTTTCCGACAACTTTCACACTTTGAAATCCCAAAATTTGTGTTCAGCGCACTTTGATCATAAAACGTGAAGCTCGCTAATATTTGCAAGTAAAACATAGATCAGTTCATAGACAGAGTTCTACATGCCGGAGATTGAGCTATTTCTTGAAATATCCACGTGTAGGCTCCATTTTTTGCTCGCCATATTCGCTTAAAAAAAAAAAAACTTGAAAACGGCGTGTTTTCATTCAAAACCGAACCTTAAAAGAGTTTTTCCGCAGCTCTTATTTTTGGGCAGACCACTATCGCGGTTGACATGGAATGTCCCATATGTATTTTTAAATCTAGACACCCAGTATACATATATTTAATTTCCACTCACGAAGACTCATTTCAACAATAATTTTTTTATTGAAATACACTCTTTTCCTGTGGTTATATTCGTTTTTCAGCTCAAAATACCCAACGAGATTCACCCCATCCGCTTCTGTAGCTGTCTGTTGCAGGGCCGGAAAACAAAATATGGCGCCAGAGTGTGCTAATTAAAAAGTTCAGCTCCATAATAATTAATTCCGGCTTGTAATCGTCCCTAATTTATGTTTTTCGAGAAGTAGACGGCTTGTTCTTTTCAATCCTCATTAGTAATCCTCTTAGGTGGAGGAGGTTTTATTTTATTTACTTATGTATTTCTCGTAAGCTGTTTTAAGCTTATTATACGACTTACTATGCCGACTGCAACGATCCCTCCTATTAAAAACGTTCTGAACTGAACGAGATGCGGTTTTTAAAGATCTGATCGTATAAATTAGAGTACTTAAAAAATAAAGAACTTATTTAAGCGAATTACTGCTCTCTGAACGTTTTTACTTACTCAGACCCACTAAAACACGTCGAGTCCTATTTAGACACACTAGAGGGCAGTTCATATACGTCACCGCTTCAGTCTCCTGGCAAGGAAATAAACCGAGACTCTCGTTCATTGTTATTCGTCGTCAGGTATGATATAACTAGAGTTCGTGCGAGCGCGGAGTGTAACAGGACTGTAGTCAGTTTACGAATGAAAATGTTAATATGTTCACAGAAACTATGTTGCATCATAGTACATTATTAAATCTTATTACTTATTACCAAGCGCGAATGTCACAGGGCCGACACTGTGCATGTCCTGCCCTTGACTCGTTGGCCTTCACAGCTCACAGACATACATTACATTAATAGACACTATGGTTTCCTAGTGCGTGCAATAAGGATATTGGAGTCACATGGAATCTTCCTACAGGAACAATTTGAAATAATGAGTGATATACAAAAAAAACTATATACGACGCCAATAATATACGCCCAGTCAGTAATACAATAAAAGAAAAAATGCAAAGCGTGTTAAAAAAAAATCCAGGATATTTCATTTTGGAAAACATATGTAAAGTTTGTTAGTTGGTTGTTAGTTGGTACATATCAGGAGTTACCAGAAAATATATTATTATATAGTTCATGCCTCAACAATTTCTCATACTCCATTGTCAATAGTAGACGTTGAACGGTTCTTTTTCATACATGTTAATATTAAGTGATAAACGCCGCCATTTCACTCCAGAACACTTGTTACGTGTTATCTTAGTTTATATAAGTATTTTATCCTTGACTTAACCGTACTATTTGGTAAAAATAGTACTATATTGCTACATAACATATTAATATTTTCATTCGTTAACTGACTACGGTCCTGTTACACTCCGCGCTCGCACGAACTCTAGATATAACACACTGATTGAGACGTAATAATGTCGAAATCCGGATCTGTTATTTCTGACGACTAATAGCGGTGAACGGGAATTATTCTCATGGCTAGCTTCAGCAGAATTAGACGGATATGAATATACGTGGAGCGTTGAAACTGCAAAATGCAACCTTTTATATTTCGGTTTCATCCCTCCGGTTGCCTGACGCCGGGGTCAGCAGCAAGGGGGTGAACGACCGCTCACACACGATTTATAGGCGGGTGAAGCGCTTCAAACGTTTTCCAGGCATTGCCTCATCAACACCGGAAATAGGCTTCCGCTGAGATATACGTGGAAACGAACGGTTTTAAGATTTTCACCCCGCGGCTCCTTGTCGAACGGAAAGCAACCTTTCAAAAACACCGTAAATAAAAATTTCATATACGCCCGCGTTCGGAGAAACTAAAGTCGCCGATTCTGGATAAATGTTTTACGGCAAGTCAGTTCAACTCACAAGGTATAATATGTACATATTTATATTTCGCCATGCAGTATTAAATATTAACGTAGGAATTTTGGGAGACATGGCAGAGACGGATAGCATGACGGAACGGAGAATGAAAACTTTTTTCTTGAATTTTATAGCCGTAACGCCCAACAGCTTGTCAAGTGCCAGATATATTTGTTTCTAGAATGACGAAATACGTCTAAATTTGAAATAAAACATCCAGGTCTGGGTTTAAAAAACTGAAATTCATACAATAAGCTTAAAATTCGCAATTCTCACACCAAAAAAACATAAAACTACCAATTTTGAGATTTATACTTTCTCAATTGAAACTTTGAACACGCTGTATCTCTTAAACCACTGACATTGTGGTTGACACAAGCCTACTTAGAAAAAATATAGCAATATCAGCGCCTGAAAAAAAAAAAATCAATAATTTATATTAAACAATGCAAATGCTTTTAAATGCAAATAACTTCTAGTAGGCGATCTGCTAACCAATCGCGTCTTCGCGAAATTGACGCCGACAAAGACACCCGTAGCGTCTTATTTACCGAAGTCGCCTTCCGACTTCATCAGAGTCTAAGTCGATTACAATGAGAGGAATCAGTCGATGCGTGAATCGAGGAAAAGGCCGTACGTCGTTAGCCGGCAACCCTTCATTTGGGGTAGCTAATAAAGCGCCCCGTCAAGGTCTGCTCGACGAATAAACTTTCTTCGGCGTTTTAGCTTAAAAACATGCCCTTTTCCAGAATCGGGCCTGTGTCGAATATTATTGGCTTAAAATTAAGTAAAAAAAATACAAAGAACAAAACCCTAAATTTGTGTATTCGCAAAAATCACTTTTTTTTGTTAATTACTCTTTTATTTTGCAATTTAAATATCAAATTTGCAGAGTCGCGAGATATTGCTATCACCTATCGATATTTTTTTTACCGCATCGCGATATCTCACGTTTTGCGGAAATTATACGCGCTTGCGTTTTCAAATTTATAATTTTGCAATAGGCCGCCATTTTGAAATTGGGCGTCCGGATTGCGGGCGTTTGTTGAGCACCCTAACAGCTATCTTTTACTGTAGTCGGATCCGTTTGAAGTGAAATCTGTTTGTTTTACTTAATATTGAAGATTTTGCACTTCCTTTTTCAACGCTAATTTTGTAATGAAAAAAAAAAATGCGTACCAACGCATTTGTATCCAGGGAAGCCTATCCCGATGGCAAATTTCCTCAGGAACAAAATCGACAAGTATACCTCAAGCCGATTAAACGCATATTTTCGAAGATACAAGCAAAAAACGAAAAAAAGAGCGTTTTTTTTTCTTAAATTGTTAATAACAAAACACGCTCGACCTCTGCGAATACACAAATTTAGGGTTTTGTTCTATGTATTTTTTACTTAATTTTAAGCCTATAATATTCGACACAGGCCCGATTGGGGAATTTCGACACACACAGGGCCTAAGTGGGGAATTTCGATCGCTGCCTGAGCTGGTTTTCTAGCGCGAGTGCTAATGAAAATAGTAAATTTCTTTGCTAATATAAAGGAAATAACTGGAAACCGACCCAGAAACGCTCCGAATGCACTTTAGATGTAAATCGAAGGAAATTATTTCTTTTTAAAGGCAAGGTGCGTTTGTAATTACGCCGTTGCTTCCAAAAGGTTCCACTTAGGGCTTAAAATCGTGTTTAAAAAGGTCGTAATTTAAAGGGAAATTGGGACTGACATGAAAATCAATTTTCAATCTCGTAAACTAAACACACGAATATACATATGTATACTATGTAGAATAGCGAGGCACAAAAGTAATGTAACAAAGAACTTAACGGATTTATTCACGGCATTTTCTGATAGTTTGGATTCTCAAAAGCTGTCAGTCCGAAGAAAGCATTAGAGTAGGTCGAACGATAATTCTATAATAATAAAGTATTGAGACATCCAAAAAAAAACGTCATCAACTCTGGCTATGAACGAGAGAGATGGAAATAGCGGTCATGTCTAAGCTTTTCGGTTATGTCAAACTTTTGACAAGTGGCTGTCACAATTTGTAAAATAAACAATGGCTGTCATATGATGTGACAGTCTTGACAAGTAAATAAGGTTATAAATTCGATCAAGAATAGAAATACGTCTTTTTTTTTCGGCCAACTTTGATGACATTTTTTTTGGATGTCTCCATATAAGTCGTATTTTTTAAGCGTCTTGTAGTTTAAAGTAGTTTGTTTAAAAATCGGGAGGGACAGTAAAAAATCGGGTGGCTCCCGCCCAAATCGGGAGGTCTGGTAGCCCTACTTGGGAAGCCTCACAGCGCTGGAAACGGTTCTTCCATACCTAATAGCAATGGTGGAACTCATATACTGAAATAACTTTCAGCTGGTCGGTTACATCCGTTTGAATGTTTTCTAAGGTCCCAAAATGACGTCTCTTGAGGTGATTTTTCAATCTCGGGTAGAGAAAAAATCTCAAATAGACTCAAGTCAGGCGAATAAGGAGGCTGAGGAGCCACAGGAATGTTTTTTACTGGCTAAAAACTCGCTTACTGAAATGGCGCAGATTTTTCTCATCCCCAATTCGTTAATCAAAATCTGATGAACACTGGTGTGATTCAAATTTGACTCTTCTTCGATCATTCTTGTCGTCAACCGACGATCTGAACGCAAAGATCCCGTATTCTATCGACATTTTCATCGGTTCTTAAAGATGAAGGCCTTCCGCTGCGTGGTTCATTTTCAGTCGACTCTTGTTCTTCTGAGAATATCCTTAAGGGGTTATATCTGTTTGGAGCCCAAAAAAAGGCCTTTTTTAATTTTTTTTATGAGCTATTTTTGAAATAATCATAAACAAATAATATATGAATCGGTTAAGCAACTCTTCAGGAATACGAAAAAAAAAATTATTGGCATAAAACAAAATGGCGGCTGTTGGTCAATCAACTAAAAACAACATTTAAAAAAAATATCTCCGCGGCATGCAGTAGAAGTCCCCTGGATCACCATCTGGAAGCATAAAAAACATTTTTTTTTTTTCATAAACTACATGAGTTTTGCTAGTGAAGTACACACGAACTTAGTTATAGAACTTTTTTTCACAAAATGACGATTATTTAAACAAAAAATTGCGTTTTCGACGAAAAAAAATCGACTTGTAGATTGTTTATATATTTTTTTCTTATTTACCGATCGTCAAAATCGTGTGCACTTCACTAGATAATCGAATGAAGAAGCTACAGTTAAAATTTCAAGTCAATCGGATGAAAACTCTTCGAGTTCTGCTGCGTGCCGATTTCAAAAACATGGTTTTGCGAAAAACTTATTTAATAAATTACTAAATTTAAATTAAAAAATATTAAATCAAATTACTTAATTTACACACCTCGTATGCCACTGACATTTCCTACACTCCGCATTAAGTAGGATATTTCTAATTTTCACTGGTGCAGACGAAGAGGTCGGCAACATATGGGGCATTTCACGCCAACTAAGTGAGGTCAAAAAAATATTTCTGTTTGAAACATATCACAATCGATAGTACTTGCCAAAAAACTAACTTCCCTAAAATTTTAGATTTTTTGAGCCACAAGGAGAGGGATGGTGAGGGTGAGAAAATACAAATTTTCGTTTCGACTCTAAAATTTTAATCTTTCTCGGTAAGAAAATGAAAAAAAAGTAAAATGAAGGTTGCAGTGGTTTTCGATGTGTTTTTTTTGCGTAGAATACGATAAAAATATTTTCAAAATTATTGGGGTAGTTTTCACCCTTATTTCGAGGATTGAATGTTTAAAATCGAAATTTCGAAAAGTATGACACGATTTTTTTTTTCAATTTTTTTTATTTCTTTTTTTTTTGTACTTTCGATTAATTTTTAATTCATAATGGGCGTCGACCAGGAACTGGCCTAAAAAACGGCCCAAAAAGGTGAAAAAACGTGGTTTTAGCGTGTTTTCTCATCCTATGAGATAGTAAATGGCAAGTAAATAATATAGTCCAAGGTTTTTGGGGTCGCTGATTACAAATCTAACGTAACGTAGTAACGTAGTAACGTCGAATACGATTGTGTTTTTTTAAATTTTAAAATTTAGCCATTTTTTAAAAGTTGACTGGATCCGCCATTTTGTTTTTTGAAAATCTAACGTTAGATTCGTAATTAGCGACCCCAAAAACCTTGGAATATATTATTCACTTGCCATTTACTATCTCACAGGATGAGAAAATACGCTAAAACCACGTTTTTTCACCTTTGGGCCGTTTTTTGGACCAGTTCCTGGTCGACGCCCATTATGAATTAAAAATCAATCGAAAGTAAAAAAAAAAGGGAAGAAATTAAAAAAAAATGGAAAAAAACCGTGTCATTCTTTTCGAAATTTCGATTTTAAACTTTCAATCCTCACAATAAAGGTGAAAACTACCCCCAATAATTTTGAAAATATTTTACCGCATTCTACGCAAAAAAAAACACGTCGAAAACCATAGCAACCTTGTTTTTAGTTTTTTTTTTTACTTTCTTACCGAGAAAAATTGAAATTTTAAAGTCGAAACGAAAATTTGTATTTTCTCACCCTCACCATCCCTCTCCTTGTGGCTCAAAAAATCTAAAATTTTAGGGAAGTTAGTTTTTTAGCAAGCACTATCGATTGTCATATGTTTCAAACAGAAAATTTTTTGACCTCACTTAGTTGGCGTGAAATGCCCCATGTACGTATATTTACGGAAACCAGGAAATGAAACGACACCAATGCTACCGCTATCTGACTGTCTCTACTCGCAATGATAAAAGCGTTGCGCGTCGTTAAGCAGCACGTGCGCCACTGTTTTTTTTTTTTTTTTTTTGTAGTTCGCGCTGGGCTGTAGAAAACAGCGAAGTTGAAACGTGCTAACGGTTAATATGGACGACCTCGCCGAGGCCCGTCCCGCGAAATGTGTGATCATAGCGCACCGAGTCTGCTCAAAACTGTCCGATTAGAGCTCGTATCGTTGCGCTTCGGTCATCTTTAAAACGTGTCTTTGGATCGTGCTCTTTTATTGCCCGCCCGGATGGCCGTTATTTGGTCATTTCGTTTTCGTTTGTGACGGTTGATTGTTTTCGCGCGAGCGGGAGCTTTAAATGTACCGTTCATGAGCATATACACCCTAGGAAATTGCACCTTTACATATAAAGACACCAGTAAGGACAGACAAAGAGAGTTAGATGCAACAGTAGTTCACGCTTGTGTACGTATTAGAAACGTATGAGACCTGCGGGTAACAGAAACTGGAAAGTGGAGTGGAGAGACACCGCCCATCACCTACCGAATTTGAGTGGGTGGGACTCAGTACTTTTTCCCAGCTATGAGGGTGTACATCGACTTAGCTGTATAAAACGAAATTCTTACGTATTTCTGACTTACAATTATCCCGTACACTTAAAAGAAGTGTACGAACATAATTGTATTTATTTTCACATTTTTGTATTCCTTAACTAACCGGTCTGCAAGAAAATAAAATTCTATAAAAAATAAAAAAAAAAATATAAATCAACCCGGTTATAAGACGAAAGAAAGAAAAAATGTTCGGAAGACCATAAAGTGAAGTTGCGTGAAATAGCTGATACCATAAGGATATCAGAAGGCAATGTATTCGCTATTTTGCATGAACATTTGCCCATGTGAAAGCTCTGTTTGAAGAGGGTACCGCGTTTGTTCACTGTTGACCAAAAAAACGTGTTGATGACTCAGTTTGGAGCTGTTTATGCGAAATAAAAAGGATTTTTTTCATGTGAAATGTGACAATGGATGAAACATGGATCCATCACTACACTCCAGACTCAAATCGGCACTCATCTGAGTGGACAGCAACCAGTGAAAGCCGTCCAACCAAAGTGACCAAAAACACAAAAGTCAGCTGGGAAGGTTATGGCGTCGTATTTTGGGATGCACATGATGCAGATTCATCGACTATCTTGAAAGGAAGATAATGAATATTACATAGCATTATTAGTGCGCTTGAAGGACGAAATCGCAAAAAACAGCCCCAATTGTGGAAGAAAAAAATTGCTCTTTCACCAAGACAATGCACCGTGTCACAAGTCGATTGCAACAATGACAAAATTACACGAATTGCTTCCGCATCCACCTTATTCTCCAGATTTAGCCCTCAAACACTATTACTCGTTCGCAAATCTCAAAAAAATGCTCGCCGGAAAGAGATATGGCTCCAATCAGAAGGTGATCGCCGAAACTGAAGCATATTTTGAAGGGTTACACAAGTCGTTCAATAAGAAAAACAGAAAAAATGTTAGAGAAACGTTGCGACTATGTTGATGAATAAAGTCGAATTTTTCCTAAGACTTGTTATTTTATTAGTTAGTCATACTATGAACTTATTGAGTGTTAAATTATTCGCTACAAGCTTCGAAATTTAATCGATTTTTTATGATTTGATTTATTAATTCAGTCTTGCCCTGATCTCCCCCGCCTGTCATGACCTACTGGCGCTATATTTGTTTCAAATTATATCGTGTCGGTATAATGTAAATGATGAAGACGATACGGAGGATTAAATCCCCTCCGCATATAAGGGATGGCAACTACCCTCCGAGAATATCCCGAGCGTTTGAGTAGATATTTCACCGTTAGGATCCATCGACTGCCTGTGAGACGGGTTGCGGCGCTGTCTCGCCGCAGAATAGGGGACGAGGCCGCCCCCTCGGATGACCCTCGAACCCTCGGGGCTGTATGTTTACCTTCGGGGTTGGCGAAATTGACTGCCCAGTTCCTCCGGCGGCGTCTTCTAAATAAAGGAAAGTTTAAATTCGAAGCAAATCGCATAGAAAATCGATGGAACTCGGAACTATTCGGATGTTTATATAATACTTTATTTGCAAAATTCAAGGTTATCATAAGGTCATAGATATACTTTATGAGTTCTTACACAGTTTCAGGAAGTTGAAATAACTGCAAAAAAGACTTGGAAGTGATTTGATCCTTACATTGGTTTTTAGCACGAACGACAATTTAAACCATTTCGGGCACTATAAAAAATTGCAGCGCTTTGAAATTATCAGGGGGTACTTTAAGGTTAAAAAGTTGAAGCCAATATCCTTAGTTTACCCATTATTTGCCATGTTATGCAAATATCCCTAATAATAACACTTATGTGGCAATTTTCAAGCACTAATGTTTTGATTTTGTCGATGTTATGGGCTCTCATAGAGGTCGATGGCCGACCGGAGCGAAGCAAATCTTCGACGATTTCACGGTCCGCTTTGAACTGCTTATACCACCCGTAAGCCTGTGTTTTGGACATACACGAATCACCAAAGGCCTTATTTAACATTTTCAATGAATCGGCGCACGAAATTTCGTTTGCGGCACAAAATTTTAAGCAAACGCGTTGTTCCACTATTTCTTCCATGGTACAATTCGCCGAGCACATTTGAGGTCGTCTATTACGAGGCGCGTTCATAAACTAAGGGCCGTTTGCTTATATATAAATATTGGCGCTTCGAAGCACAGTTTTACTACTGCAGCGCCATCTACTGACTCATTGCGAAGCTACAGCGTCATTTGTTTTGATTCTGAAGTCGTATTGTTGTCCGTGAATACAAAGAACAATGGCCGCGAAAATCGTTGATCCCGCCAACTGTGAAGTGCGTTCTGTGATTCGTTTCTTATGTGCAAAAGGATCGTCGGCTGCTGAAATTCATCGGGAGTTATGCCTGGTTTACGGACCTACAGTTATGAGTGAAGGAAAGGTTAGACAATGGTGCCGTGATTTTAAAAATGGCCGAACAAATGTCCATGACGAAGAGCGGAGTGGCAGGCCCAGTACCCAGATCGATGAAATCGTTTCACAAGTGGACCAAACACTGCGATCTGATCGTCGATTGACGATTAGTGGCCTGGCTAACAAATTTCCTCAACTTGGACGCACTACTGTTTACAATATTGTCACAGAAAACCTCGCATACCGCAAATTGTGTGCAAGGTGGGTACCAAACATGCTCACCGACCACCACAAAGAGCAAAGAATGTCTAGTGGACGAAAGTTTTTGGCCCGTTATCAACAAGATGGAGATGATTTGTTTTCTCACATTGTTACTGGGGACGAGACGTGGGTATCCTACGCCAACCCAGAAACAAAACTGCAATCGATGCAGTGGCGACACTCATCTTCACCAAAACCGAAAAAGTTTAAGCAAACTCAGTACACACATCAAGTCGAAAATTGATGGCTACAGTTTTTTGGGACAAAGACTGTGTTCTTTTGGTTGATTTCATGGAACGTGGGACAACAATTACAGCTGACGTGTACTGCGAAACGCTCAAAAAATTGAGACGTGCGATCCAAAACAAACGCCGCGGGAAACTGTCATCTGGCATAATCCTCCTCCACGATAACGCGCGTCCTCACACTGCTGCCAAAACCAATGAGAAAATTCAAGATTTTCGTTGGGAACTTTTTGACCACCCACCGTACAGTCCCGACCTTGCACCTAGCGACTACTTCCTCTTCTTGCATTTTAAACAGTGGCTCGGTGGACAACGTTTTGAAACCGAAGAGGGACTCAAAAACGCCGTTGTCAACTGGTTCAATTCTCAGGCGGCAAGCTTCTATGCAGAGGGGTTAAAGAAGCTGATGCAGCGGTACGAAAAATGCTTAGAAGTGAACGGCGATTATGTAGAGAAGTAAAGTAAGATTGTACCTAACTAAATATGACAATAAAATTTGTTTCTTATGAGTAGATTCTTTTCTGTGACCAAACGGCCCTTACTTTATGAACGCGCCTCGTACTAACGGCTGCTGTAACCGCACTGAGTGACAGATCGCGCTCTAAACAGGCTTGGTAATTAAGGAAGGGGCTACCAACCTGTAGAAAAAAAAACGTTTTACCCATTCCTTTTAAACGGTTCGTTTAAATCAAAATTTCCGGGTACTTTTTGTACGTAAAATTCAGGAATATTAAAACATGACCAATTCTAATATACTTGTACATCTTTTTAAAAAAAAATGTAGTAGTCTGAGGTCCAAAAGGGCTATTTTCCGAAAACATTCTCTCCGATCAGAGACTCGACGCCGCCGTTCATTAGTCAACTTTTATGTGAACCTAAGTACGGCCCTGTACTCCAACGAAAGGTTAACGAGCCCTGCCAAGTATTTTTTGTAAGGTTTCTGAAATAACGACTTCATACTGTGGATACAACAATTATCCTTTATTGGCATTTTGTAGGATAAATATTAATAAATATATGATAAATATGTAAAGGATAATTGTCGTATCCATAGTATGAAGTCTGTTTTCAATCTCACCAAAATACATTGGGCCAAACGATATGACTCTAGGCTCGTAGAAGCCTTGTTTGAACTATCGCATAATTCATAGTTGCTTCATAATAAATCTCATCCCGGAATAATGCGTTCGTTCGTACACTGGCTCTTCACCAAACCGCGGGAACAATGGACCGAGGCCGCAGACATTCCGAATTGTTCGTTCCGCCGCGGGAACGTTTTTTTCGGCCTCCCCTATATACGCACAGCAGTCTTAATAACGTCGACGCGTCCCTTCAAGTGCCACGTCGATTCAGTGGGACGTGCAAAACAACAATGGAGACTGTCAGATATTAAGTCGGTCGATTACACTTTAATTGTATATTAAATTACATAATTAATATCAAAGAATACCCCACTTGTTTGATGGAACGCGGAGGGGTGGGTCGGGGGGTGCGGGAGTTTTAAAACTGATGCTCGGTCGTCTTGATCTAGCTCGTCTCGTACTAAAATTTAATATTTCAAGGCATGAAGCCTTAAGCGGTACTCGTCCCCTCTAGTTTCCTTGTAATCTATGATAGTGAACCAGAAGTGTTTAGCTATTCTATTTTGCTAGATCTGCTTAATAAGCAATAAGAGGAGCGGATGAAATTAGTTTGCACTTAAAAGGGTTTCAGAGGAATTATATAATGTAGACAGAGTGGATAAGAAAATAACAAATTCCTTGTCTGATAATTTTAAAATAGTCCGGTGAAGTAATTTATAGAAAATACGTCAGTTACCAAAGAGATAAGAAACTTAGAAAGATAGAAGGTAATTTTTGGTGCCCAAATGTACAAATAAACTACATATTGCCTGAAATTAGTCATTACCGATTACACTAGACTAAAAAAATCCCAAATTTTTAGTCGATTTTTAAAGAGCTCTAACTTACGGAAAAATGGTCGTAAAAAAAAAGGAAATTGAAACTTTGAGTTTCTAGTTTTTGGATCTTGAGTTTAACATTTTTTTAGCGTCAGTAGTTTAAAAAAAAAACGTATTTTTACAATAATTGGGTAACGTTTTTTGATAATTAAAATATGGATTATTGCTAGAACCACCTTTTTAACTTAAAAAAATTAGTGATAAGTGAAAAATCTATCCTGAAATTGATTTTTAGCACAAAGGACAACTTCAACCATTCCAACAAGACCTATAAAAAAAGTCGCAGCGCTTTGGAACTATTAGAGGTTCTTTGGAGTACTTAAAGGTTGAAAAACTGTCCATTGTGGCAAAATTATGCCGTTATACAAATATCCCTAAATATACGTTTTTTTTTCCTCTTCTTCAATTAACAATTTCGCTTAGAAATTTTTATTGAACAAATACCAATCACTACAACTTGTGAAGGATACTTACAAAGATAAGTTTTCAAAACCCTATTTTAATTGTCTGTACGTTTATTATTTCCTGATTACCAAAGTCAAAAATGACTTTTTTTGTGGTGCAAAAATGAGGTGTGTAAATTAAGTAATGAGACTGGCAACGGTGCGTCCGATATAGCAACACTGCGGAGACGAAACTTATAAGGGCGGTAGGTTAACATGTAATGCACCTTCAGTACAAGTTTAATCTTGTTATAGTCATTTGTTTGTTCTTTGTGACTGTTTTCGTAAACCGGTATTTTCTAGTGCGTTTTAAAAATGAGTGACATTAATTTTGAGCAACGTTGTACTATCAGGTTTTTTCTTCAGACATAGACACAGCGCAACGGATACTTCTGCAAAAACTTCAACACGCCTACGGAGACGAGAGCGTTAAATTTGAATCGCACACCACTGTTCATCAGACTTTGACTATTTCAGTATATAAGTTCCAACACTGCTATGAAGAATGGGAGAACAGTCTCCAGCGCTGTGTGGCTTCCCAAGAAGATTATTTTGAAGAACACAATAATGAATTGTAATTCTATTCGAATAAAAAAAAAAATTAAAAAAGTCAGTCTCATTACTTATTTTACACACCTCGTATATACAAAAACTAACTATATACAACAGGGGAAACGATTATTGAGATATACATATTTATCTTGTGACCCTCTAATTTCAAACCAAATATTAAAATAAAACCAATATCGTATGCATTACAACTGGTCTATTAACAATAAAGAGATCTTAGTTTGATTTTGTATTACACTTATATCCAAGGCTTTAATTATTTTTTTTCTCCGTGTCTGCATAACAAATCGCTGTACGTTGTTCTTCAAAGTTTTACTTGTATATCAGCCTGGTGCAACAGAATTAGTTTCAACGAGTTTCTCCAATAGTAGGAATTGCCCATTCACACGGTTAAGTGTATGCCTGACTGCACCTGAACTAATTTAACGAAACAAAATATAGTTTTCACGTAAAATCTAGCGTATAATATTAAAAGTATTATCAAACTTTCGAATCCCTTCGCTGTGGCGTTGTTTTTGCGTGATAGTGACACTTTAATTTCCGGTGTAAAGTTTGACTTTACAGCTTTATCGTGTATAAATGCCTCTAAATGTTCGAAGCTTTTAACGGATTATCAGCTGCACGTTCGTATACAACCTATTGTGATAAAATTGAAATAAAAATCATTTATTTTCCTCCTGGAGTGGGTACTGGAACCTTCGGCGTAGAAACAAAAAACTGTGGTGGTAAAAAATGATTTTTGACAAATCATTTTTGATGACATCATCAACATCATCACAAAATAATTTTTGACTTCAGAATCGTAATCAGCAACCCAAAAAACTTAATAATATGCATTTTATATCAACTTTTTACTATTTAGTGAAATTTGACAGTTTGTTGACAGCTGTCATTAAGTCGAAATTTATTCTTGACTTCAGATTCGTGATCAGCAACCCAAAAAACCACCATAATTTTTTTTAAATTCCCTCTATAAGAGTTTATGGGGGTTATATGGGGGTGGAGAGAAAAAATTATGCGGTAGAATTTTTTTTGCCAAATTTGGTTTCAGTGCATCAAAATACATAGGAAAAGATGGGTCTGATCGCAAAGACAGAACATTTTTTTTTGTAGACCTGCGTTATGAGAAATTTAGGTCATCTTACAAATTACAGCACAGTTGATTAAAGGTAATTAATGTTTACCTGTCTGCATAACTTTTTGCAAATGTTAATTTCTTTGCTGAAGGTTTTCTTTCTACGTGCTTTTTTAATGCGAAATCAACGTGTCAAGATAACAGCGACTGTTAATGACCTTCAACTAGCTTTTACGAAAAACACTTCTCGTTCAGACGCGGGCAAAGGCCTTATGGAAGCCAATTAGCTTCGTTTTATCCAGGAGCTTGGTTTCGGTCGTTTTTAGAAGACGGTTTTGTTAAACTCCCTACCCCTACAAAATTGTAGCCTTGTAACAGAAGCAGTGGCGGAGCAAGGATGCATAGGGCCCTTGTGCAGAAAAAATATTTGGGCCCCCAAGTCACATTAAAAATACTTGTTTAACGAAGAAAAATTATTATACGAAAACAAACAAAATATGAGGTGTATATTTTATTTTATATTTCACATAAAATAATAACATTATAAGAAAAAGCAATAGACATTCTAAAATATATGAAAAAAATAACAGGAATTTATTTTTGAATGGTCGCGGCCCCCCTAAGGTTTGGGCCCTTGTGTACCGCACAACTGTGCTATGCCATAGCTCCGCCACTGAACAGAAAGAGAATACAGGGACTATACTCGTATATAGTTTTTGCGAAATCGAATCACAATCATTTAGGTAATGACTTAAAATAGTTAAAATAATAAAATTTGTCCCATAAGACAAGCAGATAGAAAAGAAAGTTAAAATAGGTTAGCATAGTGTTAATAATACGAGTTGTGTAAACTAAATAATTGGACTGTTTTTTTTTAATTTTTTTAATTTCAATAGAATTACAATTCCGTATTGTCTCCGTTAAAATAACTTTCTTGGGAAGCCTCACAGCGCTGGAGACGGTTCTTCCATTCCTCATAGCAGTGCTGGAACTCTTATTTTGGAATAGCCTTCAGCTGGTCGGTTACAGCCGTTTGAATGTTTTCTATGGTCCCAAAATAACGTCCCTTGAGGTGATTTTTCAATCTCGGGAAGAGGAAAAAAGTCACAAGGACTCAAGTCAGGCGAATAAGGAGGCTGAGGAGCCACAGGAATGTTTTTACTGGCCAAAAACTCGTTTACTGAAATTACTGTGTGACAAGGTGCATTGTCGTGATGCAACATCCAGTTGTTCTTGATGTTGGTCTCACACGCATGACCCTTTTTCGAAGTTTTTCAAGAACCAAATCAGCATGCATGGGATCTTCGACTTTCTCATTTTTCCTTTTTTAGGTCTTGGAGTTGATGTTTGACACCCTAAAGAAACTACCCTCCTATATATTGGATATTGGTTTTATTCTCAATCATAGATCTAAAATAATTTCAAAACTATAAGTGACAAGAATCTAATTTATTTTATTATTCTAATCTAAAAGTTCTCTTCTTTTTGCCCCCTGTCTCATAATCACCTATTCAGAGTATTGTATAGCTCCGGTTCGAAGGACCAACGTTCACGTAATATCCAGTTTATTTCATTTCGTAATTACGTGGTTTCCAATTGTGATAATAAAAAATGTTTTAACCCGCTTGAGCCCCATTCGCAGTTACATAATATCGTGTTCTGCGGTATCCCTTGATGTGCTGTTCGTTTAATGTGCTCGCAGGAAATAATTCCTGTTTTATGTGTGTGTGCGCAATATAAAGGGGCAAAAAAAACGGCCTTTAGTAACTAATAAACCAGGGCGAAACATTCATTAAGCAACATCGTGTCTACTAACCCGCTGGAGGATGGCAAATTTCAACCAGGTTTTCTGTTTATACCGGAGTACAGAACTTGTAAATATTATGTTAGTTAATTAAATCAAAATAAATCGATAAAAACGATAAACAATTAACGTTAATGAAACCTCAAGATCTGTTAAAGTTTTGAAAATTTTATATTTTATTTCATACCATATTTTCTATGAAATAACATTTCATATTTTGTTTCTGATATTTTATAAGTTTGTTATAATAAGCTTTTATACTTTACTTGATAATTGGGGAAAAACACAAATATTTTTTTAGCCGTTACCATGATTTTATGGTGAGCAAATTTTTCTGCAAGCAAGTTCTTCTGATACTATACTACATTACTCAGTGCATTCGTAGGATGATATATAGATGGCGCCACTATTGACAAATCCATATGATTTTTAGATAGTACCAAACCTTGAACCGATATGTGTCAGAATTTCATGATATTCCAACCATTAGTTTACACGTTACGGTGGTTTTAGTGACGCTACTTTTGTAATTTTAAAAACAATGGAAAAGTCTGAATTTCGTGCGTTGATAAGGCTATGCTTTTAATGGTAAAAATACCGTTCAAGCAAAGTAATGGCTTGACAACTGTTATTCGGTCTGTGCTCCATCGAAACAAATGGTAGAGAAGTGGTTTGCTGATATCACGAAAACATATATTACGAAAACGACTACGGGGACCAAAGGAATGCAATCTAGTGCCATTATCTATAATAGCGGGATCTTTTACTAACGAAATTCACAAAATTTCTAACGCCGATTTCTCGAAAGTATGGAATTTTTGAAGTCATTTATCAATCGTCATAATAATGTTCATTTATCTTCCAACAAAATTATAAGATATTGTTCCGACAGCGGCGGACTAGTAGACGCAACCGCTGAGCGAAACGAAAAAATTGCGAGCTATTGTTCCGACAGCGGCGGAGTCGTAGACGCAATGAAAAATTCGCTGAGTGAAATGAAAAAGTACGGCGTCGCACGGCGTTACTGTTTATAGGGCAGTAAAATGTAAAGGGCACCGCTTGACGTGGCCGGCGGATTATGATTCCCATATGGGCAGTGCGTGCAAAAAAAAATCCACTAAGACGCGTAAAACGTTTTACCAACGGCTGTCGTCGGAGCCCCGGGGTTAGAGGTTAAAAAAATGCGATAAAAGGATTGGATTTCGGGAGGGTGACCGAGTGTGGTGCGGGTAAAAGATATTTTACTAGGTATTATGTGTGTTTCTGGGAAAAAAACGCGTATACGTACGTCAGAATTGATAAAGAAAAACTTGGTTATGTCGTTGTTAGAGCCTGAACAGGAATAGTTCAGATTTATACGTAACCTACCAATTTTTAATACATTCTAGATTCAAAGTACCAGCATTCAACAAAATTTGACCTCGATCCCACATTTAAAGAAATTGGGTGCTTTGAACTTTAGAAATATCCACAAGCAAATTCTGGACGGCGCGGCGTCTAATTTAATTCAAACAGGTTGTGGACAATTCCCTAGCTATCAAAGAAGCAAATCATCATGCACTTGATCTTCGACTTGCTCATTTTTCCTTTCTTGGGTCTGGGAGAGCTTGAAGTGTGCCATCCTATGCTTTGGCGCTTGGTTTGGTACTCAAACACCCAAGTCTCATCACCAGTAATGACACGTTCCATAAAATGGGGATCATTTTCAATCGACTCCAAAAAGTCAAGACACCTTTCTCTCCTGATGTCCTTTTGTGCTGCGAAAGGTTTTTTGGAACCATTTTTGCGCAGATTTTTTCTCATCCCCAATTCGTCTGTCCAAAGTCAAAATCTGATTAACGGTGTACAACAGATTCAAATTTAACTCTTCCTCGATCATTCTTGTCGTCAACCGACGATCTGATCGCACAAGATCGCACTTATTTTTTAAACTCACTAGAAAAAACCGGTTTACGAAAACGGTCACAAATAACAAACAAATGACTGTAACAAATTCAAACTTGTACTGAAGGTGCATTACATGTTAACCTCCAAGTTCCGTCTCCGCAGTGTTGCTAGATCTGGCGCTACGTTGCCAGACTCATTACTTAATTTATACACCTAGTATAATCTGTTTGCGTAAAAAAATGGTTTTTAGCCCCCAATTTTCACGAAGGCGTCCTTGATCCGTCCCTGTATCTGCGGCCGTTTGATTGCGGGCTTAATGACGCCCTATTAAAAGCGTGTGATTAATAAATTGCTAAGGTGAATGCGCGTCGGACGGTGGCGGCCACAAGGAAGGTTTTCATTAAAATACCGCCGCCTTTTGAATATTTTAAAATTCCCGCATAATGCGCCCTGTGTAAAAATTCCGGTCTGGCGGCCCTCAATAAGCTTTGTTATCGCGGTGAAAGCGTCGGCACCGTCGTTTTCCGCTCGCCGCAGCCGCGAAAAGACTGATCCGCAATTAATATTCAGGCGCGCCAACTTTAAAACAAAAACTTCGACGATCCACCCCCGCCCACACCCTCCTCCGCGCCGGAAAAACAAATATAATACCCTAATGAAAAATTCAAAACACTTTTCCCCCTGTCCGTACAGCAGCGATTCATGTTTCAAGGCCGTAAGTTATTTAAAAGGCCTGGGGAAGTTTCAAAGTCGCGATTACCGAACATCCCCCGATATTTATAGGTTTTCTTAATCGGTTACGGGGGCGTTGGAAGCTCAATAATACACTGTCTTAATCTTATCCGGCGGGTTCGTTTTAGACAGGATTCCCAACCAGTTCTATAATTCATCTTCGGCAAATCGTTGGGAGAAGATTGGACACAAGAATCCCATGAAAAGTATCTTTGAATTGTTACGCCTTATAATAGTTAAGCAGTGATGGTTTCTTTCAGCAGTGATGGTTGTGGCTTCTTTCAGGGTCATCGTTCCGGAATCCCGATGACAATGTTTGGGTCACGATCATGATTACTGTATAACATGAGGTAATCAAGTTAGCGGGTATCAGTGCCGGTGTCACAATCAGATTGGATTTTAGATTATAATGGGGAACCAAAAGCTGTACCGATATCCACCACAGCTTATCTACTGCGAAGCAAAAAAAAAATGAAAAATTCAAAACACTTTTCTTCTCTGTACAGGAGAGGTTTCAAGGCTGTAAGATATTTAAAACACCAGGAGACGTTTTCAAAGTCGAGGTTACCGAATTTCCTTCGATAATTAACAGTTTTCTTAGTTGGTTATGGCACCTTCGCTATGATTAATCCCAAACCGGTCTATAATTCATCTTCGGCAAACCGTCGGGTGAAGTTAGGACACAAGAATTCCATTAGAAGTGAAATATTAACAACGTCGTTTTGAACCAGATGCCCTTGTAGTAGTTAAGCAACAGTGATTCTGGTCCGATTCAGTCATCTATGTGAGAATCAAATGGCGATTTTGGGGTCACGATCACTGTTGCTGTATAGGATGCTGTAATCAAGTTGGCAGATGTTAGAGTCGGTGCCAGAGTAGAGGGGGGACGTTAGATTATGATGTGGTATAAGAAACTGTACCGATATCGGTGACCTCAGATGATCCAGAATCACCACTGCTTAACTACTACGATGTCAAGTTTTTTTATATTGAATTTTTCTGTTCTGCTCGGACCATAATTTTACTATATTTAATTAAACTGTGTTTTCCCCCAAAAAAAATTCCCCAGAGGAAAAAAAAAAAAAAAAACACCCCAAAAATTGAGACTGAGGCTTTTAAAATTATCTGTAAAAAATAATTGATACTTTCATCGTTGAAATATAATAATACTACATCAACCTATATATCGTATAGAATAGAGTATGTTATGAGGCTTGCTGATTGCTGAAGCCCGAATATATTATCTAAATTCATTTCTGCTTCGCACGTTCCATCGATTTTCCACAAACGTCAACTCTATGTGTGTTGATATGGATTCGCAAACATGCATCTTACTCACGGATAGACATTTCGGTGGCTTTATCAGCGGTCGGTTAGCATAATGTACCGAATATATATGTGGTAAACTGGCACACACGTGTCGATATTCTGTTCTCTCCCCGGGCTGGGACTCGGTATTTAATTTGACCGTCACTTCGATGTATTTATCATCGCGCTGATGTTATCAACGCAGTCGTTATAGTACTTAGAGTATTGACCGATGATTTATTACCGATCCAAAAGCGTAATTAATACCTAAAGTTGGAATGGAAATAGTGGATTGGATTGGATAGATACCTATTGCTATTTCATCGACCCGTGAAAGTTACATAACTGTAACTTTCGTTCATTTTTATTAACCAGAACAGTGGACTGTTAGTTATCCATCCATTTTATCTTTAAACGTTGTAAAAATTTCAGCGTGAATCAAACACTTCATTTTGTATTTAAGAAAATAACTGGGGTGTTCTTTGTTAACTGTTAACCCCCTTCGATCATTGGTCAAAAGTGTCTGCCTTATTTATTTTTGTGTTTTAAATGATCTTAAATTTCGATTAGTGTTTGTTGGCATCTGAATCAAACACTTTTTTGGCCCATATTGTTTTACACCTTTCCTTATGCGCAGTACCTGGTGTTCCCCAGGTAGGTCAAGCCAACACATATTTATCGGCTCATCTATCCAGTAGATACTATTTCACAAAATTTCAAGGTGCATCAAACACTTCATGAAACGTGCGTCACCAGTTCTCCGACTATTACTGTATAGTATCGGTCTGTATATAGTATCCTCAAAGAGAGTCCTATTTCTTTATAATTTACACGCGTTACTCTAGGACCACTGCATTAATTACAAGGTACTTTACAGTATATTTCCCAAAGGGCGTTACTTACCTTCGCCGCCGAATATTTTAATTTCTAATGTCGCCGTGCACTGCTCTGCATTCCCTAAAACGAGAAAACTCCATGCAACACCGCATACTCGAAACACAGACCTACATAATTAGCTGCTGCTTCGAGAAACACTCGTCCGCATTTCTGGAATATTACGTTCACTACGCGAACACGGCCACTTCACGATGTAGTTCGCATCGCATGCTTGCAGTCGATGTGTAGTGGGTAAGGATCTAATTTGATACACGATGAATAAGTGAATGACTTGTACGGCTGCGGGAACGGCGCTAATTTGACAGCATACATTTATCAATATACACTGTGGGAAAAAGTATGGAAACACCTAGGAATTCCGCGAAATTGGTTACAAAATGAAAAATCAAGGTCACCATTGGACTCCTCGTTGAAAGTTACCGTAGCGTACGACCTTGATTTTTCATTTTGTAACCAATTTCGCGGAATTCCTAGGTGTTTCCATACTTTTTCCCCACCCCGTATAACATCACTCAGTACTTTCGTGGAATGATTAATAAAACAAAAACTTTTAAGCAAAATTCAACTTTATTCATCAACATACTTTCCTTCAAGAGTGATACATTCATTTCAACGCTTCTCCAACATTTCTATGCCTTTCTTACAGTCCAACCCTTCAAAATACACTTCAGTTTTGGCGATCACCTCATCATTTGAACCATATCTCTTTTCGGCGTGCATTTTTTTTGAGGTTTGCCGACTTTTGTGTTTTTGTTCGCTTTGAACGGCCTTCGCCGGTTGCTGTCTATTCAGCTGACTGTCGATTTGACTCTGGACTGTAGTAATGGATCAACGTTTCATCCATTGACATATATCGCATGAAAAAAACCTTTTTATTTCGCCTAAACAGCTCCAAACAGCGCTCTGTATCATCAGCACGTTATTATTTTTGGTCAACAGTGAGCACAACACGGTACCCACGTCGAACAGAGCTTTCTCATGGACAAATATTCATGCAAAATAGTGAATACACTGCCCTCTGATATCTTTAAAGTGTCAGCTATCTCACGCAACTTCAATTTACGGTCTTCCAAAATTATTTTGTGCACTTTTTTAAAAAAGTGCACAGTGTTTTCTGGAACAACTGACGAATTTCAGCATCATCGATGTCTGTACAGACGCATTTAAAATTAGCAAACTAACACTTCTCTACCATTTGTCTCGCTGAAGCAGAGTCCGAATAACACTTGTCAAGCCATTGCTTTGCTTGAACGGTATTTTTTTTCATTGTTTTGAAAATTACAAAAGTAGCATCACTAAGACGAATGTAACTTGTAAACTAATGCTTGGAATGTCATGAAATTTTGACACATATCCGTTTAAGGTTGGTACTATCTAAAAATTATATGAATTTTTCAATAGTGGCGCCATCTATATATCATCCTACGAACTCATTTAGTAATGTAGTATTCTGGCATTGTTTCTTATTTAATTCCCAATGTGATATTTGTAATCCATGAAATCGGTGACTGGAAACTGAAAAAAAAGAACCTTCGAGCTAATTTTGAAGCACAACCAGGACCGAAAACGATACAAATCTGACGTAGCAAGGTCTGGAGAGTACGGTGGGTGTCAAGTAACTTAACAACGGAATTCTTCAAAGATCCTCGAAGCAACAACCTGTCCTACCGTTTAGGCCTTCGAGATTTAAAAATAAAAACTGAAATTTAGAAAAACAAATGCTTCTAATAAAAATAAATTATTTTTATACCTCCTTTCTTGAAGGTCCTTGAAAAATACATAATTTATTCGTATATGGAACAGACACGCCTGACCCTTACGAACAGAGAAGGTCTTGACCCGCGATTTGTAAAAGGGTGTTGCCTTTCTGTCGGAAATGTTATAAGAAATGACTGTTGTGTGGTTCCTAAATGTTCATGATTACCGCATTCCGTGATCTAGCCAATTAGGTATTGACAAAAATGTATAGGTTGCCGAAAACCGCCGCTTTCGTAATAAAGCTATCAAGAGCGGGTGGAAGAAATGTGATTTATGTATATTACTGAAGGTAATGTGTTATACATGAATAGACCCTACAAAGTTCAATGGTACGTATATAGTGTATTCACATAGTAGAGTAGAATTAGTCGATTTGTACCCCTAAACGAAAAGTAACTGACACTTCACCAAAAAAAATTGCTTTTTGTTGAGGAGGCTGAAAATATTAAATATCGTTTTTTGGCAACAATTTAAAATTATTGCTGCATTGTTTAAATCATTCGCAAGTGCGAAAATCAGGTTTTTTTGAAATAAAAATAGAACCGTAAACTATACAAAAAAATGTTTCAGATAAAAGATGTAACTAGTAAAAATCACTGCAAATCCCATCAAGAAATTTGCAAATCGGTTAATTTGTTTATCTGCAAAATTAAAAAAACCGTCAAAATGGCCCCTTATTTCAATTGTTTATAACTAAATATAAAGTAAGCCCCGCGACTTTAAAAATATTGGAAAATCTTGGTGGCGTTTGTTTTTTAAAAAAGCCGGAAATTTCTAATCGATATATTTTTATGTTTTTGCAAAAAGTAAATTGTTTATTAAAAACGTGTTTTCATAAAACAGCCCTTAATTTTTTTGTAAACATCATAGAGTAACGAATCAAAATGGATTCTCTTCTTGATGAGTTGGACTATCAAGTACATCGAAACATTAATTGAATTTCACAAATTTAATTGTTTAATGCTAATGGTATTGACAATCGTTGAATAATATTATTATATATAAGATAAGTCGCTTGGACTAATTTGATTAGTTGATTAGATTCCCAAAGTCATTCTTTTCACGAGCTACCTCAAATTAAAAAAAATATCATTCTACGATGTATAATTTCGGAGATAATCCGATTTTTTCGTGCGCTGTGATTTTGAAGCGACCGAAAACTGCGCGAGACTTCCGCTCCGTGCCGTCTCTTCTCGTTACTAAACCCATAATGTGTAACCCACACCGAAACTTACTTCAGAGCAAGATTTGATCTTAACTGTGTTAATAAAAAAAATGAATAATTATGTGAAAAAAAAAAAATCGGCTCCCATTACTTGGAGCTTTTTAATTGCATAAAAATGCATAAAAGGTCGGAAGTGCTGTGTACATAATTACCTAAGTAGCTGTGTAAGATTTCTCTAAATTAAACAATGCTCCATAATATCTCGGGCCACACCTTTCAAATATTTGTTTTTTAATGATTGAAAAACAGGAAAGGGTAAACCAGCAATAATTTATTAAAGATTTCTTCATTCGTACGGAAATAGTTTTTCGATGAATGAAGTCTTTCGTAATCTTTTTCCAGGTCGCGATTTCTTTCAACAAAATATGGGATTACTTTTCACGTTTTTTAAGCCACTCTTTCTCCCCCTCCGTTCATGTCATCTAAAATTATAGCTAAACAGGCCTTCTCGCGTCTAGATAACAGTTTGTGATTCACAATTCAATAGATATACAGTTTGTGTACAACAAGCCGCTCGGCCAGTTGTGAAAAGGACAATGCTACACTTCTCGTTCTACACACACAGGTGGTGAGGCCGGTCTTCCTATATTTGTGCCGGTCTTATTCCCTCTACCTTCGATGCGTGTGCGATTGCTTCTTATCTGTCGTCTCACTTCTGTTTGTCTTTTTTCATGACTGGCCGATGTCGCTTACACACGGTGATATGCACTGTAGACTCAGTTCCGTAGTTGGTACTGAGGTAAAAATTAACAGTAATACTGTTCATGTAAGGTTTAAAAAGTACTTGAATGATGAAACGTGAAGTCATGTGACAGATGTGTACGGTCTAACATGTAATTGCCACATCGGGCAAGCTATCGGGCATGTCGCACTTAACGGGTGGGTCGATGATTATGTGGTGAGGCGATTCGCATTTGTTCTCGATTTCAGATGGTAAAATAGTGAGTAGGTGTGGTTGTGGTTAACGATGATCTTATTGGATCGTGGCTTCTGTGACGTAATGCTACTCGCTTTTAGAATTTATTAAGTTGAAAGAAGCTATCGGTAAAATATCACGCTCGGTATATAAAATAACTGAATTAAAATTCAAATACCTCTTATTTAAACAGATAAATGTTCTTTATACGCGACCTGACTCTCTTTTCTGCTGGAACGAGATAAAAAAAAAAACAACAATAAGCCTAATTTACGCTTGTATTATAAATTTCAGTTGTAGGAGATATTTTCTTACCGCCGCTGGGTCATAAAGAAACGAGGAAGGGAGTCCCAGTTCCCAATGGTCTTAAAAAGGATACACGTGACATACTTCTTGCTGTGGGATGCAGTGGCGGCCGACTGATTTTGTCGGCGGGAAAATAAAATATTCAAAATCAAAAATATTATTTGTTAATACAATAATTCACACCGATTTATCAAATGAACGTCTTTAACCAGCAACTTCTTTTTAGTGGACCAGTTACCGTTCCACCTTCAGGCAAATAAGTATATATGTACATATACCAGGTGTGTAAATTAAGTAATGAGACTGGCAACGTAGCGCCCGATCTAGCAACACTGCGGACACGGGGCTTGGAAGGGCGGTAGGTTAACAAGTAATGCACCTTCAGTACAAGTTTGAACTCGTTAGAGTCATTTGTTTGTTCTAGTGCGTTTTAAAAATGAGTGACATTAATTTTGAGCAACGGTGTGCTATCAGATTTTGATTCAGACTTGGACACAGCCCAACGGATACTTTTGCCAAACTTCAACACGCCTATGGAGACATCGATTGAAGATGAACCATGCAGCGGAAGGCCTTCATCTCAAGAACCGATGAAAATGTCGATAAAATACGGGAACTTGTGTAGGTCGGTTAAAATAGGAGAGTAAATTTGACTAACTACTCAAGAGTAGGGGAAGAAAAATGAAGTTCCCCAAATAAATGGAATCGAAAAATGAACGGGTATTACTGTATAGACTAGGTGTTTGAGTACACAAAAAAACGCCAGTTCAGAAAAGGAAAAAGTCAATTGTCTTAACATTTCCACAAAATCTCAAAATCACTTTTACAGAGATGTTCTTCAAAAACCTCGAAAAGGGGTTATACGTGTGAGACCAAACATCAAGAACAACTGGATGTTGCATCACGACAATGCGTCTTGTCACGAGTAAACGAGTTTTTATAACCAGTAAAAATATTCCAGTGGCTGCTCAGCCTCCTCATTCGCCGGACTTGAGTCCTTGTGACTTTTTTCTCTTCCCGAGATTGAAAACTCGCATCGAGGAACGTCATTTTATGACCATAGGAAACATTCAAACGGCTGACCACCAGCTGAAGGCTATTCCAGTATATGAGTTCCAGCACTGCTATGAGGAATGGAAGAACCGCCTCGAGCGCTGCGTAGCTTCCCAACGAAGTTATTTTGAAGGAGACAATACTGAATTGTTATTATTCTATTCGAACATAAAAACTCAAACCAAAAAACCAGTCTCATTACTTAATTTACACATCTGGTTAGGGTATTCTATTTAAACAAAAATCGAGGTAATTGTCACTCGTACTTAATTTTTTAACACTTTGTATAACTAATGCTATATTTAAAAAATAGGATAGGTTTAATTTTTCCACAGATTTTTATCGAAAATAATAACGGAGTCAGAGGGCGTGGTCAAATCTCAACGAATCACCCTGTACAAAGCAGGAAGATGCAAATTATGCATCTCGCACTAGAAATCAGTAAAAAAACGGGAACGGCGGCACGTAACCGTGTCCTGCCTTCTAAATAATTAACCGATAAGGCAATGCGATTGTTCCTAGTTTGAAAAGTCCATTTTCCACTAGCACATACAGTGAGGGCGGCTCGACGCCTACGCGTCTCCGGGGAAATTTGCCACGTCGAGATTTCCTCTCTCATTTTAAAACGTTTATAAGTGGCGAAAAATGTTTTTCACTGTTCCGCACCGTCTGGTCGCCGCATTAAAAATACACTGCTCCAAAAGATTAAGGGAACAAAAAAAACTAAATTTGTTGGTGATTTTTGAAGGGATGTATCTCAGTGAAAAATGGTAGTATCTGAATTCTAAAAAAAAGCATTCTGAAGCTTCAAGTTTCTAGTATTTAGATCTTTCAGAAAAAAAAATTGTAAGATTAGGTTATCCCGCAATTTTAGGAAATAGCGCGAGAAAAAAGAAATTGTAATTTTTTTATTTATTTTTTTGGTCCACGGGCTTATGGATTTTTTTGTAATTAAATCAGTGTATAGCCGGATAGCTTGTCTGTTTAACTTCAAATTGCTTTTTCTACATTCTCTTTACATCAATTTGTTGCTGAGATATCTGGCTTTTAATGAAAAAGGATTCTTCTTTCTTTGATCATCGATATCTCAGGAACTAATGACCGCACAGAGAATGCAAAGGTAGTTTCAAAAACTGAAATAATCGCTCTACAAGATCCTTTTACTATTTTTTTTGAAAAAAACAATAGTTCGCTCTCAACATTGATTAAAAAATAAGAGAAAAAGGGAACTTTTTTCGTTGTTTTTGTAAATCTACTGTGTATTCACAAAATATATTAATGTGGAGACTAATATTTCCAGGTTTCTTACAGCTTACAGCTTAGGCTTTTTTACAGTTTCTGAACATTGCGTAATCTTCGTCAAAATAAAAAAGAATCATATTTTTCAACTTTTTTTACAATTCAGCATTAGTTGTTAAATTTGAAAAAAAGATCTGAAAATAATTTTAGAAACTTGAGGCTTCAACATATGTTTTTTTAAATCTAGATACGACCATTTTTAAATGGTCTTCTAAAAAATCACCAACAAATTTAAGAAATATTTTTGTTACCTTAATTTTTTGGAGTGGTGTATTTCGCGACGGAATTTCACTTTTTACATTCGGTGCTCTTTCGATGGTATCCATGAAATTCCTCCAAAAAATTATTAATTATGAAAAAAAAGCCGTTTAAAAAAAACACGATTTTTTTTGCACATTTTTTTTTAAATCAAATTTTCAAGGGGTTTCCGGTCTGCAATGGACCTGGACCCGGTGGCATAAATGTTTGAACTTTAAGTATACGTAGTTTAAAGATCGATTTTTTCCCTTATGCGTTCAAAATGGCGCCTGAACTGCAAAATTTTTTCGTAAAAAATCAAGAATATTTTATTGGAAAATGATGCACTTTTACAAAAAATTGTCAAGAATAAAAAGTTCTTAAAATCACTCAATGAATGCATTGGAGTTTTTTAAAAAATTTTTTTGAGCAACTTTTTGGATTCTGCAAATAGTCAATTTTTGCAAAATTTAAAAAATAGCGTTAAAAATTCTGAAAAAAAGTAAATTCTATGAGTGATTTTAAGAACTTTTTATTCTTGACATTTTTTTTGTAAAAGTGCATTGTTTTCGAGAAATAGATTTCAAAAGATCAAATTAGCATAGAAATTTAGAAATTTTTTTTGTCGAAAACAATGCATTTTTACAATAAATTGTCAAGAATAAAAATATTTTAAAACCATTCAAAGAATTCACTGGAATTTTTAAAGCACATTTTTTAAATTTTGCAAAAATTGACTATTTACAGTCCAAAAAGTTGCTCAAAAAAATTTGAAAAAATTGCAGTGCGTTTTGAGATTTTAAGAATTTTTTATTCTTGACAATTTTTTTGTAAAAGTGCATCATTTTCCAATAAAAAATAATTCTTGAATTTTTACGCAAAAATTTTGCAGTTCGGGCGCCATTTTGAACGCATAAGGCAAAAAATCGATCTTTAAACCACGTATACTTAAAGTTCGAACATTTATTCCACCGGTTAGTGAGGTTCAAGGTCCATTGCAGACCGGAAACCCCTTGAAAATTTAATTTAAAAAAAATGTGCAAAGAAATCGTGTTTTAAAAAAAACTGTTTTTTTTTTTCATAATTAATATTTTTTTTTTGAGGAATTTCATGGACACCAACGGAAAGGGCACGTCTTAAACTTCAAAAATATGTCCCTGTCAAATTTTTCTGTCGCAAATAGTATTAGTTATGAGGCGCTGAAGAGCGATGTACCGGGAGTGGCGTTTTCGGCCGAAACGGGTTAAAACAGTTTTATCTTCACGTTACCCCGGTTAATATCGCTCATCTCAAGTGCGCAGACAGGGATCCGGGCGGGCTCAAAGCAGCATTAGTATATACACATAATACGTATATTATCGTTACCCACGAAATAAGAAGGCCTCAGCGCTTACGAGTGACGTCACCACTCCGAGGTGAGATTGTTCCGTGTCAATGCAGTCGCCGGTGGACAACCATAGGCCAATAAGCCGTTTAGAATTCTAGTTTTAATCTTCTCCTGAACATGCCAACTTGGTTGGCGAAACGCGCGTCGAGAAAAGTATAGTAGTTCGGTGTTTCGTGGAAAATGTCCAGTTTTTTGTTTTTTGTTTTCGTTTAGAAATCATTTGAAATACAAATGTTATAGCGAAGTGTTACTACAAGTTGTATCTACAATAGTTCCTCATTTATAAACTAAATGAGGATTGCCAGTTTCGTTAGTTTTTGCGCTTTATAGCAAGGCAATAATTTTTTTTTCAAAGGAATTTTTGAGTTGTAGAATTCGTTTTAGTTCAGGTCGCAATGTGAACATAATATATAGTGACGATATTGTAAAAAATTCACACCGTATATATTGCAGTAAAAAAAGTAATCAAACTGGGTTAACTGAGCCGAATTACTCTTCACATCACCACCTGGGCGAAATTGCCTCAGAAAATAATCGGATCTCGTCGTAAAGGTCTTATAATCGGCAGAACGACCGATAAAATTAATACGCGCTTTTATGGACTCCCTATTTGCCATTCAGTTAGCGTAACTTCGGCCATTTCGGTAGCTTGCGAAGTAAAAATTTGCTGAATATTAAACATTGCAGGACGATTTTCAAAATTGTGGATAATTTCAGAATAATCGTTGGAGCATCTTTTGTTAACAGGTCACCGATTATTCGTGAAAAGCACAGGCAGACAACCGTTATATTACAGAATGTAAAGCTAAATGGAATAAATCCAATACCTCCATATACGAGGTGTGTAAATTAAGTAATGAGACTGGCAACGTAGCGCCCGATCTAGTAGTATAGTACAATTAGGATTTAGCCGAAAAGTAACTGACACTTCACCAAAAAAATTGCTTTTTGTTGAGGAGGCTGAAAATATTAAATATCGTTTTTTGGCAACGTTTCGATGTACTTGATAGTCCAACTCATCAAGAAAAGAATCCATTTTGAATCGTTACTCTATGATGTTTACAAAAAAAATTAAGGGCTGTTTTACGAAAGCACCTTTTTAATAAACAATTTACTTTTTGCAAAAACTTAAAAATATATCGATTTGAAATTTTCAGCGTTTTTTAAATACACCGATACCTACATTTTCCAATACTTTTAAAGTCACAAGGCTTACTTTATAATTAGTTTTAAACAATTGAAATAAGGGGCCATTTTGACGGTTTTTTTCAATTTTGCAGATAAACAAATTAACCGATTTGCAAATTTCTTAATGGGTATTGTAGGGTTTTTTACTAGTAAAATTTTTTTTTAACTGAAACATTTTTTGGATAGATTACGGTTCTCTTTTTATTCCAAAAACAACTGATTTTCGCACCTTTGCGAATTATTTAAACAATGTAGCAATAATTTTAAATTGTTGCCAAAAGACGATATTTAATTTTTTCAGCCTCCTCAACAAAAAAGCAAATTTTTTTGGTGAAGTGTCAGTTACTTTTTTTTTCAGGGGTACAAATCGACTAATACTACTCTACTATAGCGTCTCCAGCGTTGTGTGGCTTCCCAAGGAAGTAATTTTGAAAGAGGCAATACTGAATTGTAATTCTATTCGAATAAAAAAAAAATTGAAAAAACCAGTCTCATTACTTAGTTTACACACCTCGTATGTCCATACCTGTCAATGATTTTTTTTTCAGAATTTAAAAAAAAAATCTTATATTCATAAGTATAAAAAAAAATATTGGATTAAGGGCCGCTAGAATGGCCAGCAAAGTCATCAGGTGTACCAGTATACACATCATTTGTATTAGTTTATTACAGTAGGTCGATTTTAAAAAAATCTCCCGCTCCTTTGCGTGGAGATTGGAAAAGGGCATATCGTTACACACACGGGCTCAGGCCCTTATCAATTTACCGATATCCCTATCTTGATAATTAAATCGTCCAATCTGGACCGCCTGAATATGATTATGGAGTAATTCAATTTTATACCTTCATATTAATGAGCCTCTCTGTATGCGAGCCATTGTTAAAACTTCATTCAGTTAGCTAGGCTAGCGTGCTCGGGGAGCTGCATATTAAATACGTGAACTGCAGTGCAGTTTCTGTACAGCGACACGCGTTTTTCGGTTAAAATTCCAGGCAGACTCACTGGCGGATCCAGGGGAGGGGGCATGGAGGGTATCTCCCCCCCCCCCCCTTGGCACCCTTAGAAATTCCAAAAGGTATTCTTGTGATAGTCGGTATTTTTGTATAAATGGATTTTTCATTGAAATTCTGAAGTGCCAGGAAAACGCGTAACCTTGAAAATTTTCAAAATTTTTGCCTGCGGCGCCAATATGGACCCTCGTGGGTCATATATTGCTTTATCACTAAAATGAACCCCCCCCCCCCGAGAAGCCTTCTGGATCCGCCTATGGGTAGACTTCTATAAATAAAAGTGGTAGAAGAAATGATTACTCCATAACTAAAAAACTAATTTACTTTACATCTACGTAGTAGAGATAAGCACTAAGCCATAAGAATCAGGGCCGCACTTATTTCATAGTACGTCACTGTGAGAAATACGAAAAAAATACTTGTGTCCCCGGATTGAGTTACCTATAGTGAAATGGACAAACAATTTCATTTTTCGACAAAAAGTCATTCTTCATTAAAAATTTACTTGCCTTGAAACGTCCCGAAAGTTAGTTGTTTGTCCAAGTTAACATCCAGGGTGTTAAAAATAGCAAAAATTAAATAATAATGAAGAGTAAAGTACCTTAAATATTAACGCTATGTAAAAAAGTTATTAAGAAAAAATTATTTGCTATTAAATTTAATACTCAAATATGAAAGCATGGACTACTAGTCAATATTACGTATTTTGAAGAGATTCCGCAATTCTTATCATTGTTATACATTTGAAGTATAGCCATTTTCCTTTAAAAAAAATTATATTTACTAAAGGCGCAAACATAATAAGAAATAATAAACCCAAAAAATATTATTGAAACATTTCTTTTGAAGAAACAGCACGTCCAGATAATCATTTAGTCAATCAACGCGGTAGTTAACAAGTTGCCTTTACACTATTTCTTCTAGAAGTCCCTATTGCAATTGTTCTAATTATTTTTAATTCTACCATAACTTTCTCAAGATTTTTCAAGAAAAAAATGACACGTTACTGACTAGGTTAAAGACAAATACGAACATGCGTCGAAAACAATTGAAATCCGCACGTACAGCGTATTGAAATATTGATTAAGACACCTTTAAAACTTTTAGAAAGAACGTTGGACTTTTATTATTTTTTAATTATTATTAATAGTAATTTCAGTAAATGAAAATTAAAATATTTTCCTCAAACTAAATTAATTACAAATAATTAAAATTGCCCACCAAATTTCAATTTGATACGACTTGGCATAATTATATTAAAGGAAACACTGTTTGGAATATAAAATTCAACATCCCGTATTTTTAAAACAAAGCCGTTTAGGACCTATATTTTTAGAAATTAAGATACATAGGAATACGGTATTTTATATGTGACGCGAATCATATTCCCATTTCTTTCAAGCTTTTATTTAAAAAAAAACGTCGTTTTCAGCAGTTTTTTGAGGTTATCTCCAAAATCCGTTGGTTAAACCTCTTTTTTTGTAGCAAATTCGGATCCAGCAGGCCAAAATACATAGAAACAAAGTGTTTTTGATGTGAAGCAAATATTTTTTTGTTCTTCTCAAGCTTTTACCACCGAAAGATGTCGTTTTCGACAGTTTTTTGAGGTTATCTTCAAAATTAGCTACGGAACCCCTATTTTTTATGACGAATTCGGATTCAGCAGCACAAAATACATAAGAAAAAGTTAGTCTCCATCCCAGAACCAGACACTTTTTTTGTGGGCCTCTGTGTTATTATGTATGTCTAAGGAGCAATGACATTTCAATGACAATTTTATTTCAAGGAGGCAGAACTTCAATGGTCAATAGATTGACCTCTACTGGTTGTCTCATATTTGTAGCTGAGACCCATTCTAGGAGCATTGGAGCAATGGAGCACTCCAACACATTTACCGATAAATTAAAGACTTGTTAACTGCTGTCTTTCAAGGTCGTACTAAGCAGACATTTTGAAAATTCAAGGCCACCAGGATCGCCTGATCTGAACCCATCGGGTTTTTGAATTTGGGGTTAAAAATGTATTATAAAACATTGCGGATATATGCCGGCGTAATTTAAAACTGACGACGACGGCGCTTTTTTTTTTTGCTTTTAAATCTCGAATACTGTAAACGTTGCAACGCGTGTAAAAATCTGTAAATTGCCTTGCGCCAACAGCGCTTAAGCGCAGCTTGTTTACAATTCCGCCGGTAGAAATTAAACATGGAGGAATTTAAGGGATACTTTACAGTTCCCGCAGCGTGCAGAAAAACAATAAGCGCGTATAAATAAAAGTTGTTTCTCGCGAAGCTCGATTCATGTGTCGCCTCTCGCATTACGGCGAAAACAAAAGCAAACAGGACGGAGTTCGGAATGAACAAAAGCCCTGAAATTTTGTTTTCTCGAGCAGATATCGCCGACCAACGGCTTCCGTGCCCTCGAAATGTTGTTTTTTATATTTCAGTGTACGGATGTAGGGGAAGTTGGGGAATTACAAACAAAACCACCGTCATGTGAAGCACTGAAAATGTATTTTTAAAATACTGTCGCGAGAGTCTGTTTACACACACCGATTTCTGATTACCACGATTTTATTGTTCGTTACAATTTAGCAATGTTTTGCGCATTCGAAACTATTTTAAATGTTTATATATTTTTATATGTTTATACAGTATGTCCCCGTATCGAATTTAATTGAAAAAAACACGTGTTTTTGATTTCTCAGAAAAAGTCACTCTTGATGATTTGCCCTGCTTGATTTCAAAGCCCCAAATCGCAAATTACTTTTTATATAACTCAAACCGTTCTCGAGATAATACCATTTTTCTTCATAATTTGGACGTCATTGCAAAATATCACTGACAACTGCTGACAACTAATAAGTCAGTATAACTTAAAATCGAATCTTCTTCATTTTGCTACTATTTATATGCTATAATGTTGACTCTAGAACAAAGAATTTATTTGATTCAATGCTACGGAACTGGGGAAGAGTGCTATCGTGTTGTTATTAATAAATTTAACGGAAAATACCCGGAAGTTAGCATTTCTAATGTCGGAGCGAAGAAGTTGGTGACCAAGTTCTTAGAAACAGGCTCTGTTTTAGATACTAAAAAATAAAAAAAAATAATGTTGAATGAAGATGATGCTGCTTCAGTTCTTGCCCTCCATTCCGTGAGAGAAACTCCAAGATTATCACTTAGAAGAAGGGCAATTGAAAATGAAATAAGTAAATCGCATTTATAGAGAATTTTCAAGCAGAACCGGATTTTACCACTTAAACCAAAATTCAGGCACACCTTAGAGGAGGGTGATGAAGCCAAACGTTTGGATTTTTGTTTGGAGATGGGCAACAGAGTTTTAAATGACGTAGGATTTCATAAGAAAATTTTGTTCTCCGATGAATCTACTTTTTCAACAAACGGCGTCGTTTCCTCTCAGCATTGCCGGCCTATTGGAGTGAAACAAATCCCCACTTTACTATTTCTTGTCGAAGACAATATTTCAAAAAAAGTTAATGTGTGGTGTGCGGTTTCATATACAAATGAAGCATTATTGGTCCATATTTTTTGAAAAAAAATTTTCAGCTATTATTTATTTTACAATTGTGACAGTCAATTGGCAAAAGTTTGACAACAACAATGTGTCATTTCGAACTTCAACATAACCGCTGTACTTCTCTCGTTTATAGTCAGATTTGATGTTTTTTTTTTTTTGGATACTTTGGATTTTTTGGAACAATATTCCAGTCACGTTAAAACCGATTTAATCTATTTTTTTAATTACGGGCTCTAGTCATAAGTCTTGAGTAACAATCCTGCTATACAGTCCTGATGGCACACCAATTAACGCAACCCATGATAATAATAATGATATTTTGGAACAATTTTTATTTCAGGAAATGAACAACGCCCTCCAAGTGCTTACTAATGTTTTCAATTCCATGAAAAGAAGAATGGGAACATGGAAGGTGGATAGTCCAAGCATAGCTTTTGCTGTCAAACCTTCTTCTTGTAGAAGATGCATTACATTTATTACATTATTTAGATACATTGCATACATTTTTTTTATAAAATTTTTAGTCCAGTCTGTGAGCTGGGAGACTAACTAAGTTTGGTTTAGCTACTCGAATTCAAAAATTGTTTTGCATCATGTTCTATGAACCTCTAAAGCCATTCGTGACTATCAACCAACTTGGCAAACCCCCCTCAGACCACCCCTATACTATAAAACACACCCCACTCTCACCCTCATTATTAGAGTGGTATTTAATTTTTGAAAAAATGACAATTAAGCATCGAAAGTGGGTTCTAGGAGGTTTTTTTGGGTCGGTGATCATGAATCCGATGTCATTTCCCCGGAAAATTCATGCCACGGCCGGGAAAACTAAAAAATTGGGTCACTTTTGCCGGATTTAATCATTGTTCACGCGATTTGCGTTTTTTACCTCATAAAGATATCCAGCAGCGTATAATGATAACACATAACGAAAACCCATGTAAATTTTCTGGAAAACTATTAAAACTTTCCGGAAAACCCGGAAAGACAATTTTTCAATTTTATGAAAATGATCGTGTGATAAGTCGCTATAGGGGTTTTTTGGTGCGCTGATCATGAATCCGATGTCACTTTCCCGAAAAATTCATGCTTTCAAATTTTCAAATTCAAACTTTTTTTGAAATACCTTCATTTTATCATTAATTACATGTTAATTTCAGCAATTTATGACATAACATTCTCAATCAGCGCCACAAAAAGCCCAGGTTTTCCGGAAAATGTTCATAGTTTTCCAGAAAATGTACATGGTTTTTCGTTATGCGTTTTCATTATACGCTGCTGGATATCTTTATGACGTAAAAAAACGCAAATCGCGCGAACAATGATACAATTTTCGAAAAAGTGACAAAATTTTCCAGTTTTCCCGGCCATGGCATGAATTCTCCGGGAAAGTGACATCGGATTCATGATCAGCGCCCCAAGAAACCCCTATAGCGACTTATCACACGACCATTTTCATAAAATTGAAAAATTGTCTTTCCAGGTTTTCCGGAAAATTTTCAGTTTTCCAAAATATGTACATGGGTTTTCTTTATGCGTTATCATTATACGCTGCTGGATATCTTTATGAGATAAAAAACGCAAATCGGTGAACAATGATTAAATCCGCAAGTGACCCAATTTTCCAGTTTTCCCGACCATGGCATGAATTTTCCGGGAAAATGACATCATATTCATGATCACCGACCCAAAAAACCTCCTAGAACCCACTTTCGATGTTTAATTGTCATTTTTTAAAAATTAAATACCATTAAGAATGAGGGTGAGAATGGGGTGTGTTTTATAGTATAGGGGTGGTCTGAGGGGGTTTGCCAAGTTGGTTGATAGTCACGAATGACTTTAGAGGTTCATAGAACATGATGCAAAAAAAAAATTTTTGAATTCGAGTAGCTACACCAAACTTATTTATTTGGCCTAATTCCCCGGCTCACAGACTGGATTATTTTTTATCGATTTCATGGATTTTATCGATTTCACAGAAACTCGATTCCCACAAGACCAATGGGTGGCCCTTTAGTCAATAATTCCCTTGATACAAACTGGGAATGGCACGCCTCTGGAATGGTGCGCCTCCGCGCACACTTGTATCAGTCGCTTTGCCATTGGTCGCGTCAAGGACATTTCCACGTTAAGAAGGAATTATCCGGACAGTCCGCTTTCCGATTCCAGTTCCTTCAAACTCGATCATTAACATCGTTTGTCGCTGGAATGTTTGTCCTCGACATTGTCGAGTACTGTTACCTATAGAACGTCCTTGTCAGTGCCCTATTTATGTAATTAGAACCTCACAATAACGGCATTCCACTCCATTCGCAATATACACATACTCATAGTGTTCCCCGATTGTAATTAATTAGAGACAGCAATTTAGTTCGGATACACATGGAAAGACAACACGTTGTGTGGAGGTATTGGAGGCTGCCGAGCATAAAATGTCACGCTGATTGAAACTAATTTAAATAAATTGATTGGTAGGAAGTTTAAATACCCTTACATTAACCTATATATTGTAAATTTTAGACTCAGCAAAATGAAGGCAACAGAGAACAGAATCATACGAGGTGTGTAAATTAAGTAATGACATTGGCAACGTAGCGCCCGATCTAGCAACACTGCGGAGGCGGGACTTGGAAGGGCGGTAGGTTAACAGGTAAAGCACCTTCAGTACAAGTTTAAACTTGTTAGAGTCATTTGTTTGTTCTTTGTGACTGTTTTCGTAAACCGATTTTTTCTAGTGCGTTTTCAAAATGAGTGACATTAATTTTGAGAGAGACAGTGTTTTTTCAAGAGGCCAGGTTTTTCGGCGGTTTAAGGCATTCTCAGAAGGAAGAGAGTTGATTGAAGATGAACCACGCAGCGGAAAGCCTTCATCTTCAAGAGCCGATGAAAATGTCGATAGAATACGGGATCTTGTGCGTTCAGATCGTCGGTTGACGACAAAAATGATCGAGGAAGAATTAAATTTGAATCAGACCACTCTTCATCAGATTTTGACTAATATCCTAGGAAAGATAGAAAATTTTTTCAAAAATTATTGACAATTGCCGGGTCATTTTTCGAAAACACCTTTTTTTTAAATTTTTGCGAATTGCGCCAAGAGTTATGAATATTTTTTGATAAAATTTTTACTGTAAGTAGCCGCCGAAAAGAGCTACAATTTGGAAAGTCCGTACGACTTTCGTAAGCTGAGTAATTAGATAGTAAAAAAAGGGACAATTTTCGATGGTTTTTATTTTTTTTTTGCAAAACGTTGTTAACCGATTTTAATTTTTGAAAACTGATTTTCATCGTCTTTTTTAAGCGCTATAACGTGCCATTTTTTGTTTTTCTGAAATAATTTTTTTTGTACTTAAAATGTGAAAAAACCGTTTTTTTCACACGTTTATGAATTTCTTTGGTTATGTTCCTACAAACCGATTTGATCCAAAACTAGTGCATTCAAATTGCACTATTTTTTTACCTAATTATCCATTTTTTTTAACGCTTGAGGAATTTTTTGAAAAATTGGACCTATTTTGGCTATCTTTCCTAGGCTATAACGAATTGGAGATGAGAAAAATCTGCACAAAAATGGTTCCAAAAAACCTTTCATAGGAACAAAATGACATCAGGAGAGAAAGGTGTATTGACTTTTTGGAATCGATTGAAAACGATCCCCATTTTATGGAATATGTCATTACTGGTGATGAGACTTGGATGTTTGAGTACGCCTCGGAGACCAAGCGCCAAAGCATGGAATGGCACACTTGAAGTTCTCCAAGACCCAAAGGAGCAAGAATGAGCAAGTCGAAGATCAAATGCATGGTGATTTGCTTTTTTGATAGCCAGGGAATTGTCCACAAAGAGTTTGTGCCTCCAGGCCAAACGGTAAATCAACCTTTTTGCAGACAGGTTCTTGAAAACTTCGAAAAAGAATCAGGTTGCATCACGAGAATGCGCCTTGTCACGCATCCATTTCACTAAACGAGTTTTTAGTCAGTAATAACATTCCTGTAGCTCCTCAGACTCCTTATTCGCCTGACTTGAGTCCTTGTGACTTTTTTCTCTTAGCGAGATTGAAAAATCACCTCAAAGGACGTCATTTTGGTACTATAGAAAACATTCAAACGGCTGTAACCGACCAACTGAAGGCTATGAGGAATGGAAGAACCGTCTCCAGCGCTGTGTGGCTTCCTAAGGAATTTATTTTGAAGGAGACAATGCAAATTGTAATTCTATTCGAATAAAGAAAATTAAAAAAATCAGTCGACTTAATTTACACACCTCGTATTTCAATTTTTAATGGATACAACACACAAATAGAAACCAACGGACATTTCAATCAGTGGCGACTGTGGAATTTCAGATTCTCGTATTTTCGACTTCAAACAGAAGTTGCGAAAAATATTTTTCATGCATAGTAGTTATATTCACATGGTAATTCTGAAAAAAAAGTTTCACACGAAAGTTGCATATAAACAAAACAACTGCATACAGTTGCTACGTACAGCTAGAATAGATTGAACGCTAATTCGTTAGGAAATTTAATGAAGGCTGCGCTTGACAACTCGCTTGCTTAGCTGATGAATATCATTAGAGGAAATACGCTGGACATCCATTGGTCTTCTGACGTATGATATATCGCGTTTCTAACTGGTGACAACTAATTTGTTGCTTCGATGACAGCGCACCGAATACGATCGAAGCGAGTAATGGAAACGATGCAGACATCCAGGGTGGCCACAACCAAGTTACACAGTTCCGTAATTAGAAAATGCCACAATAAATATCAGCGATGATGGTTGTGTATAAAACAATTGTTAAAACTGTTAAAACTCCTAAAACTACCAAGTTCAGAAACGAAGCTATGTTGATTTTTACTTTAATATGAACCTAAATATCCGTGGATTAAACACAATCTTTTGAATCATCGATGTAACACGTAATTTGTAAATATTATGAGCAAATTTTATAGGACAAACAACGAGATCAATATTAACTAAGATTAAAGAACACATGGCCTATTTAAAAAATGGAATAACACAGAAATTCCTGCACTAAACAGGATTCAGGTAACGAATACATAGCTTAAAAAATATAAACTTCATTCCCATAGTTCAGCTTTATCCGATTGTTTTTGAGACTGTACTAAATCCGCATGGAACCTGGCACGAAACCCCTGGTTAGATTAAGAAACGCCACTAAATCACCGTTTTGCCTAAAATTTTTGTTTTTAATGGGGATAGATCAAATATTGGAGATACATATAAAAGAATGGCAAAAAAGGGAAACGTAACGTTTTTTTTTTGTGGTAACAAGCACGAAATGAATATTTTATTGAGCCCTTACACGTGACGACAATGATGTCGTGATCTCGGATGTCATGCAACCGGCGGGATGGTTTTTTATGATAAATTGTTTGCTTTCTGTAAATCATTTTGTGGCGTATAAAAAGTAACGACGATTTCGTAAATGTATAAGTAAACAAACCAATAAATTTTTCAATAACGGTATAATGTAGGTTTTACAACCCTTACTATACTGTGTGGTTCAAAATAATCTTCACATTTCTAGACAGAGTCGAGGTCTTTGCTGTTTTACTCTTGTAGTTAGGAAATGAAAAAACGATCAATCAATTTTTTGATTGGAAGCGATTACATTATTACTCTAAAACTTATTGGTCAACTACGAGTTTTGTTCTCAATATACAGGGAGTGGCAAAAAAACTCGACGGTTTTGCAACCCTTAATATACTGTATGGTTCAAAATAATCTTCACAGTTCTAGACAGAGTCGAGGTCTTGGCTGTTTTACTCTTGTAGTTAAGAAATAAAAAGAATAAACCAAATTTTTGATCGGAAACAATTACATTATTACTCTAAAACTTATTAAATCAACTACTAGTTTTGTTCTTCATATATAGGGAGAGGCAAAAAAACTTGAAAAAATGAAAATGTATGACACCCGAATTTAAAAAAATAAAATGCATGATCAGGCCAACTGATTCTCAATTAGCCAACAATTGACTTCTTGGCAACAGGTAAATATATCTACAAATTCATTGGGTACATTGTGAATTAGTTCTGCAGTTTATTTAATTTCGCAGGATTTTTTCCCTCAAATAAGGAAATAGTCCAGCGGTGTAAGATCTGAAGATCTCAGAGGCCACTCTATTAGCTCTCTTCCACCTCTCCAGTCCCCACGAAAAATTGACTCAAGTAACCCCAAACAGGTTGAGCAAAGTACGGTACGGTGACGTTTTGTTGAAACCAGAGGGCACTGTTTGGTAAATTTTCACCTGTTTCGGTCTTATTAAGTTTATGTAATACTTCTAACGCTCTCTGTAAAATTACTGCGCATATTGATTGTATCTCCAACACAGGAGGATAAATGGTCATTAACAACGTCTAATCAGTATTTAAGCTCTGTTTGACATGATGTAGCTCTCACAACATTATAATATGATGCAGCTCATAGATGAGCATACACATTATCCTCTGTAACGTCAAGAGGATCGCGATGAATCCCCGCATAGTTTGCTTTAACTATTAATTTACCAATTACTGTCATGTACGGCAGTGTTATGTGCCTGTTCGCTTCCCTTGAGCTCTGAGCAAATAAATAATTGACCACATGCGTAAAACAATATTAGGGCCAATATGGAACCCTTTTAAAACATTTGAGAAAATTAATTTGGCCTCAGTTGTTTCGAAAAAACTAACCACTCAATAAGTTCGTAGGATGACAAATAAAACAACAACTTTAAGGTAAAATTCAATTCAATCCATCAACAGAATCTCCTCCAAAAGTGGTACATTCATTCCGACGCTTCTCTAACAGTTCTGTGCCTTTTTATAGAACAATTTGTCCAACTATTCAAAATATGCTTCAGTTTTGGCGATCAAGATCTATGTAATATTCACTATTCATCCTTTTTCACTTTTGATTTTTGAGTCGATGAATATTATATCATGCGCATCCCAAAATACGGACGACATAACCTTCCTAGTCGACTTTTGTCCACTGTCGACTCAGCTGACTGCCGATTTGACTCTGGAGTGTACTGATGGATCCATGTTTCATCCATTGTCACATATCGCATCAAAAATCCTTTTTATTTCGCCTAAACAGCTGCAAACAACGCTCTGTTTCATCAACACGTTGTTGTTTTAGGTCAGCAGTGATCAAACGCGGTAGCCACTTCGAAAAGAGCTTTCTCACGGACACATGTTCATGCAATATAGCGAATACACTGCCTTCTGATATCTTTAAGGTGTCAGCTATCTCTCTCAACTTCACTTCACGATCTTCCAAAACGGTTTTGTGCACATTTTTTATGTTTTCTGAAACAACTGCTGAATTTGGGCGATCAGAGCTTTCAGCATCATCGGTGTTCGCATCATCGGAGCAGAGTTCGAATAACATTTGTCAAGCCATTGCTTTGCTTGAACTAATGGTCGGAATCTCATGAAATTTTGACACATATCGGTTGAAAGTTGGTACAAATAGTCTGTAGTTTTGGTGTAACCCCTTAATTATGGAACGCCCTGTATATCCAATGATAATATTTTTATTAAAAAGATCTGTTATTATATGGCAATATTTCCTTTAACCTGACACTCCTACGGTAATTTTTGAAACAGTCGACGTAATGCCAATAATACTGTAGTCGTAAAGCCCGCTAACACATAATATTGGTCACGTGACATAGCGCTCGACTCATGAATAATTGAACGAGGCCCCGCCTCGGTTTGGTTGGAGGTTTTCAGTTTGCTGTATTAAAACTTGTACATTTGCCGCATTAGGCATGTATGAAATGGACGAACTTGTCGCGGCAATTCCGAGTACAGCGCTATCTCTGGACCGACGCGGTTACAAGGAGGCATTTCCTCGTTGTTTTTATCTGAATGGTCGCTGAGTGTTGCCATTCGCAGAATAGCGCGGTAACTATTCCAGAACTTGCAAATTCTCGAGGTGCTGATGTTGTCAAAGACGGTTGGGAATTGTGGAAATTAGAAAGGAAATCCTATAAAGACGGAATCAAATGGGACTTGGAGACGAACAATTTGAACGCCCAACATAAGAATGTATACCGGGCGGTATAAAAGTATCAAATAATGGCTTTAACTTTGTTATTTGCAAAGTTAAAAAAAGTTCAATATAAAACTTATTTTGTTCATTACCATGTATGTTTTAAGTTTTTTAGTTTGTTGATATCTTCTTTTGTTTTGTTCCTATGGCAACCATTTTTTTTTAAATGGCACCCATACATTTTTTTTTCGTTATGAAAAAAGCATATTTTTCTCTATTCAGTCACAAAATTTTGCAATTTAAAAAAAAAATAAGCGATAAAAAAATTATTTATTACTATTCACTCGTCACCTCTAATAAGGGAAAAAGGCATGTAGTTTTAAAACAGAAACATTACTTTTGCTAAAGAATGTCATGTAAATTTGGCATTTAAATTAATACAAACTAAGAATAAATAATTATTGTCGGTTTAAAAGTTTTTGTTTGACATTCTTGCAAATTATTAAATTTGAAGACATGGCACATTTGAGTGAGAGACAACGTATTGAAATATTAATGATTTATGGGTACGGAAATAGGAAGAGAACTCAAAGCGAAGTGTGTACTGTATTCAACGGAATTTACACAGATACTCCTGTATCTCAAGGAACAGTCTGTCAACTAATTGAAAAATTTCGAGAAACTGGTAACGTTAAAGACGTGAAAAGACCTGGCAGACCAAAATCGGCAACAAGTGAGGAAAAAGCGTTAAATTTTCTGTTGACAATTGAAGAAATGCCACAATTGTCATCGAGGGAAGTCGCAGACAATTTAGAAATTAGCCATGTTTCTGTGCTTAGAATTTTAATAAAAGAACAAATTCATCCTTATAAGCTTCAATTAATACATGAATTGAATGAAGATGATTTTGATAGACGGGTGGATTTCTGTGAGTACACGATGGAACGATGTAATGCAGATGAGAATTTTGCTTCAAATATTGTATTCTCAGATGAAGCGACCTTTATGCTAAACGGCACATTAAATCGACATAATTGTCGGTATTGGGCGAGAGCGAAACCACACTGGGTGCAAGAAGCACACACACAATATCCGCAAAAATTAAATGTGTGGGCAGGCATTATAAGAGGACATATCATAGGCCCATTTTTTCTTGATGAAACCCTTACAGCTGATCGATATCTTCAACTGTTAAAAACTCAGGTCATACCTACCTGCGATCACAGCCTTATTCCCGGGTGAAAATGGAGGTATTGACAATATAATTTTCTTCCAACAAGATGGAGCTCCTCCACATTTTGCGGTACATCATGTTAGAGAGTACTTAAATCATGTTTTTCGAAACAGGTGGATCGGCAGAAGAGGATCTATTGAGTGGCCTGCCAGATCTCCGGATTTGACGCCCTTAGATTTTTCCTGTGGGGTCATGTTATCAATAGTGTGTTCAAACAAAGACCTCGTAATTTGGAGGACTTAAAGGTGCGAATAACTGCTGAAATGCGCAGAATACCTGCAGAGGTGTTACACAGAGCTACTACCGTAGAATTTAAATACCGTTTGGGTCATTGCTTGGCCGTCAACGGAGCTCAGTTTGAACATCTGATTTGGTATTGCTGTTTTTTTTTTTTAATATTTAGTCTACCTTTGTTACTCTATAAATTTAATTTGATCTAAATTTTAGTTTTGTGAAATTAATGAATTAATTGTGAGTGAATAGTAATAAATAATTTTTTTCTCGCTAATTTTTTTTTTCAAAAATTGCAAAATTTTGTGACTGAATAGAGAAAAATATGTTTTTTTCCTAACGAAAAAAAAAGTATGGGTGCCATTTAAAAAAAAATTGGTTGCCATAGGAACAAAACAGAAGAAGATATCAGCAAACTAAAAAAACTTAAAACATACTTGGTAATGAACAAAATAACCTTTATATTGAACTTTTTTTTAACTTTGCAAATAACAAAGTTAAAGCCATTATTTGATACTTTTGTACCACCCGGTATATGCAACTTTCGTTGGATGAATTGGTCGTCAAAGGTAGTAGGATTGGCCACGGATGACGTGGGAGTTGATGGTTTAAAGCATTCGTTTTATAATTGCTTTAATCATTACTTTTGGACCCTTAAGAATACGAGAAAATGGTAACAAACTAACGTTAAATGCTTCTCATAACTCATTAGCCATAAAAAGTTATATTAAATCATTGTGGTTTCTTTCAGCAGTTACGGTTGTTTGCAATATTGCTCTGATGATTTACCTTCTCAAAACCGCAAGCTGAACACCAATTGTTTTTTGATGTAGAGAAGTTTCCACAATGACATGGGTGTTTTTGGAAGACCATTTCCTCATGTTTTGTTCGTTTAATTTCCTTTAAAGATGACAACATACAGAAAAATGGGCCTTACATAATTCCCCCTTAAATTTAAAATTTCTTAGCCTCAATGTGAAAGAGCTAAGTCAACAAGAATTATTGAGAAAAAACTACCGATTCAGCACCTCCACTTGCGTGAGGGTGGAAGAAAAAAGATTATTTATACCGATCGGAATTAGATTTGTAATGAGAAAGATTCATGGTTATCTCACCTCACGCATTAAGAATTCAATGCATATTTTACCTGCGCAAATGGAAAGGTAGAGACGGTGAGATAAAATGATTTTTGCTGCTCTTAAGTCTTTTATTTTCCCGTTTTATCGCCTTCACGGACGACTGCCGCGAGGAAGTTACATTTCATTTATTCAATTGGAAATATTGGAACTACGAGGAATCTGAGGAAGCGTATTAGATATTTTCGTGGGCCTGAGAGTTAATCCCCAGCGGCGGAGTAAACAGGGGGTGAACAACGTTATTTTCTTTTAATTGTATGCGATAAAAATATTTTCAATTTGAAAAGGAAATTTTTTTAATGAACACGATAACTGCGGGTAGTTTTTGATAGAGGATTAAGTATTGTAACGTTTTTAAAAGCACATTTAAAACACAATTTTACTAAAACACAGTGGCGAAATAAACTACTGACTAACTCTGATATCAATTCATATACAACAATTTATATCTGAATTTATATTGGTATACGCTTTACAAAACGCGTATTCAGTCTGTTGTAAAAAAAATTGGAATGACCAAAGTGACTATCCCCCTGAAAAGACAACACTCTGTATAAATGTTAAACTGTTAATATTTACATATTTGTGCAGTATATCTTTAAGTGCAGTAGATTGTTACGAAATTTCAAAAATTAACTACCAAAAAAATACCTATTACGAAAAAAATATGGAAAAAAAATTAACGTCGTTACAATTTTTAACAACCTATATCTCCGAAACAAAACGTTTTTGACGATATATTTATAAGAACTTTCTATCTTACAATTAATTAATTAATTATCACAGGCCGACAAGATTTTAACCCAGAAACCAGAATATATTTTCCAAAGTTTTTTGATGCGCTGAATCCGACTCCGAGGTCCAAATCTCTCAATTGGCTCTGGTTTTCGAGATATCCTAACCTAAAAGTGCAAAAAAAGCGATTTTGGTCTATATTTGAGGTTACGTAGCATCACAATTTTTTTCTCCTCAAAAAACTATGAAAAGCATCTTAAAGTACAAGCCTTTGTCTTTTAAATGCCGTTGAGTTTGCTCAAATATCTTCTTTTTTTTTTCGTTGAGATATGGCATTTTGAAATTTGTATGTTTGTGAATTTCTCTATAATTGAAAATCTATTAAGGATCGCGTGTACATCAAACAATCGATTGGTTTTTTGATTAGAAAACACTGAACATGTTTGAAATTCAATAATAGGTCCATGTTTTCTTATGTAAAAAGAACTTGAGGAAAATTTTGGAAATCTGTCCTTGGATTCTGAACAAACTGCTATTGAATTTCCAACATTTTCAGTGTTTCCTAATCAAAAAAAACAATCAACTGTTTGATGTACACGTGGTCCTTAATGGGTTTTCAAATATCGAGAAATTCACAAACATACAAATTTCAAAATGCGATATCTTAACGAAAAAAAAAAAGATATTTGAGCAAACTCAACGGCATTTAAAAGAGCAAGGCTTGTACTTTAAGATGCTGTTCATAGTTTTTTGAGAAAAAAATATTGCGATGCTACATAATCTCAAATATAGGCCAAAATCGCTTTTTTTGCAATTTAAGGTTAGGATATTTCGAAAACCAGAGTCAATTGAGAGATTTGGATTCAGTACATCAAAAACCTTCGGAAAAATATATTCTGGATAGGTTAGCGAGTCGGCCTAATTTTGTCGGCCTGTATTATCCAAAATAATATTGCACACTTTATAAGAAACACCCGATATATGTAATAAATACTACAAATGTATCTTTTTTCCAGTAACTCTGCCTCTATGATAGGAGTCTGAAGATTAGAACAGACATTAACGGTGAGTTATTTTTAATTTTTCCTAAATTTAATATTGTGCAAAAGATTCAAGAAAAGGTGAAATTGTTCTATGCTGTCAATTACAAAAATTATTGACTTGCTAAATGGTGTTCATTCTTTGGATTTCTTTCAAATTTGGAAAGTACATACGATTTTGAGTGGAAAATATGTATCATAACTTATACCAAAACCCAGTCATTTTGGAGATATTATTTTAGATGTATAAAAAAAATTGACAGGTGGAGGGTCTAAAATCTTTTTTTGAGTAATATGCTCCTCATTTTTTTTTTGCACGACGTAAGGACATAAGGTGCCCCATTCTCAGTAATTAAAATAAATTCCAAAGTGCTGTACCAAGTATTCAATTTATTATTTTTCATTTTGGCACTTTCAGATCGAGAGAACTTTTTAATTCAAATAGAATATCCCGTATTTTTTCAGCCCAAGTTGTCTAACTTTCACTTCTCTGTTTGCTCATATGTACACTAGGGAGTTAATGTTACGAATTTCGAAGATATTCTTAGATTTTCAAGCATCTATGTTAAAAATTTCCATCAAACTTTCTGTGCCCTTTCCAAATTTGTCAACAGGGAAATTCCATTTGTGAAATTCCATTTAAAGTAAGGAAGTTAGTCAATGCCCATAAGAATACGAACATCCTGTATATGTTTCAAAAAGGTGTCAAAAAGCTCACCCTATATGCGCCTCCAACCTAAAAAAAGAAGGTAAAACGAAAACGAATTCTTAAATCTCGCGAAATTGGATGTAAATAAGCTTATAATCACATTCTTTTTTTTTTCTCTCTCAGCCTAAATGATTTTTTCTTCACCAGTTTATTCGCTGCGCTGAAACAAAAAAAAAATGTATACACAATGTTCAGTAAGCCGTGCTAATCGCTTTTTCCCGCTTTCTATAATCGAAAATTTTTAAGTGCGGATAAAGCTTTATTTCGAATTCCCTTTGTTCTCCCGAATTATTGTTCCCCGCGTTCGTAATTCGGAAATTTGGGCATAAAGGTGTTTACGGCATTTCAAGAAGATCTTCATCCATTATACTCGTCTTGTAGTTACGAACAGAAGTCGATTTGTTAAGGAGATACGGAAAGTTGGGAACTATACAGAAAAGAACGTTAATTTCGGAGGCAGAACAAGTCTTAACGATGGAAGGGTCGAATTTTCATGTTTATTGCGCTACCTACAGTCAGCAGTGAAAGTATTCATACGCCCAGTTTGAAGCTGCTTCAAGAAGGTTTTTTTAATTAAAAATTAATTAAACTCTGACAATTTTCAGTAATTACTGCGAAAACTATATAGACGATATATAGTTATCTAGTTATCAAGGAATCCTCTATATAGAGAACTATATAGAGGATTCCTTGTCAAATTTAAAAAAATGTTACCTATTTTTTCATATACAAATCAGAAACTGCATTACTGCACCAAAAAAATGCATTTTTGGGGTGCAATTTTTCCAGCTAATTAAAGAAAAAATCATAATTCGAGAACACATTGTCGAAACGGGCTGAATTTGGTTACTCGGGGGTTTTGGGGTCGCTTGTGGAAATTCCACCTGGCGGCCAGGAAACAAGCTCATCAGCATGCATTTGATATTCGTCTTGCTCAATGTCCTTGGGGTTTTTGGGTCTTGGAGACCTTGAAGTTGTTGTCCTTTACAGCTCTGGCTCTTGGATCCCTGGTCGTAGCCCAACACCCAAGTCTTTCACCAGTAATGAAACGTTCGTTAAAATGTGGATCATTTCATGGGATTCCAAAGGGTCAAGATCACTAGAATTTGACTTTTTGTGATAACTTTTCACACAATCAACATATCAGCTCCAACTTGGGCTTATTAGACGCACGAACTACACATGTTTTAATCATAGACATTGAAGGAAAAAGAAATCAACACTGCAATACAAATACGTTTTCATAGTTTAATTTCAACCTTTAAATTGAAGGTGTATTTATTTTTTGCTGCTGACTGTATATTGCTCAAATTTTATCTGTTATTGCTACTATTCTGAAGTTCTGAATGCAGAGATATGTCTTACATAATTACAAGAAGAACGGGTCGCAGAGCCGGGTTATTGACACGATGTAAAATTACACAGGCCTGGTGAAGATAAACTTTTATAATACAGGTAATTCCCCTTCTTCTTCGATAAAATGCATTTTTTTAGGTAACTATGTTTGCTCAGTTCAACATATAGATTTGGGTTTTTAATCACAGATTTTATTTCATTACAGGTTGCCCAGATTTAGATTTATTTCTTAGATTAGAGTTCTGCTCGTGAAAATGGCAACTTGGCTACGAAAAATTAGCACCCAGCATATTAATTTAGCGGAGATTTTGTACCTAACACGTCTAAATAGTCCAGTCGAACGAGTTAAAGTCAAAACCACCATGGAACTGTTATTAAAAAACAGTTTAGGTTGCCTCACAAAATGAACCCTACCTAAAACAGAATCGTATGATCACGAGTATATCAACTAATGTGGAAGGAGTTGATATCCACGCGTAATGATCACGTGACGCCTAATATCTTCCTCTGTTTATCACACATGAATTGTGATTCATTTAATTTTATTTATAGATTGGACTATAATATCTTCTCTCGCTACGCTCACCTGCGTAAAATAATTTCTTGTGGACTCCCCGGCCATCCGGAATGACAACTGGAGTTTCTCTTTTTTCCGCCATCCACTTTGCGGCATCCAGCGCGATAAATTTTATCTCCAACATAAATTGTCTACATAAATTCCAATTAATTGGAGATACGCTAAGCGCTTAACCTGATTTTAGTGGAAATAAAATTTTACCCGGTATAAAATTATAAGGGCCTCGTGAAATCCGTTTAAAACATGAGCCGTAAATAAAATAGATAGTCGAGCGAACGATTATGTTTATGATTCGGTGCAAGATGATATGAACGATTTACATATTGTCTGAATTTTAAAAATTTCAGTGAGGTGAGATAGAATGCAAAGAAGCAGCTGTCCTCCCTTTGGCCCCATTTTCTCTGACCTTCGTCCCCCTTTTGTCCTCTCTCTGTCCTCCTTTGGCCTTTTACCGTCCTTGTCCTCTTAACCACTTTTTGTATTCTTTATCCTCCTTGCTTTCCTTTTCTTTGTTGTCCTCATTGGTCTTCTTCCATTTGTCCTCCTTTCTCTCATTAACTGTTTGTTTTGTCGCACCAAGTCACCTTCTTGTCATTCAATACTTCATCCTCCTTGTACTTTCATCACTTTTTGTCCTAATTGACCTCTTAAACCATTACCCTCGTTTATTCTCGTTGATAAACTTATCTCTATTGACCTCCTTAACTTCGACTTATTTTCCCTCCTCCTCCTCCTTAACTATTTGTCATTTTGGTCGCGTTGAATCAAGTCACCTTATATTCATTCATATTCTTGATATGAACCAAACTGCCTTTTTGACTTGGGTATAGGAAGGAAGGATATAACTGGGGTTCTATTAATAAGATATTTGAATTTTTCTATTTCAAAAACCTATAAAACCACTTTACCGATTAAGCTCAAATTCTAATCAGGTCGAAACTTCGTCTTGGTAGATAAGTGTTCCAAATTTAGAGTTGATATCTGTAATGCGTTCTCGAGCTATTGTGTACAAAAAAAACAGACACTACGTGGATGTGGAAGTAAAATTGGACCTAACTACAAAAGAATAGTAACACAGGTTTTACTATCAATTAACATCTTATTTATTTAAACGGAAAATTATAACTTTGCAGTAATGTTTACGTATTGTTGCTGGATATATGCAAATGCATCAGGAGAGGTAAAACGCGATGCAAGTAAAAACGGAAAGGGGAATTTAATCCAAGAATTTGGGATTGCATTATAAAACAGTATCAATGCTCAAAGTATAGCATATTGCAAACCAATCTGTTCAATAATAGTTTCTTTGTGTGTATACATTCAAAAAATAATAAGGCTGGTCCATCACTTTGTTTACAACATAGAAGTTTTGGCCTATAAAATTACTACTGTCGGTTATTGAACGTTGCATAATTTCCGAGTAATTCATGCTTTTGTTCATTGGTGCCTACCAAATGGGATTAATAGTAAATGTAAACAACTTTTTACAGTTTATTTGATGCAGGCGGTATTGATTATAAATGCATTTTCATGCTTTTGGTTGGTGAAGCACAAAGAGCACAAAGAGCAGAGACTAGACCTAGCCGTACACAAAAACTGATGAAGCCAAGCGGAGGTCCACCGTGAGGTCCAGGCTCGTAGCCTCATTTAGTCGTTCTTCTAAGTCCTAATAAGTTTTGACATTGCTCTTCACGAATGTGTTATTAGATTTTTGAAATTCAAAATGGTAGATGCAAGTTAACAGTTGCTGAAAGGAAAAAAAATGCTTTATAATAATGAAAGTATGTAGAGGAGTGATTTGGGGTTAGTAAATCAGACTTCAACAATTGAAAATGGTGGATATGAAATCGTATAATATACAGATTTCAGTCCATATTCTACCAAATTTAAAATCGCTGTCCTCATATAGTTTTTGTTAACCACCATATTAGATCCGCCATTTTGAATTTTTTAAATCTGACTTCAGATTCGTAATTGGCGACCCTAAAACCTCAAATTAACGATGTTTGAACAAAGACGGGGAACCTTCTTTTGAGCCAGTATACTGAATTTCCCGACCTCTAAATGCTAACATTTTTTTTTATAAATCGAAAGTTTATGCACCCTCGATCGCGTTGCTATTGAATAGCAGTAAAATTGTGAATCCGCAATTTCTCGAATCTACTCATCAGAGATCTACAGTTTTTTTTTTGGTTTTTTGATTTCAATTTGATTCCACTTTATTTTTTCAAGAAAGTAATAATCTTTTATCATTGTTATTAATATCTAGATATATTAACTTTGATGCAGGGGGTGTATCTGATTTCAATATTAACTGAAAACGTTTCTGTGGACTTAACCCGTCCAGAACTATCCTGAGGTCTGACAAAACTGGTCCGACAATTTGTTTATATTCCGTCCCTGTGCTGCCCTATACAGTTCTAATTAAGGGAGCAGAAGTCCTAGTGCCCTCACGTCTTCCGAGGGATCGGACGCCGACCCCAAGAGTACGTGCTCGCACTCGAAATTGGACACATAAATTAAACAAAATACCGCCAGCGCTTCGCATAAAAATTAAATTTCCATTTATTCTCCGATATCCCCCAATGTAAGCGGGACCGGCGTAGGATTTTACACGCAATGGCGTCCGAAGAATGTATATGAGTCAACATTTTTTAAACGTGTCACGAAAATTTCGACATAACCGGAACTTCAAAGTAATGGTGAATATCAAAAGTACTAAGTGTACTTATGACACCATTACAATTACACCATTAAAATGTTTTAAAAAAATATCAAATGGTGCAAAAGTTATTAACAAATGAACATCGTTATAAAAAAAGCTAGCTTTTTATTCGAAAATTATTATTTAATATTTCATATAAGTCCTTATTATAAAAAAAAGTCGATTCTCACGTAAAATTGGATGCTCTTTTCGAAAAAAAATATTACGATACCGACAAATTATTAATAACAATAAAATCGACTATTTTTTTTTATAAACAAATAGTAAAACGAAAACCTTCTGGGCCATTTTTATTTGTTACGTGTCACAAATTGTTCGTTATACTCAAACGAACAAAAAGCAACAAGAAAATTTTGTGGATCGGCAAAACTCACTGAATGACAAACGATTTTCGACGGCGGTCACCCGCGCCGAGTGTGATGGAGCTGCTTCGCAGTACAAAAACAAATCAAACTTTTGTAATTTAATAAAACATGAAGCCGATCTTAATGTTAAAGCAGAATAGCATTTTTTTGCCATCTCTCGTGGAAAAGGCGCTTGTGATGGGCTTGGTGGAACAGTAAAAAGACATGCTTACAAAGCTAGTTTACAGCGAACAAATCAAGACCAAATTACGACAGCAAGAAGTCCTTTTCAATGGGCTCAAAGTTTTTTTCAAAAACATCGAATTTGATTTCTGTACAACTGAAGAGCATGAAGCTCGTAAAAGATCTTCGAGTACTCGATTTGAAACAGATTTAACTGTTTCGGAAACTCGTAAATCTCATTGCTTTCTACTCTGCGATAATGAGCATATGTATTGCAAACTGTTCTCAAAAAAGTGAAAACTCTATTAGAAAACGTATATCAAACAGTGTTTGACTGCACTCTGCAGAACAATACTCTTGTTATTTATGACAACATATTATGCACATTATTTCATTTTGTAATATTAGTTTTTAATTATTATTCATTTTATACTGTCTTAAATTTGACAATCGTTTAATTGACCTAATTTACTTTTGTTAACAGGAATGTCATCATTAATAATATTATTCACCAAATATTCACCAAATGTGTTTGTGACATTTGACCGACAAACACGCCCCCAAGGTGAAAGCTCGCGCTCGGCGCGGGTGACCGCCGTCGAAAATCGTTTGTCATTCGGTGAGTTTTGCCGATCTCACAAAATTTTCTTGTTGCTTTTTGTTCGTTAGAGTATAACGAACAATTTGTGGCACGTAACAAATAAAAAAAATGCCCAGAAGGTTTTCGTTTTGCTATTTGTTTATAAAAAATAGTCGATTTTATTGTTATTAATATAATTTGTCGGTATCGTAATATTTTTTTTTCGAAAAGGCATCCAATTTTACGTAATAATCGACTTTTTCTATAAGTACTTTATATTAAATATTATTAAATTTTCGATTAAAAAGCTACCTTTTTTCATAACGATGTTCATTTGTTAATAACTTTTGCACCATTTGATATTTTAAAAAAAAAAATTTTAATGGTGTAATAAGTACACTTAGTACTTTTGACATTCACCATTACTTTGAAGTCGATGTAGAAATTTTCGCGTTTCAAAAATGTTGACTCATATAGATCTTTCAGTGTTCTAAAAATATATCCAGAAAGCGGCAAAATTTGAAATTCTTACATCAGGATCGTGATCAGCGACCCCAAAAACCCCAGAAGGAATAATATTTTTTCAAAATTCTTCTTTTGCGTCAATGATCCCGCAACTGGTAAAAAGCGAGAAATATCAGCCTTTGAATTTTGCCATATCTAGTTAATCTAACCCCAAAATGAGAAAGTTAAATTGTTCTCATTTCATTTCCTTCAAGTACACGTCTCGAGTGCACGTTTCTATTTGTTTTTGAGTGGTATAAAGGACGATAATATAGCTGAAATTGCGATTTAAAAAAGTTAGATCTTAAAAAAGTATAAATGTTTTTGCAAAATTTTAACGATTCCATTCGAAATAGCGACCTCGAAAACATAGGAATACATGGTTTGAGTTATTTTTTCTTAATTTTTTTCTATCGTAATATGAGCCTCTAAGTTCATGTCTCTTGACAGTGCACTTGGGCGTTAAAGGGTTCATTTTGAGCAAAGGTGTGGTATCAGGTTTTGATTCAGACTTGGACACATTTTGACTAACGAATTGGGATGAAAAAAATCTGCTCAAAAATGGCTCCAAAAAACTTTTCACAGGAACGAAAGGACATCATTAGAGTAAGGCGTCTTGACTTCTTGGAATCGATTGAAAATTATCCCCATTTTATGGAACTGTTGCTGAGACTTTGGTGTTTGGGTACGACCCGGAAACCAAGCGCCAAAACGTGGAATGGCACACTTCAAGCTCTCCAAGACCCAAAGAAGTAGGAACGAGCAAGTCGAAGATCAAATGTATGTTGATTTGCTTTTTTGATACCCAATGAATTGTCCACAAAGAGTTTGTGCCTCAGGCCAAACATTTTTTTCCCTAGACGTCAGATTAGTAGAAGAGGGACGTAGAGTGGCCTCCGAGACCGCCAGATCTTACTCCCTGGACTTTTTTGTTCTGGAGTTTTGATGGCGCTGTGTTTTGATGGCCAACACACTAAAGCGCGACCACTTTCGAACCCAGGGAACACCCCTGAGTAGATATTCCTCCGCCGCCACTGGCGCGCGTCGCTGCCGCTGTTCATGCGTAGCGAATTAGCGAGCGACCCTCAAAGGGCTCGCTAAACATGAAAACGTCACGCACTTAACGCGGTCGCGTTAACGAAATGTAATTCCGAGGGCCTCAGGTCGTGGGGTCGAGGGGTCGCGGAGATTTTTAAAGTTTAATTTGATTTTTATCGTTACGCACGCGTTAGAGGGTCGTGGGCGCGCAACAAATGTTCGTGCGGGGCATTAAGGCCCTAAACAAATATAACAGGCGATGGGGTAGTTGGGGTTTTTGCTCTAAAATTGTCTCGAGGTACCGAAACGTGGAGATGAAAGGATTACACATTTTTTATGCAAGTTAAACTGGGCGATAAAGTAGTTCATGATGCTTGTATTGCCAATATTTTCCAAGTGATTTGAATTTGGCCTCGGTATTATTATACAGGACGATATTAAAAATGTATTTTCAGAAAAACTGACTTTTGAAAAATTATTAAAGTCGAGTTTTAGTGTGGAATGTTAATTGAGTATGAATGAATGAATGAATACGAAAAGTGGGCGGGAAGACCCATGCACTTAGGCCGCCTGACGGGTCCATTGTGCACCCACGTTCCATGAGTGTTCACCCAGGTATGCCGACCTCTCTAGCAAAGGCGCATATTTTCCTGGGGTGAATACTCTTAACATCCTCTGGGTTCAGAACACAGCTCCCAAAGTGCCGTTCTCTGACCCTTGCAATTGCAGGGCAGTCGGTGAGGATGTGAGATGCAGTCTCCTCATCCTCCATGCACCATCCACATTCAGGATCATCTATGACCCTTATCATGTGGAGGTGCCTTTTAAGGTGACAGTGGCCTGTAAAGAGTCCTGTCACCGTTCTAATGTCTCTTCGGTTCATACCTAGGAGACTTTGAGTTAATCTGAACGAAGGTCCAGTAATATGGGCCTTCGCCTGCCTCATACCCGGGGCTTCTTGCCATGATTTTTCGAACTCCTTGTTTAGGAGCTCTTTCATGGTTGAAACCCCCATTGAATAGGGGACCCCTAATATAGGTTCAGGTCCTATGGGGTACCCTATTGATCCTAGTCTGGCCAGTCTGTCGGCCTCTTCATTTCCCGGGACACCTGAGTGTCCCGGTACCCATGTGAGCATCACTCTATTACAACTGGCCAGATCATTTAGAATCTTTTTACAGTCAAGGACGAGTCGCGATTTGACCTTGCTGGATTCAATAGCCATCAAGGCCGCTTGACTGTCCGTGCATATTTGAATCGTTCTCCTTTTTTGGAGCCGTCTTTAGGATTTCCATCCCGCATGCTAGGATAGCATATATTTCCGCCTGGAAAACGCTAGCATATGACCCGAGGGCAAAAGATAATTTTGTCCTCGTGGTTTTGCCATATACTCCCGCTCCGGCCTTATCGCCAATTTTGGAGCCGTCTGTAAACCAGATGATTCCATTTTGGCATATAGTGTTATTTGTGTTATCCCAGTCATCCCTACTAGGGATTTGGATCCCTAGTTTTGGACTGGGACAAATGGTAGGCTCCACACTGTCCTGTAGCATAAGGAGTACTGGACAGTTTTTGGTATATTGATTGTATATTTGGTATTTGGTATATACTGGTTAATTGAGTATACAAGAAGTATTTTATAACAGTCTGTTGTCACATCTGGCTTCCTGTTTCGCCGGAAGTGACTATTATTCCATCAGTTTTCTGAGTCGCCTTATATATTTTGCTTTTTTTATTCTCTTCGTCTTCCTGAATCTGCTTATACAGTAAGTGGCAGCCTAATGCGTACATAGCCGAATGAAGAACAATTGATAATTTAACTTCTTTGTAAGTAGAGTAAACATGAGGTGAGAACCAATCGCTATCCAATCGCTAGCGCAGGCGTATGAAAGGCATCCGGTTTGTCGGTAGGGCTGTTTGAGTTAAAACTTGAAATACCATTTTATATTTTGTACTGGTCTAGTGCCTGATTAGAAAAGTGCGTTATTACGAGCGTATTGTAGAAGCACTACATACATTCATAAAAAAAAATGGATATTTATCACATTGACGAAAAAGTTCAAATAATTAAATGACAGACGGTATGAGCGCGGCCGCCGACAACCGTGGAGATCCGTGACGGGGCAAGGAGAGTGCAGTAGTGGGTGGAGCTTAGAGTGAACCATTAGACCGTTCGTTCTGCCTTCGTTCGTTGCGTGCGTTCGCTGTTGTCATATCAACATAATATTCCTATTAGATATTTTAAAATTGTGTCACAGCTGTTTAAAGTAATATTAACTGTTTAAAATTATTTCACAGTAGTTGGGTTGAAAAAAAGATAACAGTAAACTTTATTATACGATACGCAACGCAGTCTGAAAATTAAATTGGATTATATTAATTGATCGTCCATCAATGCATTTTGTAAGTATAGGGTTTTTATAAAGACTCATTATGCAGAGTTAAGAGTTACAGTTAGTTCTGGCAACGTTGCTCTTTAGATTTCCGGTAAGACCCCCTCTTAGCTTTCTGTATAACCAAGCCCCCCCCCCCCCCCCCCGGCCAAGTCAATTCGCTTAACTATGACATAAAAATGTATCATTTAATATGTATTTAATATCCACCTATGTACGCATTAGGGTGCCGCTTACTGTATATACTTTTGTATAGTTACTTTTATTAACACTGGTAATATAAATTGTTTTAACTATATAATACTTTCGAGGCCAAATTCAGATTCCTTGGAATATGATGCATAGCTTCGGCTTTGACTTTTCTTTCTACCTCAAAAACAATCCAAAATATCTGCAGTGAGACGTACAATTGGGACACCCTGTACATCATTTACTCGAAAAAAAAGGATGATCTAGGTGACTTCAAGGTTATGTGCAATTATTTCGACAACATTTTATCGCCCTGAATCTCTAGTGTCTCACTCGATCATATATCTGGAAGTCCCTCTTCATTAACTAGTTAAACAAATGAGTTTTATCACAATACCTCCCCCACCACTTCTGTGTTAGCTCCCACCTCTTCTGGGCAAGCTTCCACCCCTCTCATCGTCCAATAGGGAAGAGAGATGGGAGGTGACAGAGAGTGGAGGGGGGGGTATAATTACAGAACTCTCAGTTCTTCTCTACTGACGTACATCTAGGATAAATTAAATACAAGTTGTAGGTGTTAATAAATGTTTCGTGAAATACCACACTTAATGGAATCTAAGCAAAATAATTTGATAATTGAATTTTGTAAGGCACAGCTTCGCGAGTGAACTAAAATGTATTTGCATATTTTTGAGAAGTTCCCATGGCGACAATTTTGCGTTTACCCGAAGTTTTCCCATTAGAGTTAAATCTGGTTACACGGAATTAGGCAGCAAGAATGTATTCAAGTTCTTTATTGTACTGTGCTCTAGCTACATCCTCGGAAATATAAAGATTAAGGGAAGAGTCCCATTTAAATAGGGCTGAAACGTAAGCGGGTAAGACGGCGGCCTCTAAAACGCTTACAGAGCGTTTATCAACGAACTTCATTGTTACAAAGCAAATTTTAAATTGTACTTATGAACATACTTAGAAATAAAGTTTGAGTGTGCGCTTTAGCAAAATTAAGACCTTTGGAGATGTTTCGGGTTAGGACCTTTGCTTCGTTGTTTCAGGCAGAAGTAGGAAGATTATTTTTTGCGAACTCCAAGCAAAAAACTGAACGGATTTAAAATAAGGTTTACTTAAAACACAAAGAAATCAAAAAGCAGTCTTAATTCCAAAAATTAATGATTACAATTACAATTAATTACAATTACAATTACAATTACAATTACAATTACAATTACAATTACAATTACAATTACAATTACAATTACAATTACAATTACAATTACAATTACGTATGTGGTAGGTGCAAGCCTTGTGCACTTAAGCCGCATTTGTTGCAAACAAATCAATGATACTTTTGACAAGCTCATATATAGATATTCAAGCTCATATTGCTTGAGTGCGCCATTGCAAATAATAATAATAGCCACTCCTTCCCGCACAGGTCCCTGAGAGGACCTAAGGGGTTACTCTTCGGAGTAATTATAGGGTGAGTATTATTATTATTATATTAATAATATATATAAACACAATACTTTAATTCACATATGTGTATTAACTATTGATTTTTTTTATCATTAACGATTTAAAAAAAACGAGCGGTGTCAAATCAGGTGATCATGCTGGCCATTCCGTTCATCTTCATTGACCTGTACCTTTTCTAAGGCGTATTTTATTAAAGGCGAATAACCCGACAAAAAAAAAACGAAAAAACCCATATTTATGCTGATAAAACGTTGAAGATGAGGATCTGTTTAATGTTCGTGTGTAAATCAGAATTCCCATCGATTACCTTTCGTCACGGTAGGAGTGTCGTTCGTGTCTTAGACACCACGCCGATGCGATATGAGCATAATTGGATAATAACCTTTGCACTTTACATTAACCATACCTGGAGATTACTCTGTTAATACTTTCCACAGGCAGCGTAAGTGGGTAAACCTGATAGATAATATCCTTAATGAAAATTGTATAGAGGGACGGCTCAGCTAGCTCTTAAGCACTTCAACAACACGAAATAAAACGATCCTCTATATATAAGGTACACACAGCAAACTCTGCGAAAGCGCCTTTTAGCTGTATTTTGAACAAGTGTTTCATCACAAGTTATCGTTTTTCGCCGTAAGGGGTAACACCACTGTAACAGCCTAAAGAAAAATACTTTTTGACGATTTTTTTTTTCGGATTGAAGGAAAGGTAGTAAGAAAAAACGCTTTAAGGGGACTAGGGAGGGTTGAAATTTCGAAAAAAATCGATTTTCGGTTTTTTGCATATTCCTATACTGTGATCCTGTAGAAATATCTTCCCTAGCCGAGAACATTGTTCAATTTACCTTTGTTTATTAGAAAAATATTTTTTTTATAAATAAATATTTTTTTTTTATATAAAGTGAATACACTATCGTATTCTCATATTATTCTTGTATCAGCCATTAAAATTTCGTGAAGTTTTTTAAAATACTCGCCGAATAATCGCATTTTCAAAAAAAACCTTACCTAGAGAGTAATTTGTTTATAACTTTTTCAAAATAAAAATTTTTCCAAAAACATTCTAGGATATTAATTTTGAAATATAAACCTTCAATATCCCTAAAAAAGAAATATAAAATTCGATACATCAATTTTAAGTGGCCCACTTCAGGAATTTTGACTCTCAAGTAATGAATTGCACCACCATGATCGATTATTACGAAAAAATTCGGCCTCCCTCATTCCACTCGAAATCACTTAGTTCATCGCCATGAAAAAGTTGAATTTTTCTGTTAAAACTAATAATTTCGTTATTATATTCAAGAACATATCATGGAGAAACTTCAAATACATTGCTTAACTAATTCCAGCAGTTGCGGTTTTTATTCAAATCATATTATGGTCCACGAACACATATGGTCGCCTTCAACACATTGTAATGAATCACGTTATCCAAACATTGTAAGAGAAACTGAGTTTTATAACTTTTCCGGAGACCATTCAACGGAAAACCACCGAGATTTATATGCGTCCAGGATATCGACTGGATCTGTTCAATAATTCAGCCTATTTGAGGAAGACCTCGGCCCGAATGCATTAATAAATGATAAACTCGCTGAAAAACTTAGTGCAGTGTGGTCTAGAAAATAATAGCTATTGACACAGACGTAGATTAGTTGGCATGACATTAATTGATGTATTTCATAACAAATCATAAGTTATAACCTAACTTCGTTAGGTTATAATACGAGATCGATACTTGTTTTACTTCTACTACTACTAGGGATCTTGATAACTCTTTATTTATCAATTCCACAGATCATTGTTGCTCGATGTTGTTGTGTCCTGTCACAAGTAAATGCTCTACTTCTCGTAATGAGCATTACGAATGTTGTATTATAATGAAATGCTCGCTTAGTGTGTGTTAGTCTGTTGAGCATTTACTTGTACAATACCATTCGATAGAATATAAATGCTCAAGTCTATCTTCACATTTATAACCTTCCCATAAAGCTTATGCTCGTAATGGACATTGCGATTGTTGTATGATACGTAAGTTCTCGATCAGACTGTATAGTGAGCATTTGCTTGTAACGTACCATTCGCTAGAATGTTTTATTGCAAACAAATGCTCCTAATGAACAGTGCGAACGTTTTATTGCTCGTTCATATCATGACTATAATGTACAGTTAGTTGGAATGTTGTATTGTAAACGAGTGCTGAAGCATTTCTGCACATTTATAAGCCTCTTGAGGTGCTTATGCTCGCAATAAACAATGCGAGTGTTTTATTTTAGATAAATGCTCGTTCTTAGTGTGTGCAAAATAACATACGAGGTGTGTACATTAAGTAATGAGACTGGTTTTTTTAATTTTTTTATTCGAATTGAATTACAATTCAGTATTGTCTCCTTCAAAATAACTTCCTTGGGAAGCCACACAGCCATACAGCGCTGGAGACGATTCTTCCATTCCTCGTAGCAGTGCTGGAACTCATATTGTAATAGCCTTCAGGTGGTCGGTTACATCCGTTTGAGTGTTTTCTATGGTCCCAAAATGACGTCCCTTGAGGTGATTTTTTCAATCTCGGGAAGAGAAAAAAGTCACAAGGACTCAGGTCAGACGAATAAGGAGGCTGAGAAGCCACAGGAATGTTTTTACTAACTAAAAACTCGTTTACTCAAATGGCCGTGTGACAAGGCGCATTGTCGTGATGCAACATCCAGTTATTCTTGATGTTTGGTCTCATGCGCATGACCTTTTTCGAAGTTTTTCAAGAACCTCTCTGTAAAAGTGTTGATTTACTGTTTGGCTTGGAGGCATAAACTCTTTGTGGACAATTCCCTGGCTATCAAAAAAGCAAATCGGCATGCATTTGATCTTCGACTTGCCCATTATTAATTTTTTGGGTCTTGGAGAGCTTAAAGTGTGCCATTCCATGCTTTGATGCTTGGTTTACGGGTCGTACTCAAATATCCAAGTCTCATCACCTATAATGACACGTTCCATTAAATGGGGATCATTTTCAATTCCAAATCGATTCCAAAAAATCAAGATACTTTTCTCTCCTGACGTCCTTTTGTTCCTACGAAAGGTTTTTTCGATCCATTTTTGCACAGATTTTTGTCATCCCCAATTCGTTAGTCAAAATCTGATGAACAGTGGTGTGATTCAAATTTAACTCTTCCCCGATCATTTTTGTCGTCAACCGACGATCTGGACGCACAAGATCCCGTATTCTATCGACATTTTCATCGGTTATTGAAGATGAAGGCCTTCTGCTGCGTGGTTCATCTTCAGTCGACTCTCTTCCTTGCTCAAGATGATTGTTACTCATTTTTAAAACGCACTAGAATAAACCGGTTTACGGAAACAGTCACAAAGAACAAACAAATGGCTCTAACAAGTTCAAACTTGTACTGAACGTGCATTACATATTAACCTACCGCCCTTCCAAGTCCCGTCTCCATTTACACACCTCGTATGCTTTGGTATGTGTGCACATTTCTAAGTATATTGCGAATGTTTTATTGTAGATAAATGCTCATTCATAACGTGTTAATTTTAGTGAGCATTTACATGTTCCAATGCTTAAATACTCAAGTATGTACATTTAGAAGTCTCTTAGAAAGCGTATGCTCGTAATGAACTTTGTAAATGTCTAACTGTAGATAAATGCTCGCTCATAGTGTATTTGTTTTAGTGAGCATTATCTTGTAACGTTTAATTAGTGAGAATGTAATGCAAATAAATGCGCGTTTTTAAGCCCCCTTCGAGCGGGTGGATGCTGGCTGAATTACGGAGATACGGATGCGCGCTGGCTGGTCGGAAGCGAAGAATTCCGAAGTTGGCGCCGCGAAAAGTGGAAATACGCCCGGCGGCACGAGATATTGGCCGGAATTAATCGTCCGCCGCCGCTCTCGAATATTAATAGCTAAACGCCGTTATTTTGCGTGCCTTATCGATATTCCCGCGCCCGGTTAAACGCCTCCGACTAATTCCGCCTCTCGTGCTAACTGCGCGAATATTCGGGGCAAATTTCGACGCCGAAGATGAAACAATGCAACGCTAACCCGGACGGTTTATTAAAATTTTCAGCTCCGACGCGGAACGGCAGAGACGAGAGATCGGGGCCCTTCGGATTAGTGTATGGTAATGACCCAATTAGATCGAGGAGCGGCGATAATGGTGATTAATATCTTTCGGCCTTTGGCCTTGGGGGAATTTAAGAAGTTCTCTTCTGCGCATTCCTCCATCCAGACATTAAAGTATTAGTTTCTGTGTCAAGGCGACATTTTATCCACTAATGAATTAAAGTAACTTTATTACACTAGTGGGATAACAGAAATCAAACAAATTCATTGAATTATTTATTGATATTAACATATACATTAATGCAGAAGTCCTTTGATTTGACTTCGTTTTTCTTAGTCAACAAATTAGTGTTATCAGCAACCATATCATAAGGCAGATTTTTTTAAGTATCAGTTGAAGATAGGAGGTGTGTAAATTAATGAGAATGGCAACGTCGCGCCCGATCTAGCAACACAAAAGCAAGAATGAGGAAGTTGTAGATCAAATGCATGCTGATTTGCTTTTTTGATAGCCAGGGAATTGTCCATAAAGAGTTTGTGCCTCCAGGCTAAACAGTAAATCAACACTTTTACAGAGAGGTTCCTAAAAATCTTCATAAAAAGGGTCATTTCAGTAAACGAGTTTTTAGCCAGTAAAAACATTCTTGTGGTTCCTCGGCCTCCTTATTCACCTGACTTGAGTCCTTGATTGAAAGATCACATCAAGGCACGTCATTTTGGGACCATATAAAATATTCAAACGGATGTACCGACCAGCTGAAGGCTATTCCAATATATGAGTTTCAGCACTGCTATGAGGAATGGAAGAACCGTCTCCAGCGCTGTGTGGCTTCCCAAGGAAGTTATTTTGAAGGACACAATACTGAGTTGTAATTCTATTCGAATAAAAAAAATCAGTTTCATTGCTTAATTTACACACCCTTTCTTAAGGACTGGGCGATTCTCCTAGGATGTTCTTCGCAATATCAAGTTCGTTTGATATGTATTCATCAATCGAGGAGTTTGGATCAATAGAACTGTTTGCCCGAAGTTCAATTTTTGTCTCACGCTTCATAACAAAGTCCAAATTGCCTGACTCGTCTACGACTTTCATGGACGCACGAGCAGAGAGGACAGTAACAGTCCAAAGACTCGACGCCGGTTAAGATCAAGGGGATATTCCCTCAGTCGGTGCCATCGTCGTGAATATTATTCGGTTCCATCGTCCTTGTTTGATGAAACAACTTACTCCGAGAGAACCGGCATCACATAACTCATGTAGTTTTCATAACGTTTTCGAGTGACCCCAGAAGGTCCTTATCGAAGATGATTTTGTTCAGGGAAGCGCTATATTAACCGAAACGGTCGCTTTTGACGTCTACGATTCCTTTTATGGTTATACTTGAGAGAGGGCCTGTAATTCATTTTTTGCGGCAGCGTAAATCATTTTATTGCCATGCGATGATTTTCATCCACTTCGAGCGATAAAAGTCATCTCGTCGTTTCGCCGCTTCCATAAAAATTATATCAACTTCGTATTACTCGAATTATGGAGCGTAATCCAACAAATTATGCGCTATTCTCGTTAAGAGGAGAGCCTGATTATTAAACAAAGCTAAGAAATAATGAATTTCATATGAAAGGAAGTACCTACTCATGACCCACCCATACAGATTATTGATATCGATGCATCTGTACGGCTGAGTAATATTATAACTCATTATTTGAAATGCAAAATATATACCTTATTTCTGCAAATACTTTTCTAAACAAGTTTTCTTAGTGCTGTTTATTCTTAAAACGTTAAATGTGCTTGTAAATGTAATTGTTTATGTAAAATCTAATATAAAAGTTAATATGGTGCGTACTTTTTGAAAAGTGTCCTGTATAAGTTGCAAAGGTCCTCAACCGACAACAGAACTCTGTCTCTCTATAACTGGGTACTTTTAAGTGCTGGTGAGGGCAAAAAAAAAATAAAAACACCATCGAATCGCAGCGAAGGACATAAAAGTTTCTCAGCAGTGTGGGCGAACGCCGAAGATTAATATGTATCAGATAATAAACACGTGGAAAATGAACGAGAATTGCTATAAATTTACTTACTTTTATTTGAAGGGCAGGCCCTGTCATCTATACATATTTATGAGGTGGTAATGCACCGCCGGTGGTAGTGTTGGTGGTGTCGTGCCGAGCGATGATAAAATTTTATTGGGTCACAGAATAAATTTGTCGAAGACTCTCGATTGGTTAACGAGGAGTGTACGGTATCGTCGGAATTAAATGTCCGCGCTCTTAAAGCTGAAAAGCCTGCAACGACCTGAAGGCCAATTTGAATAAATGTTACGCGATTTTAAAACATGGTTTCCAACAACGCGATCTTCTCTTGTAGTCAGTGTGTATTCTTGAATATTTTGTGTGTAGTCATCTTAGTAATAAACAATATTAAATAGGTGGGTCATTCCATGTTAAATCGACTAATGGTTGGAATAGACCCCTTTTGATTTGGATGGATTTTGGTCAGAACTTTTTCATATAACGGAGTTCTGCCAAAGGAAAAAAATTAATATTTTTTTTTTCTAAATTTATGCAAAATTCAAAATTTCATTTCTCATTTTTCAAATTTGTTTTTCAAATATCTCGAAAACTATTATAGTTACAAAAATGGTTCAAACTTTGTGTTAAAAGGGAATACTTGGGGCTACAGAAAAAAAAATATTTCGAAATTTTTTTTCCAAAAATCGCTTTTTTTGCAAGATTTTGAAAATCAAAAAATCGTAAAAATGGACGCCTGACATAAAATTGTTTGCTCTAATTTTTTTCTAGAGTACCTCTAACTGATCTTAAAAGATTCTGAAATTTTCAAGATGGGGATTTTTTTCTTTCAAACGATATAAATTTTTGAGTTTTGAAAAAAAAATTTTTCTTTGGCACACTGAATAAAACAACGATAAATATACTTCAATTTTTAATTTTAAAGCACAAACATTAAATTAAAGACATAAAAAAAGTAAAAACAAAAACAATTGATAGAAAGTTTTTATTTATTTGGTAATAAGTTGACAGTCATATCAGTTAAGAAGTAACACACTCTGTCATCTATTGTAAACTTAAAAGTTACTACTAAAGTTTTTTCTACTAGATAATTACGATGAACCTCTCCAGAGGTCTCTATTTTCTATGGTAGTCGTTAAGATAATATAGGGTAAGGTATTCTAATCCTGCAATGCATTATAAGAAATGTGTCAAGAGGTCGCACCGCCACACGTGTGTCTTGATTTTTACCTCTTCTTTTTTCATTTCATAGTATTTATCAAAAATATATAATAGATTTATATCACATCATAATCTACACGAAATGTAGCCTAGGTTTAATATAAGTTAGTTTTCAAGACACACGTGTCGGCGCAAAACTGTGGCGGCGCCAAATTTTTTTTTCTAAACTCAAAAATTTATATCTTTTGAAAGAAAAAAATCCCCATCTTGAAAATTTCAGAATCTTTTAAGACCAGTTAGAGGTACTCTAGAAAAAAAATTAGAGCAAACAATTTTATGTCAGGCGTCCATTTTTACGATTTTTTAATTTTCAATATCTTGCAAAAAAAGCGATTTTGGGAAAAAAAATTTCGAAATATGTTTTTTTCTGTAGCCCCAAGTATCCCCTTTAAAACAAAGTTTGAACCATTTTTGTAACTATAACAGTTTTCGAGATATTTGAAAAACAAATTTGAAAAATGAGAAAAATTGGAAATTTTGAATTTTGCCTTTCGAAAAAAAATTTTTAATTTATTCCTTTGGCAAACTCGTATGAAAAAAAAGTTCTACCAAAATTTGCAAATCAAAAGGGGTCGACAACAGCGATTTACATGAAAACCCAGGTTTATCGTTTTTAATTCGAATTATCAATCGTATTCCAACTATGCGCTATTCTCCTTCAGAGACAGCCTGGTATTGAACTAAAAAGAGATAATAATTTCGTGTCAAAGATTATTATATCGATGCATCTAATGGCTGGGTGATGTAATAACTCATTATTCGGAACGCAAAATTTTTCAAAATGCTATAAACAATTTTTCTTAATGCCGTTTATTCTTCTTAAGAATTCTGGTAAAATTTCCTACATCTTATTATTGCATCTACCTCGTATATAAATAAAATAATCAACTCCCTTAATATACTCCATTTTGATATTGAAAGAGTCTCAGTATTCCTTTAAAACTTTTGTGCCTGAAAGAAAATCATCCATCAGAGATGGTAGCCACGTATATATATATTACATGTGTTGCATCTACACGTTCTGTAACTAGCCTCGGCCACTAGGGAATCGAGCTTAGATCTCAAATAGTAGCCACGGGACCTTCGAGTTTGGATTAGGACGCTTCGTGAGATATATATACCACAGGATATACAGAACCAGAAGAGATGTTACGTATTCCATTAATATAAAATATCTATGTGGGAAGGGTAGAACTAACCCCACATCTGAGTTCGATGCAATGCAGGCCACACGATAACCTATACGGGTTTTCGAACAGGAAATACGGAATGTTCGGCGAGCTGGTTTGTTATATTCATTCTTATTTACACGTATAGACAGATATGTGATGCGGTGGAGTTTCTATTGGTGTGTACAAGAAAATTTTAGTATATGTAATCTATAGGTTTCGAAACAACATACATAACATGTACTTGCTTGATTAAAATTATTGTGGCAGTGTGACTGTCAATAACGATTTTTATAAAAACGTAAACTTCCAAATTTTTATAACTTGGAATATCCAAAATTTTGATTAATGCACTTTACATAATAGAATGTAGCTGTTGACTGTATATATAACAATTTACACAAACATCTGCAACCAAGCCGCATGGAATATACAATTAACCCTTTAACGCTCAAGTGCACTGTCAAGAGAAATGAGCTTAGAGGCTCATATTACTGATAGAAAAAATAAAGAAAAAACAACTAAATAATAATAATAATAATAATAATAATAATAATAAACGTCTTTATTTACGGGCTGAAGTTTAGTCAAAAATACTACTCTTACACTTAACCCAAAAGATATATAAATGTAGTTAGTAATAAAGAAATAAATTATCGCAAAAAATTACAAAACTAAATAAATTAATATAAAAAATTCAACAGTAGCAGTAATAATGAAATTCATGTTCTATAGTAAAAAAAAGAAAATAAAAATGAATAAAAATCGATATATAAAATAAACTAGATAATTGTCAGAGACTAAAAATATTATGAATACATTATATGCAACAACTTTATTGCTCACTTAAAAGTTGTAACTTAATTTTCTTTTTTAGTTTTTTATCAGAAAAATGGTGAAATTCTGTGGGTAGCTCATTCAGAATTTTTGCTGCTCTATAAGAAAAACTTTTTTGAAACTTAGCAGTGGTGTGATAAGGAATGTTATACAAACATAAATTCCTAATTTTCCTATTGTGTAAGTTTGAACGTTTTACCAGTCGTTTACTAAGATAATTAGGTGAGGACAAGGTTACTATTCGATGAGTGAACATGGAGAATTGTAATTGATATCTATTGAGCCATGCCAAATACTTTGTACTTTTGTAATGTAATGTACTTTTTGAATTCGATTTTTTTCAAATGTATTTAGAAATGAGCCATATACTACATAACAATAATTAAAGAAACTCAGCACTAAAGCTTCACATAACACAATTTTTAAATTATCCTGTAGCAGATGACGGCTAGCATATAAAAGTTTCAGACTACTATAAGCTTTCCTCAAGAGTGAATTCACATGATCAGTAAACTCAAGTTTATCATCAATAATTACACCTAGATTTTTCGTCTTCTTAACAACTGGTAGAAAACCATGTATTCCTATGTTTTCGAGGTCGCTCTTTCGAATGGAATCGTTGAAATTTGCAAAAAAATTGAGGTAACCTTCAATTTTTAACAAAAACTATTTAAAAACGCAATTTTTTCAGGATTATTTTTTTTTAAATCGCAATTTCAGCTATGTTATCGTCCTTTATACTATTCAAAACCAAATGCAAACGTGCACTCGAGACGTGTACTTGAAAGAAACGTAACGAGAACAATTTAATTTTCTCATTTTTGAGGTTAAAATAACTAGATATGGCAAAATTCAAAGTGTGATATTTCTCGTTTTTTACCAGTTGCGAAATCATTGACGCGAAAGAAGAATTTTTTGAAAAATTAGTCCTTTCGGGGTGTTTGGGGTCGTCGATCACGATCCTGATGTCACAATAGCTTCTCGTGGGGTGACAGTGAGCGTGGGCGTCCCCACGTCTATACAAAACATGTTTTGACATGTTATCATTATCACACGCTAAGAGTACATACGTTTCCCGGATCGATCAGTCGCATTTCCAGGTATTGCGGTCTATTTTAAAAATTGAAGTAATTTTGCTGCCAGCCGAATGTATTGCGTGAACGGGATTATTCAGCTGTTTTTCGAAGTAGAATTCTCCATCGTCGTTAATTAAAACGTACTCCCACGAGAGAGGACGCGATATGAATTTTTATAGAAACGTTGGATTGATTCGATAGAGGTAAACGTACTGTAGCGAACGTGAGCCACCACTAGGGTTCACAATCTTTGCCTTCAAGCGTGTTAAACTGCGTTAGACGATCCCCGCCCTCCCGCACCGGGATGGCGTACTACTGCGCATACACGGGTCCCGGCGCGTTTTTGGGCAGGGTCAATACCGTACGTAGCACGGGCCAGAAATACACGCGTATATAAATAACAAGGCGACGAAAAAATACGGTTTAGACTTTCATTATTGTAACACTTTGTTTCTTGGTAAAAGCGTTTATTGTTGAATTAATTTGATCACAACAACTATCAACTTAAAATATCGCTACTAAATATCGCTGTCTAAATATCTCCCGGTATATCACTTTGATCTTCACTGGACTAAGTTTCAATTCAAAACTCTGGAACAATCTTCCAACTTCTTTCGAGTCGCCGAGAATATTCTAGTACTTTCCGCCCATTCTAGCATTTTCTCGGAAATAATTACACTCGAACCCCTCTTAAGTCACCTTCGCTTAATTCACATCCCCTCTTATTTCACCACGTTTTCCCCTATTATGTCACGGAACCGCCCCTCTTAAGTCGCCGCCTGTAAAAGTTTTAGAACTACGTTTGGAAATTGGATTCTCTCATGAATACAATTTTTATTGAAATAAATGATTGTGTAATACATTAAATATGGACACCTAACCTTTAAAATAGGTTAGGTGTCTTTTAAAAAATATTTAACCTTTAAAATATTCATTCAAGTGGAAAATTGAACTTTTGTCACGCATGACTGGGTATACTTACGTAGATTTTTTTCGTTCAGTTGGCTCATTTTTCGTTATAACAAGTGCTGTGGTATATCTCTAAATATTTCTTTTTGCAGCTAAAACACGAACAAGTTGAGGTTATGATCGAGACTAAATTTCGCTACTTAAGCGAGACGATGATGCACGGATTTGGTGACTTAAGAGGGGTTTGAGTATCAATATTTACTCTAGCATACTGGAAATTGTGTCATCATGCCAACAAACAAGTGTCAACAAACAAATTCGCAACAAGAAAACGACATGCCTTTAAATTTTCATAAAAAATGTCGTTTTGTTTTTTTAATGTAATGAAAAACCCGGTACATATACAGGGCGAAACGGCAGGCAGAGAAAGAGCGTCGTCGACAGCGATCGCATCGTCGTAAAACGCCCGTCTTCCGACTGTCGGATATCCTGGGAGTTGATTGCGTTCCGCCCGACCGCCCCGGCACCCCCAGCGAGTGGCTAATTTCCACGGCCATTATGCAAATTCGCCTGCAGATAGTCTACTTATAACGAGTTAATTGACGCCGCCCATCGCCGCTGCCGAAACAAAAAACGGCCATGAATATTTTCCGCGAATCGTTCCTCCCCCTGCCTTCGGCGTTTCTCGTTCCACACCCAGAGAAATTCTCGATACAGTCAGTATTTCGTGCTACAGAGTGTTGCGTAATAGTCCAGTAGGCAGGGAGCTAAAATCATCAAAAAGTGTTCTTGAAACATATAGGACTAGTTTTGACAGTTTCTTATGCATTTTTTTGCGTAGAACACAATGCGCGGGGTCTGTAGAGCTGAAACCGTCCGCTAATTTTTTCAATTAACAATTTGTGAAAAAAAAAATCAAAAATGTTCAGTTATAGTCTTTCTAAACTCAATGTGAAGACATATATTTTTAATTCCTTTGAGGGCTAACGCCGCCCAATGTCGTGCATATTATATTTTATAAATTTGAAAATTGTGAAATAATTGTTTTCATTCAAATCATATAGGAGAAAATTAGCCTGCATACAAAACTCTTAATATTTGTAATATAATTTTCTATAAATAATGCTCATTTAGCCAGACAATCTGAAAAAATTGTCTGTGTTAATAAACCTAGCTGAAATGCACGTCACTGGCGGAAATAAGTAAGAATTCCAAAAGTCATAAATCATTTTAACGACGTCGTAAAACATTTTACAACACAATGGACCACATAAATATCTAACGCATTGGATTCAATGCAATATACTCTAATGGGTTACTGCAAATGGATCTGGCTGACCGACGGCTGGCTGACTAAACGGACTGGTTGAACGAAACAGCGAAGCCGTTGCCAGCTCTTGCATTGCTGGATAATTATTTTTTCCAACAATTTTAAACGCCTTATTTTAATGCAGCTTCGGAAACTTCGGGTTGGCTTAAAATTTTATAAATTCAATAGGATACAACTTGTTTGCAACGCTACGATGCTGATTTGCTTTTTTGATAGCCAGGAAATTGTCCACAAAGAGTTTGTGCCTACAGGCCAAACAGTAAATCAATACTTTTACAGAGAGTTTCTAACGAAAAACTTCGAAAAAGGGTCATGCGTGTGAAACTAAACATCAAGACCAACTGGATTTTGCATCACGATAATGCGCCTTGTCACACAGCCATTGCAGCAAACGAGTTTTTGTCCAGTAAAAATATTCCTGTGGCTCCTCAGCCTCCTTATTCGCCTGACTTGAGTCCTTGTGACTTCTTTCTTCGAGATTGAAAAATCACCTCAAGGGACGTCATTTTGGGACCATAGAAGTTGTTCAAACTGCTGTAAACAACCAGCTGAAGGCTATTCCAGTATATGAGTTCCAGCACTGCTATGAGGGATGGTAGAACCGTCTCCAGCGCTGTGCGGCTTTCTAAGGAAGTTATTTTGAAGGAGACAATACTGAATTGTAATTCTATTCTAATAAAAAAAAATAGTCTTATTACTTAATTTACACACTTCGTAAATGGTTGAAACGATCCATTTAAACATTTCTCTCGGTGTAGACGGGAATCAGAGCGGCCTCTGTCAGTCGTTGCGTAGACTCGTTACGATGCCCTTTCTGTATTCACCGTCGAGCAGTAATTTTCGATGGGCCGCTATATTGTCTTGTTTAATGACTGCTATTGTTCGAATCAGCTAATCATCCTGTAGAGTTTAACGCGCCGCATACCTTATTTAGATACAAATTCAATGTAAACTAATTAATGCCGTTATTGTTGTTTGATGAACGTTAATAACCGCTGAACAAAGTCCGCGAGGAATTCGGCGAATCGAGGCTGAACACGGAAAAAAGAGTTCCAAATAACGGTGCACAATAGTAGAGAATTATCGGGTATTTTAGTAATCCAATGGGTGGAATCGGATTTATTCGACAATTAATTCAAACGCGACCGCACATAAATGGATTGTTTTGGATGTTCATTTGGAAGTTATTACATCATTACATCATGATCTAACAACTTCCAAATGAACACATTGTTTATTTATTCCTTGAGTGGGTACTGGAACCTTCGGCGTAGAAACAAAAAACTGGACGTTTTCCACGAAACACCGAACTACTACACTTTTCTCTACGCGCGTTTCGCCAATCAAGTTGGCATCTTCAGGAGAAGATTAAAACTAAATTCTAGCCTACACGCTTGCACTATTTATACCAAATTTGTTGCCACGGTTCACTGAACCGTAACTGTCTTGTTTATCAGAGCAAACAGTGAACTGGTGGGTACCGGACCGTTGTCCTTATTCAAACTATTGTTACACTTAATGATTTCTAAACTTTCAAAAGCATCCAACTGTCTACTGTTTGTTACATTTCTAATTAATTTTAAATTATTTATATCTATCCTATGGTTGTTGTCAAAAAGCGTGTTGGGCAACACAAGATTTTTCTGTTCTGCCATATTCCAAATGAGCCATGTGTTCTTTAAATCTAGTCAATATAGATCTTTTTGTTTGCCCAACATACTTTTGATCACAATCTTTACAACTTATTTCGTATATTCCTGACTTTTCGTTATTGTTGATTTTGTCTTTGGGGTTACCCAAAAGCGTCTGTTGTTTATTTTTAGAATTATAAACCAAATTGATATTAATATTTTTAAAATATTTTTTTTATCTAGTCCGCGGGTGAATTTAGGTTCATATGGTAACGAAGCAAATTTCGAATTGTCAGTATCTCTACGAAAAGTCGTGGAATTGTACAGGGTTCTCTTAAATAAATTCTCATGTTCAAACCTCTCTTTACTGAGGGGGAAATTTAACAAACGGAGAATTAGAAAATTAAAACTTGCCATTTTATGTTGAAAAGGGTGGTATGAATCGTTGCGAATATATCTAAGAGTCGCGGTTTCTTTCCTATATACATCAAACTCTAACTTATTTTCACTATTTCTAATAACTAATACATCTAAAAATGGTAGCTGTTCATTGTGTTCCACTTCATATTTAAATTTTATGGTAGGGAAACGGTTATTTAATGTAGCAACAAAATTATCTAAACTAATTGCTTTTGTATCAAATACCGCGAAGATGTCGTCCACATACCTGAACCAAACTCTAGGGAAATACTCGAATTTATCTTTTACTTCTGTTTTTAAAAATATTCTTTCTTTTCTTGTTCTTTTTTAAAAATATTAATATCAATTTGGTTTATAATTCTAAAAATAAACTACAGACGCTTTTGGGTAACCCTAAAGACAACATCAACAATAACGAAAAGTCAGGAATATACGAAATAAGTTGTAAAGATTGTGATCAAAAGTATATTGGGCAAACAAAAAGATCTATATTGACTAGATTTAAAGAACACATGGCTCATTTGAAATATGGCAGAACAGAAAAATCTTGTGTTGCCCAACACGCTTTTGACAACAACCATAGGATAGATATAAATAATTTAAAATTAATTAGAAATGTAACAAACAGTAGACAGTTGGATGCTTTTGAAAGTTTAGAAATCATTAAGTGTAACAATAGTATGAATAAGGACAATGGTCCGATACCCACCAGTCCACTGTTTGCTCTGATAAACAAAGACAGTTACGGTTCAGTGAACCGTGGCAACAAATTTGGTATAAATAGTGCAAGTGTGTACGCTAGAATTTAGTTTTAATCTTCTCCTGAATATGCGCGTCGAGAAAAGTGTAGTAGTTCGGTGTTTCGTGGAAAACGTCCAGTTTTTTTACATTGTTTATTTATTGTAGGATGTTTATTTCAGTTTTTGAAACTGCCCTTACGTTATCTCTGCGGTCATTGGTTGCTGAGATATCGATGATCAAAGACAAACGGATCCTTTTTCATTAGTTGTATCTACTGTTGTATGTACTGAACTGTAGTGGTTGGTACACCTGCACACATAAACTTGGTATCCGTAAGCTCCGACCCGCATCCGCAAAATAGCACCTAATATTCTGGATGGCGCTGCCGATGTGGAGAAGGCGGTAATCCCTGACTTATATCCTGCAGGTTGCGCCAGGTTATTGCCGAGCATTATCCCGGCATATTGGGGCAGCAAGTGCATCGACTTGTGGCCCGCTTCGGGTCCGGGTGAAGGCTTAGACAAATCTCGGACTTACAGGGCCCTCGCGGTACCATTACGCAGGCTTACCATCCCACTTAAGTCGATAATTGTCCGGGAAATTATAGAATTATTCTGTTCCACTGTCGGGGTCGATTATACACTACTCCTAAAAATTAAGGGAACAAAAAATTGTCTTAAATTCTTATGTGATTTTCGAAAGGCTGTATCTCAGTGAAAAATGGTCTTACCTATCTAGATTTTAAAAACAACATTTTGAAGCCTCAAGTTACTAGTTGTGAGATCTCTTCGCAATAAAAAAAAATTAGAGCTATGGTTATCACGGGATCCTAAGAAATTGCGAGATAATTTTTTGTTTTTATTTTTTCTGTTCTTTTTTTTTGTCTACGGAGTTGGGGAATTTTTTTAAATAAAATCACTGCAGGAGCCGAATAGTTTGTTTATTCAGCTTCAAATTACTTTTCTTATAATCTCTTTACGTCAATTTGTCGCTGAGATATCTGACTTTTAATGAAAAAGGATCCTTTTTGTCTTTGATCATCGATATCTCAGCAACCAATGACCGCAGAGATAACGTAAGGGCAGTTTCAAAAACTGGAAATAAACATCCTACAAAATTATTATATACCCCCCAATAGCTTTGTTCAATTTTTAAATCGATCCATAGAACCGTTTTCTCGGACCGATTGGTCAAAGTTTAACAAAAGACTTAAAGGAACAACGAATTGTATCTGAACATTGCGTAAACTTCATCAAAATGAAAACGCCATTTTTTTAAAACTTATCTACAATTTTCCATTAGTTACTTTAACATTTCTTGATATTAGGATATCAAAATTTGAAAAAAAAAAATGGCAATATCTCGACCAGGTATAACAGATATTTATAAAAATTAAAAATATTTGTAATCACGATGAAATTTCGCTTCGATCTAGGAAAAAAGTTGGGTTATGTTTGAAACTATTCCTGTAACAGCTTGATGAAGTTTGGCAAGTTCCATATACAGGGTGTTTAAAAAAGAAGCGGCAATATTTAAGCGGGTGATTGCCCAGGACATTCTATAAAAAAAGTTCCTATAAACATAAGTCCGCAAACGTTTCGTTACCGATCTACAGGATGTTGAAGTTTAATTTTAAAAACAGTAAAAATTAGTCAGTGCTGTACATTCTTTTATCAATAAATTTGGTTAAAGTACCCTCCCTGACTTAATAATTTTAATATTCTAAAATCAGCCCCTTAGTATTTCTACAAACAACAAACAATAATTTGAATTTCTAAATTAAAACATAATCGGATTTAGGCGTGTACTAAACTGGTTTTTATTTTTTTACTCAAAAACGGTGCGTCGTATAATAAAATCTGAAGAAATCTTTTTCATCATATTTGAACAAGGAATTGAAAAATAATTTTTATTTTTAGAAAAACCAGCGACGTCCTATTTTTTCCTTTCAAAATAACCAGTGACATGCCGATACGCGCGCCACTGGTAAATAAAGGTATCTTGACCTTTAAATATGTTACAAAAGTATATTACATTGATCCAGAACTACGTGCGGCGCGTGCACCGGGTCATAGAACTCGGCACTGATTGATAATTGAATTTATTCCGTTTGGACGCCGCCGCGACCCGCCCGCGACCCCCTCCATCCCCTAACCCTCTCCCCCCGAGCTTGCGTTATCCTTCGACGCAATTACCAAGGACTAGGATTACCTCCGTCTTCCGACCTGTTCTCCTGAATTAACTGCTCATCTGAATTCCGCAGCTTCCACCGCAAGGGGAAGAGCCTTTGGACGAGATACGCGATCTAATTCAGAACTAGATATACAACTAGCCGGATTGGCGGTTGCGAAATCTACAGGGCGGTTGATCTTGTTCTTGACCAAATCGTTTTATTCTTTATATGGAAACACTAATCCTAACATCCATGACACAGGAGAACATACAAAACAGTATTCGTGTTTTATTACAGAAGACCAATGCTTATTTTCTGGCTTGGCTTATACCAAGGCTTATATTTCTGAGATTAAAATACTGTAAGAATTTGTAACCGTTAAAAATCCCCTGATTTGATCACAATTTGATCTACAAAATATATTCCAATTCAGTTCCATGGCTGAGGTGTAAATAATAACTAAATATCAGGCATACATGACGTCAATACCAGGGACGGATCTAGGATATCATGAATTCAGTTTTAAAACTCACACGCGAATCAGAAGACATACCTGTATAGAGAAACAGGGACTTGCCAAGTAACAGTAAATACACCTTATCCAGAAGAAATAATAATTATCCTGGAGTACTGGAACCATCGACGTAGAAACAAAAACAAAAAACTGGTCGTTTTCTCCTGAGGATGACAACTTAGTTGGCGAAAGGCGCTTTGAGAAAAAATATAGTAGTTCGGTATTTCGTAGAAAACAACCAATTTTTCGTTTTTTTTGTTTTTGTTTAACTTGCTTATAATGACTATTAAATCAACCTTCAGTATCACCTAAAATAGCAATTTCTAAAACTTTCTAATAGCAAAGCAGCTTGCTCTGACGTGGTGTGAATCGTTGGGAATATACATATCAAAGAGTCGCGGTTCCTTTCCTATATACATCAAACTCTAACTTATTTTCACTATGTCTAATAACTAATACATCTAAAACAGTATAGATTCACACCACCCTTTACAACATAAAATAGCAAGTTTTAATTTTATAATTCACCGTTTGTTAAATTTCTCCCTCAGTAAAGAAAGGTTTGAACAGAGAAAAAAATTAATCAAGAATATAGCTAAGAATAACGGTTACTCAGTCCATTTAATAGATACTAAAGTTAATAAGGAAGCATACATTTAAGAGAACCCTGTACAATTCTATGACTTTTCGTAGAGATACTGACAATTGGAAATTTGTTTTGTTACCATATGAACCTAAATTCACCCGCGGACTAAATAAAATTTTTAAAAACATTAATATCAATTTCGTTTATAATTCTAAAAATACACAGCAACTACAGACGCTTTTGGGTAACCCCAAAGACAAAATCGACAATAACGAACAGTCAGGAATATACGAAATAAGTTGTAAAGATTGTGGTAAACACCAGTCCACTGTTTGCTCTGATAAATAAAGACAGTTACGGTTCAGTGAACCGTGGCAACAAATGTAGTATAAATAGTGCAAATGTGTAGGTTAGAATTTAGTTTTAATCTTCTCCTGAAGATGCCAACTTAGTTGGCGAAACGCGCGTCGAGAAAAGTGTAGTAGTTACGATCGTTAATTACTCGAAAAGTTATTAACGGATCGAGCTGAAATTGTTTTTGTAACTTCATACTACAAATAGCAGTCCCTCATGCAATTTCATGATTATAGTCGCCCTACTTTCGGAGTAAAAAAATAGTGAAAAAAACAATTTTTCAACTTCAGCAGTCATTTGCAAGTTAACAATAGCACTTGGACGCTTCGGATTCGGCTCAAAATTTTGGAAATTCAGTAGGATAGAACTTCTTATATGCATATCTATATAAAATATGCCAAGGAACGGAGATGTAAGCGGAAATGTGAAAAAAAGACGTTTTTTTTTCACAAATTGTTAATTCAAAAAATTAGCGGACGGTTTCAGCTTTACGGACCCCGAGCATTGTGTTCTACGCAAAAAAAATGCATATGAAGCCATCATGTATACGTTTCAAAAACACATAAAAATCTCTGCCTGCTGGACTGTTAGTACTATGTCGAATTTCGAATAATATTATTCATTTAAATGCGTTCTTTTGTGCCACGAATTTTTCCCTCTTTATATTCTAGTTTGTAATGAATGAAAGGAAAAAAATACTGCCTAACTGTCTGGCATACATTTTCCGTGGTATGACAGTCAGTGACATTTTTCGCAGGAAAGGAAGTTAGAAAGGAAAACGTTTCCCCATTTTTCTTACCCTCTCCATTGTAACTTCCTAATCCGTGTTTCGACGATAGCGCAAAGGATCTGAACGTACGACACAGCGAACTCTTTATTAAAAACAGCGCCGTTATGAATATTAATGTTATTTCATGCACGAAGGTAAGAAAAAGGAAAATATATTCGAGTACGGAGAATAACATGTCGTCAGGTGGTCGATATTACTCAGACAAAGTAAAGTCTGGCGGGATTTTTATAATACATTTTACTGCTGGATGAAAAGCATACTACGAGTATTCCATTCCAATACGATCCGTTCAATGTTCGTTTAGGAGATAAGACATGCAGGGTTTGTCCGGAAAGTAATGTCAGTGAGCTTTGAAAAATGGTTTTTATTGGTTCTATGTGTACAAATCTTTAGAAACTTTCAAAATACATTCCTCCTGCGTCCACACATTGGTTCCAGCGGGACTTCCACGCATCAAAAGCCGCACGGTAGTCGTTTTCCGGAATCGCCTTGTCGGTGCACCGAAACGTCGGTGCAAGCCTTCTGAATGTTTTTCACCCACCCAAAATGCTGTCCTTTCATTGGGGTTTTGAGGCGCGGAAACAGAAAGGTCTGGGGGGGGCACATCAGGGCTGTAGGGAGGCTGGGGAACAACGGTGATGCCTGAATTGATGAGGTAATCGGCCACGAGGAAGCAGGTGTGCGAAGGCGCATTGTCGTGGTGAAGCTTCCAGGATTTTGAGATGTCTGGGCGGACGCGATTCACCCTGCGTTTCAGCCGCTTCAGCACCTCGACGTAAAACTTTCCGGTTACGGTTGTCCCCTGCGGAACGAACTCATGATGGACCAATCCCCGGCAATCAAAAAAGACAATCAGCATTGTCTTGATCTTTGACCTGAACATCCTGGCCTTCTTGGGGCGAGGGGAGTTCGACGTGTGTCATTCCGCACTTTGTCTCTTCGTCTCCGGATCGTATTCAAAGACCCAACTTTCGTCCCCGGTAATGACGTCATCAAGGAAAGCGGGGTTGTCTTCGCAGGTGTCCAAAAGTTCTTGGCAGGTTTCGACGCGCCTCTCTTTTTGATCGTCCGTTAGCACTTTTGGCACGAGCTTCGCGCACGCCTTCCTCATTCCTAAAGACTCCGACACAATTTCGTGAACAATGGTTTTCGTAATGTCTAATGTTTCGGAAATTAAACGGACACTTAGACGACGGTTAGTGTTCAACAAGTCACGCACACGTTTCACATTGTCGTCGGAACTGGAGGTTGATGGCCGTCCAGCGCGGTTCTCGTCGTTGACATCTTTCCGACCTTCTGCGAAGGCCTTGTGCCACCGGAAAAGTTGTCTGTCCCAAAAGACAATCGACGACGAAAGCCTTCCTCAACATTCTCTAGTTTCACACAAAACTTGATCGCCATCCGTTGCTCAAGCGAACGTTGCATTTTTTCTTGCACCGGGTCACTGTAACGACTCTCAAAGAACGAGTGATGCGACCGCTACAACGACCGGTAGCCAACTGACGCTTGTTGGATCTTGTTACCAGATCCCCCTACCACAATCCCAGCACGTAAAGCGCGGGCTGGCGCGTACAGTCTCTGGAAAAAAAATTCACTGACATTACTTTCCGGACAAACCCTGTATATCTGAAGTTTTCATCGGCTACGTACCGGATGTTTCACTGTAAATGGACCCCCCCCCTTAACTTTTTTATTTGGCTTTATATCAAAAAATGTTAAACACAAAAGTTGTAGGGCACTCTGTTAAGTTTTTTATGATATAGTTTTCATGTATATATGCTGTTAAATAAAAATGTATTTTTTTTCTTATGGAACATACTATATATTATATCACTAAATAATTGGGTTAATCTCCCTGATTACGAATATATACAGTGCGCGCCAAAAAGTATGGAATAAATTCAGTAAATGTGAAACAAAATTTTTTTGGAAAAAATCCTCGAACATGTCCATTTTTGCTAAGCAAAAAAAAAATTCAGATTAGATATTAAAATAGTCAGATACTGTCAGTTAATCAGAAGATTTGTCATTAAATTGTGCGAGTTAATATAACGTGTTAGTGTTTATAAAAATTTCAATTTTAATATGGCACATTTAACTGTGACACGACGAATTGAAATTTTTATTTTCATCAGATGTGGAAATAAGACCAGAATTCAGTAGGAGGTATGCAATAGTTTATTTAATGCAAAATATCCAGATAACCTTATCACCCAATCCACAGTTAGTAAGATTGAGTCCAAATTTAAAGAAACTGGTGATGTTAAAGATCTACCAAAATCAGGACGTCCAAAAATTACCCAAGATAAAAAGATTGACATTGTGTTAAGTGTGGAAGAGAACCCTCAGAGTACCTCTACACTAGTTGCCTCAGAAAATGAAGTTAGTCAGACGATAGTTCTACGTATCCTGAGGAAAGAAAACTATCATCCCTACAAATTTCAGCTTGTGCAAGAACTCAACGAAAACGACCCCAACCGGCGACTGCAATTCTGTAAAACTATGATAGATCTTTGTCAAACAAATCCAAATTTACACCAGCAAATATTTTTTTCCGATGATGTCACGTTTTGTCTAAACGGCACAGTGAACCGTCAAAATTGCAGGTATTGGAGTAGGACGAATCCTCAACATCCTCAACATCCGCAGAAATTAAATGTGTGGGCCGGAATAGTCGCAAACAGATTATCTAATAGGGCATTTCTTCTTTTACGAAACTCTCACTGGAGAAAGATATCTGGAGTTCTTGCAAAATGATCTAGTTCCAGCGCTTGCAGTAATTTTCCCAAACGAGAATGACCCTGACATTCCAGATAACATACTCTGGTTTCAGAAAGATGGAGCACCCCCGCATTATGGAGCACCCCCACAGTTCGTGAATATTTAGACGTCATCTTTCCTCAGAGGTGGATTGGCAGACGAGGACCGATAGAATGGCCCGCGAAATCCCCCGATCTTACACCAGTTGATTATTTTTATGGAGTTATTAAAAATCAAAAGTTTACTGCAGAAGACCACACAATTTAGCCGAACTACGAGATCGCATTAGAGATGAAATTGGATCCATTACCCCGTCATTCAGATGGGATCCATTACCAAGTCATTCAGACTGTACAAGACGAATTTGTAGATAGGCTTGCATATTGCCAAGAAGTTGATGGACGGCATTTCGAATACTTAATTTAAAATTGTATTTGCTTATTAAATAAATTTTCGTTTATTTATTGTGAAAAATATATTTTTCATTTTGTAACATTCAATTGTCATTTGCTCAAAAATTTTGTTATGTGAGGCGGCAACATTTTTATACCGTTAATTCCATACTTTAGGCGCGCACTGTATAGTTTAGTATATATTTATTTTAAAAATCTAAACAAAAAAAACGCATATTTCAATTTTACATGTAGTAGGCAATGGATTCAAGAATTGGCTTGCAATTGTTCGGATTTATCACAAAATCTAAAGATATAAAAATGTTCTAGCTTTTTTACTCCATAAACTAGTAGATGTAACAGTGATTGTTACTTCACTGTACACTTTATTAATTGATCTAGTACAAACAAGAATGTTATGTTTAATACCTTATGTGTTTTAAATGTCAGTACCTATGTATCTATTGCAACACATTTATTATGGTATCATAAAAAGTAAATAAAAAAAATAGACTGGTCCCTAGAAGGTCAAAACTTTTATCTTTCAGTTAATCAAACATCATCCTTTCGACATCTGACGATAGGAACGGCCTTTTTTAACTACCTCCTCGCGTTTCTATTTCACTTTGTGACGCCACGCGAATTCGTCTTAATAAAATTAAGAGCTCGTCTATTGTGCGTCGTTTCTTGACGAAGGCATCGCATGTCCAGAACCGTTTTCTTATCGGAGACAGTTAAAGATAGCGCATAACGGAAATTCGGGCTGGTTCTTAATTAGTCTATCCCCTACCATCGCGTAATCCTATTTGGAGGGAAATCAGAATGATGTATTTGGATAGCCGAATGGCAAACATATCCAGCTGGTAATAAACTGGAGACGCGAGCACTAGATTATCAACACTAATGGCAACCGACACTAATGAGGAACAAGAGTGGCGTGAAAACTCTGCAGCATACACAATTACACAGAACTTGAGTTTGGATATCAAGAGTTATTAAAAAAGAAACGTCATCAAATTAAAAAAAGCCAAGACTTTATTGTTTGTTTTGGCCGGTCAGTAAAACGTTTCCAAACTGGAAGCGTCAATCGGAAACAAGGAAGTGGCAGACCCAGAATAAGGACAGAAGAAAACGTTGAAATGGTTAGGCAAGTGATAACGGAAAATCCAAGAACATCAATTAACCATCTGAGCCAACAAGTGAACCCGCCCTTACCGATGAAGCTTGGTTTCACCTTACCGGAGGGTATATTAACCCTCCGAATCTGAAACTTTGGAGTGCAGACAACCTCAATTTTATTGAAACTCCACTACACCGACAATAAATTGGAATTTGGGTAGCTGTAAGCAGAAGGAGGATGGTTGGACTATTTTTTTTAACGGAACACTGAATGAATACATAGTCGTTAGAATAAAATTTTCGCCAAACTATTAAATAACCGAACAGATGCTGCTACCAGCGCGCTGCGAGCGTTTTGCGGCAAGTTTGAACAGAACTGTGTCTGGTGATACTTTCCCCACCCTGAGCTCGCTGGACAAGCAAGTGGGTCGCTCAGTTTGACGGTAGCACTCGTTTGAATTAGTCTACGCACCAGTGACGCGTCGAAAAAATGTTAAGTGTTCAGAAGACCTGTTGAGTTGCAATAGAAATGTTGTCAGGGTTAGAGTAAGTCTACTATAGATCATTTCCGATCAAATAGACACACAAGTCTAATTAGCCTGGCAAAGGAGACAACTAGGAGACAGGTGGCAACTTTCTAGACTAGAAGTCTAGATTCTACCCGAAGGAAGAGGGAAATCCCAGCATATATGCTTTGTCAGTCTGAAGGGCTAACAAGACTTTTCAAAGAGCTAACAAGAGGTTTCAAAGACGTAGGAAGGAAAGTCCAAAAGCTAATAGCCACAGAAAAGGTAGGGGTTATTGAAGATATTGAACGATTTGTCGTCAATGTCTTTGGGGGAGGGGAGGTACTTTTAACGACCTCACTGTACATGTGTATACATATATCTCAGATTTATATATATATATATATATATATATATATATATATATATATATATATATACATCAATGTGTATTACAATTACAACAATTACGATACCAAAACAATTAAATATGCCTTAAACGTCGTCAGTCTTTGCGTCTAACTTCTCGCATCACTCTTCGTTACGGAAACACCGAACTTCCGCTTCACGTGTTATTCGTTCACCACAAGTTTACATCCGAATTTAAGCGTAAAACGTTCCAGAAAGTACGAGTAAACAAAGCAATTTTGGGGCCCATCCGTACGTGAAGGTCCCCAAAAAGGGCGAAACTTCTATAAATCCATTTAACGACGAATTTACGGTTAATTGCACTGCTAAAGCCTACCCAAATTATATTCGCAGAACTTTCAATACTAACCCATTTAACAGCTTAATTAGTGTCTGACAGTTATGTCGACGTTTCCGTTGGCGGGGAGAACTCCAAAGGGTTGTTTTTCGTGTAGTCGGCTTTGCCGCAGTCTTTAAATTAATTAGATAATTTTTGCTTTTAAATAATCTAAATTCGTTCGAGTATACATTAATTTTTAAGTAATAATAACCCAAAAATAACCTAGAAGTGTCAGACCTGGTTAAACGAGTTGTTTTATTTCTCGTGTAGATGTTGTGGACTATACGTTTAAACAAGCTGCTTTGTTTGTCTAATATGTAAAGACAGGATCATTTTTGTGCATTGGAATTTCAAACCAATTTTTTTTTTTACAAATAAAAAAGGGGTAAAGTTTATCACCCTTGGCGGATGTCTTGCTTTCGTGTTCTTTTCGTCTGGACCGTTCGATCACATGGCTTTGCACTAACGTGAATAAAACCGACAACGTGTTTGACCCACTATAGGAGTCGGAACACTTGCTGTTTTTAGAAGCAGGTCCGGCTCGGAATTGTTTCTGAAATTCATATAATTTCATAGAACCTCAATATATGCAGAGATATTTAATAAATAAGGCCCCAGCATGTATTGTGTGTCGTATTTCGTGATGAATTAATTTTGAACTAATGAATCCATTAGAGCCAACGCTTGAAATGATCTTTTGTGTGACGTCATACGTCACACAATAATGTGACAGAGACATATTTTTAAAGTTTAAGACGTGCCTTTTCCGATGATGTCCATGAAATTCCTCCAAAAAAGTATTGATTATGAAGAAAAGCAGTTTTTAAAGAAAAACACCATTTTTTTGCATATTTTTTAAATCAAATTTTCAAGGGGTTTCCGGTCTGCAATGGACCTGGAACCTCACTAACCGGTGGAATAAATGTTTGAACTTTAAGTATACGTGGTTTAAAGATCGATTTTTTTCCTTTATGCATTTAAATTGGCGCCTGAACTATAAATTTTTTGCGTAAAAATTCAAGAATTTTTTAATGAAAAATGATGACACTTTTACAAAAAATTGTCAAGAATAAAAAGTTCTTAAAATCACTCAAAGAATCCACTGGAATTTTTATGAGCAACATTTTGGATTTTGCAAATTGTCAATTTTTGCAAAATTTAAAAAATCCCTTAAAAAATTCTGAAAAAATTCAGTGCATTCTTTGAATTATTTTAAGAACTTTTTTATTCTTGACAATTTATTATAAAAATGCATTGTTTTCGAGAGAAAAAAATCTAAATTTCAATACTAATTTGATCTTTAGAAATTTTTATCTCGAAAACAATGCATTTTTACTATAAATTGTCAATAATAAAAAGTACTTAAAATTACCCAAAGAACGCACAGGAATTTCAGAATATTTAAAGCAATTTTTAAAATTTTGCAGAAATAGACTATTTGCAAAATCCAAAAAATTGCTCAAAACATTTAAAAAAAATTCTACTGCATTCATTGTGTGATTTTAAAAACTTTTTATTCTTGACAATTTTTTTGTAAAAGTACATCATTTTCCAATAAAAAATTCTTGAATTTTTACACAATAATTTTGCAGTTTAGGCGCAATTTTGAACGCATAAGGCAAAAAAAAAACGATCTTTAAACCGCGTACATTTAAAGTTCAAACATTTATTCCACCGGTTAGTGAGGTTCCAGGTCCATTGCAGATCGGAAAAACCTTGAAAACTTGATTTAAAAAAATGCGCAAAAAAATCGTGTTTTTAAAAAAAACTGCTTTTTTTTCATGATTAATAATTTTTTGGAGGAATTTCATGGACACCATCGGAAAGGGCACGTCTGAAACTTGAAAAATGTGTGCCTGTCAAATTTTTTCTGTCGCAAATAGTATTAGTTATGAGGCTGTTATCGCTGAAGAGCGATGTACCGGGAGTGACTTTTTCGGCCGAAATGGGTTAAGACCGATTGATTAACTAGGCGATAATGAAATTGTATATGCCTTAACTGGGACTAAAAGTACCGAGTCTGTACTCGGGGCCTAGTATCTATCTCCTCTGCACAACACTGATTGGTTCCCTAGCCCACTCTGTTCTGTTCTGCACAAAACTGATCCTGTCTCTACTAATATGTTGCCACGAAAATGAGTTCAGTCGTGATTAGGGATTGCAATCCGGAAAACCGGATCCGGTAATCCGGCGGATCCGGCATCATAAGACATATATCGGATCCGGCACCAATTTGCCGGATCCGGTAAATTAAAAAAAAATACATGAAGCATGAATTTGTTGAAAATAAAACCGACTAGTGTACGAGTCAGTGGCGGTGCGTGATATTTCAGTTAGCCATATCTTGAAAACGACGCATGGGACCCACTTCACTTTTTTAGGTGATGACTATACACCTCTTACAGAAAGGATTTATAGTGAAAAAAATCGTCAGCAAAGTTTGCGAAAAAATTTTCAAAAACCCTGGAGCACTCCCTGGGTTCTCAGTAACGCTCTGTGGGATACTTGCAGTATATATTTTTTTCATAATCTAGAAACAAATATAAGGAGACGTTTTTCGATTTGTTGCAAAAAAAAAGTTATGGCCATTTTAATTTTAATTTTATAGGAACATCTTGTTTCCCAACATTAAAATGGCCATAACTTTTTGAAACAAAAATATTTTGTTACAAATCGAAAAACGTCTCCTTATATTTGTTTCTAGATTATGAAAAAATATATACTGCAAATATTCCACAGAGCGTTACTGAGAACCCAGGGAGTGCTCCAGTGTTTTTGAAAATTTTTCGCAAACTTTGCTGACGTTTTTCACTATAAATCTTTTCTGTAAGAGGTGTATAGTCATCACCTAAAAAGTGAAGTGGGTCCCATGCGTCGTTTTCAAGATATGGCTAACTGAAATATCACGCCCGCCACTGGTACGAGTAGAAGAAGATGACTGGAAGATGATAAAATTAACACTATTTGTTTTCTAAGATAATTTTTTCAAAACTAAGTGATTTTTTATGATTGTTTTACTTAAAATAATAATTTAAAGTAAGTGGTATGTTAAAAAAAAGAAGTTTATCCACTCATTATCCACAATTGTATCATTGATCCAACAGATTGTTGGTGACTGTCACAATTATACGAATGAAACTGCCTGGTGTGTGAAATCGCCCCCATCGCCCCCCCTGGCTACGCCCTTGGTAAAGTATAGTAGATATAGTTGCACTATATATACTAAATTTTTATTGCTGATTCAGACGTAAATGTTGATTAATTATGACAGTGTAAATAAAGTTGATGTCATAAGAAATAAACGTTTTTTTTTTATTTATACTTTGTAATACATTCACTTAATCATCTTTTATACAGTCGATTTTGGAATGAAAAAGCAAAATGATTTTGATGGAACCAATACAGCCGGATCCGGCCGATGGAAATTCGACCGGATCCGTCCGGATTGAAATTGGTGCCGGATTGCAATCCCTAGTCGTGATACTGGACTAACACGGTAAAAACATCAATCCGTCCACTTCGAAGTTCATTATGGTATTATTCGAACGCTTAATATGTATGTTGCGAGATAATATACGTGTTGTACTGGTGGCAAACAGTCGTAATTACACAATGCTATTAAGGACTAATGGGTGCGCCTATCAATATTCGTGTCGCAACATTTCATCGGAGTTTTTACGAACATAGGAACATCGCGAGCCACCAATACCGAAGCTTTGTGACGCACCGTACTAACGAAATTATGTATGTCGTTAGAATCAGAAAAAACTATTTCCCATTTGGACTTTTTATTTTAGTTTCCATTTCGAATAATGCACTTTGTTTTTTCTCGTACTACTCAAAAAAAATTTTTTTTTTGACCGAATCGTGTGTGGTATTTTCATCATATAAATATATATGAGTGTGTAAATTAAGTAATGGCACTGGTTTTTTTATTTTTTATTTTTTGTTCGAATAGAATTACAATTCAGTATTGTCTCCTTCAAAATAGCTTCCTCGGAAAGCCACACAGCGCTGGAGACGGTTCTTCCATTCCTCATAGCAGTGCTGAAACTCATATACTGGAATAACCTTCAGCTGGTCGATTACAGCCGTTTGAATGTCACAAGGACTCAAGTCAGGCGAATAAAGAGGCTGAGAAGCCACAGGAATGTTTTTACTGGCTAAAATGTCGTTGAATGAAGTGGCTGTGTGACACGGTGCATTGTCGTGATGCAACATCCAGTTGTTCTTGATGTTTGGTCTCACACGCATGACCCTTTTTCGAAGTTTTTCAAGAACCTCTCTGTTAATGTGTTGATTTACTGTTTGGCCTGCAGGCACAAACTCTTTGTGGACAATTCCCCGACTATCAAAAAAGCAAATCAGCATGCATTTGATCTTCGAATTACTTATTCTTGCTTTTTTTGTGCCTTTGAGAGCTTGAAGTGTGCCATACTATACTTTGGGGTTTCCTAGTCGTACTCAAACACCCAAGTCTTATCACCACGTTCCATAAAATGAGGATAATTTTCAATCGATTCCAAAAAGTTAAGACACCTTTCTCTCCCGATGTCCTTTTGTTCCTGCGAAAGGTCATTTTTTAACCATTTTTGCGCAGATTTTTCTCATCCCCAATTCGTTAGTCAAAATCTGATAAACAGTGGTGTGAATCAAATTTAACTCTTCCCCGATCATTCCTGCCGTCAACCGACCATCTGAACGCACAAGATCCCGTATTCTTCGACAATGTCATCGGTTTTTGAAAATGAAGGCTTTCCGCTTCGTGGTTCATCTTCAATCGACTCTCTTCCTTCTGAGAATGCCTTAAACCACCGAAAAACTTGGGCTCTTGAAAAAATACTGTCTTCGTAGGCATGTTGAAGTTTTGCAAAAGTATCCGTTGCGCTGTGCCCAAGTCTGAAACAAAACCTGATAGCACACCGTTGCTCAAAATTAATGTCAGTCATTTTTTGGAGGCATTAGAAAAAACCGGTTTACAAAAACAGTCACAAAGAACGAACAAATGACTCTAACAAGTTCAAACTTGTACTGTTGGTGCATTACATGTTAACCTACCGCCCTTCCAAGTCCCGTCTCCGCAGTGTTGCTAGATCGGGCGCTATGTTGATAATATCATTACTTAATTTACACACCTCGTATGTAAGTAAAATTATGTATATTTTAAAAGCTGCCCAACTTGACCTCAATAATTTATAGACTCATTTGACAACTGATATTGGTAAGTCTACTAAGTTAAAATATTCGATTGAGTATTTATCGGCTATGGATTGACATGTTCTTGTTAAGTCAACATTTGTATCACAGTATGTTTTAATTGAAAACGGTTGATAACCCAGAACGTTCTAGTTCTCGGTTTCAGATCTCCATCGACACGGTGTTGTATTTTGAAACACACTAGATAATGCACGTATTTAATATACACTTTTGTTGACTTGACAAAGTTGCAGTTTTATTTCGTTATCTAGAAATCTTCCTGAACTCGAGAACTTTACTAAACAAGTTACTTTACCTAAAAACGTGCTGAAAAAGCCACATCCTTATGTAGGTTTCTAGGAGTTTACCTTAACTTTCACACTTCACGGACCATCGCGATCGTCTAGACTTCCAACCAGGGTCGGGTAATGGTTATTAAATAGGTTTGATTAATTGATTAAATCGGAAGCTGTTAGTAGCAGGGCTGCAAGAAGAATTAGGGTTGCAGCAAGTTCCGTGTTACAAATTTGCAAAAGTGTATAGTTTAGGATAGGAGCATTAATTTTCCGATGGATTAAGTGCGGGAGTAAGAAGTGGATCTATTAATAACGTTCAAATTGATAAAGGAGGCTATTTATTTTTTTCATCTCGCATAGTAAACTTATTATGTCGTGTTAGTTATAATTAACTGATTTGTATTCTCTACAATTAATTCTATTGAGAAGTACAGTATACAGTGTGAAACAGCCAAATAGAATACATTCAGTAGCTCAATTATTATGCATTCTTTTGGAAAATCCTGAGACGCGTCAATTTCTAATTCTAAAATGACATCTTGCGACGTAAAAATGTCATCCCTAAATTCAACCCCCTTCAGGTGACAACTACAACCCCTAAATTTTCAAATTGGAAGTAGGGGCTTGTGATACTTCATTTGAGAGGTCCTTTCATTCTCTATTCAAAACTGCTAACATATAACGGTTGGGGGATTGGATGAACAAAAAGCATGGAACGGCATTTGATAGCTTCAAGAATGTTGGAAAGCACAAATGCGAAAACAATTAGTGAGTGTCTGACTACAGCAGTCTACAGTCACAATGGGGCGAGGAGAACTTTGAAGTAGTAAAATAAATTTTTTGTCTTCTATTTCTTTAGATATCGAAACTCAAAATGGTCCCGACTGCTGTTGCCATGAAGGCGAACCCATCTCGAATTAGATAGGCATATTGCGCGATAAATCCTGTCCAGAGCAAAATATAAAAGTCACTAGGAACGCTCATAAAAGTTGGAAAAGCTTGCGTCTAGGCTAATTGATATCGTTCCAGAGTGGAACACATAAATACGGTGGCAGCCAAGGGCGGTGTTAAGAGGGCTAGTCGAAGGGTTTATTATTCTTGCAGCTCTCTCTGTATAGGGGTGAAACCGTCAGGGACGATTCAGCAACGGACAGGTCAAAGAAGATCTGAGTATTATACATAAAAAATACAGTATATTGACAAATTTGATCAAAACACTCCAGAGGAGTTTAGTGTTTTCCATCTGCTCATAAAAAAAGCAGTAAATTCTGACCTAATTAAAATACTAGTAGAGTGTAACATTCCATGGAACACAGTGAATCATTCCGAGTTTACTCAGTTGTTACAAAATTCGGAATCCACGTTAGGAAAACAATAGAGACTTATCGCAATTTTATGTTAAAAGTTCGCGTAAACAATAAAATCACGTGACCCAATACGATAAAGCAAACATCGTCGAGAATACATGACAGAGTTATCGGATTTCCTGTATGCCGATAACGTTAAATTATTATACATTGAAAGTTGTGAGCGCTTTCCTCTTAGAAATGGAAGACGTTTTATAAATTGCAATTTTAACCCTTTCAACACGATATTTTATTTGAGAAGACAAAAACTTTTTTAGACTATTTTATGATATTATAGGTCAAAGGTATCTTTTTATATTAGAAAATGACAAAAAGTACCAAGGGGTTGGTGGGGGTGGTGGTACAAATAAGTACCGGCAGTCTTCTGTTGTGGTATTTATGTGTGCCATCAGTTCCATATAAAAATATACATAAAATATTACTTCTCTTTATCACCTATAATTACAAAATATTTTAGGTATGATAAGTTGCAAAACATATTTCGCTATCCTCTCTAGTTCTTCTTCTGCCAAAGACCCCTTTTTATCCGTGCCTGCAAATAATATCAATAAATAATCAATTATTATTACTCTCCCGACTAATGGCACACATGTGTACCACTCTGTAGGACTGATGGTTCACATATAGTCAATTTTACGAATAATTTTCGAATTATAAAAGAAACATAAATTATAAAGTACAAATTGCAAACTTTTATTGTACTTACCCTATAAAGGTATAAACAAACTACGCCTTAAAACAATCAAAATAATTTTACTACCAATTATAGTGAAACTATTTGCAAAATACCGGTACTGCTACAACGTGTTCGAGTAAACTGAGCAAATACGATGGAACTGAATCGCTGTAGGAATTGGCGCAACTGCAGAACTTACTTAGAACTGGTTACGTTTTCCTAGGACACTATAGGACTACGTGGTATCGATGTGAGCCAAATTAGACCTGATTAAAAGCATTTAGTCTGGTAAAATATTTACTGGTACATACGGTGTACCAGTAGTCTCGAAAGGGTTAAGTGATACTGACGATTGAATTTAGGTACTTAAGTACGCGTGCTTTTGCTCCAGCCCAGACAGCTGAATTATCTTTCCTGATATACCTGAATACAATGAATACAGAGTGCCCGTTGTCTAATGAGCAGTATAGTAACAGAGTGAGTAGTATGAGAAGAATGTAAACAAAGATAGAATATACGAGTTCTTAGGCGTTATATTTGACGATACTCTTATTGGTTAGTCCCTACTCCACCTTTTTCGGCGAATTTGCGAACATCAGCCATCTTGTAAGTTAGTTAGCAAGTCTCGTCTCGGGACAGTCGCACTTTCTCCGTCGCACTCCGTCTTTTTCGGCGAATTTTAACAGCAGACATCTTGTAAGTTAGTCTAAATCTTGTCTCGGGACAGTCGCCGTTTCTCTTATATTTTTTTCTCTTCTACTAAAACTCTTATTGGATTTAGTCCCCACTCCGCCTTTTTTTGAATTTGAACAGTAGCCATCTTGTAAGTTAGTTAGTCACTGGTTTACTCACTGTTTTCCCATCTGCTAAGATGACACCGGACACTCTGTATAACATAAATCAAGGACGTTAGCATTACCAATTTTGTCCGTAATGAAAGCGGTAGCAAAAAATAAGCTACGCCCCTCTGGAAAATGCCGCGGGGGCCGCCTATGGCCAGGAAACGAGCCGCCCGGAAATATTTTCAATTATCCTTTATCGCGATCCGTCGGGGCACTTTTTTCGATGTAATCACACGAAATGAAAATAACGCCCGGTTAACGGCCCGCTTAATTTCTGGGTTGCGTAACACACGATGTGCCCTTTCGACCCCTATCGGCAAGATAACGCGCCCGAACGGCCGCGTGGACGAGGTTAAGAAGGTTGAACGCACGGTCTAAACGTAATTTTATTATGCAATTAAATCCTTGTTTTAGATCGATGTGGCGAGTTTTTTTCGAAAAGACAAAAGGGTGTGTCCCACGCTGGGCAATATGTATATGGGGCATTTCACGTCAACTAAGTGAGGTCAAAAAAATATCTGTTTGGAAACATATCACAATCGATAGTACTTGCTAAAAAACTAACTTCCCTAAAATTTTAGATTTTTTGCGGCACAAGGAGAGGGATGGTGAGGGTGAGAAAATACAAATTTTCGTTTCGACTCTAAAATTTCAATCTTTCTCGGTAAGAAAATGGAATAAATTGAAAAGAAGGTTGCAATGGTTTTCGATGTGTTTTTTTTACGTAGAATACGATAAAAATATTTTCAAAATTATTGGGGGTAGTTTTCACCCTTATTTTGAGGGTTGAAAGTTTGAAATCGAAATTTTGATAAAGTATGACACGCTTTTTTTTCAATTCTTATTTTGTACTTTCGATTAATTTTTAATTCATAATGGGCGTCGACCAGAAACTGGCCCAAAAAACGGCCCAAAAGTGAAAAAACGTGGTGTTAGCGTATTTTCTCATCCTGTGAGATAGTAAATGGCAAGTGAATAACATATTCAAAGGTTTTTGGGGTCGATGATTACGAATCTAACGTAGAAAATTTCCCGTAGAATACGATGGTATATAGGTTTACGGCCAGGGAGGTCATAAAAAAAGATGTTTCATTCCGAGAGCTGTTGTGCCACCATTTTGTTTTTAAATGACTTTAAAAAAATATTTTTGCGTACTTTAAGAGATGTGTAATGATGTCTAAAAAACTGAATTTCAATAAATTGTTTTGCCTTTCTACGATAAATTCGAGAAAATGAGCCTTGATTTTGACCCCACAAGGTAGTGTTATTTATCCCTTAAAGGATATAAACAAAATCCCAAATTCCTAAGTGTTAGTTAGTTAGTTTGCAATAGAAAAAGGGCAAAACACGGACAGCACAGTTACACTCAATAAAACATTACATATTACAAATTTAAAATAAAAAAAAGTGAAAAGTGAAAGATATTCTACACTTAACAAATATGTATACACGTTGGAGACTCTAACTGGAATATATTCGCTAGCGGGGTGGTGAATGATTTTTAAAAAAATTCCCGAGACACGTCAACTTTTAAATGTATTTACCTACATTTTGCAAGTAATATGGAAAAATATAGCCCTTCAGGGGTGGCTGAAACCACCTTCAACATGATTTTTTCAAATGCAGCCCTATGGCTTGTGACCCCTCATTGTAAAGCTGGTGGAAACAGGAATCCAACGCAAAAAGAAATCCAGTGGTGTAAGATCTGGAGATCTTGCTGGCCACTCAATATTACCTCGCCTCCCAATCCACCTACCGGGAAAAATTCTGTCCAGATACTGACGAACAATGGCAGCATAGTGTGGTGGGGCCCCATCTTGCTGAAACCATAACCTCTCGTCGGTCAAGTTAGGGTTTAAGGGGTTTGGAAATAAATGACATAGCACTGGCATTAGTTCGTGCTGGAGTAAACGCAAGTATCTTGCTCCATTAAGAGTGGCATCAAAGAAAAATGGTCCTACAGTTATATCTTGTATTATTCCGGCCCACACATTAGTTTTCTGTGGGCGCTGAGTATGAAGTTCCCTCATCCAATGGGGGTTCTCTTCAGCCCAGTAACGACAATTTTGGCGATTTACGTGCCCATTTAATGTAAAAGTAGCCTCGTCAGAGAAAAACTGTCCACTCTAAAGATAACTGGTTTTGATCAATACAAGTCATCAATAAATCGCAAAATTCCACTCGTCGATCTGGATCATCCTCAAGTAGCTCTTGAACAGCTTGCATTTTATATGGGCGTTTTTTTCTCACATTAAAGTATTTTTAAAACTGTTTTTTGATTAAGATTACTATCACGGGCCTCTTACTCGGTACTTTCCTGACATGACCCATCTCTCGATATTGTGCCTCAATTTTACTAATGGTACCTTGATTTAGTGGTGGCAAGTCAGGATGCGTTTCTCGAAACAAGCGAACAACTTCGCATTGAGTTCGCGCCCTATCACCATATCCAATCATCATCAAAATTTCGATTTTTAGTGATTCAGTTAAATGAGACATTTTCACCAATTTGAAATAACACTTCGTTTCAAACTCTGAATACAGCATACAAACTAAATTACTCTTTGCGGCCGTGTAAAAACACTAGCAAAAAATAACAAATATCAGTTGTGGCAAAAGAATTGCTTGGAATTTTTTGTGGGGACATATGAAAAGTAAGGTTTACATTCCAAAACTAAACAACACACATTTTGAGTACGAAATTGTTGCGTTAAAAATAAATTAAACTATAAAATTATGTTTTAATTGTAGGCAACTCTACAAACATACTAAAAATTAAAAATTTGATCAGTGCGTTGGATTCCTCTTTCCACCAGCTTTACAATGAGGGGTCATAAGCCATAGGGTTGCATTTGAAAAAATCATGTCGAGGGTGGTTTCAGCCACCCCTGAAGGGCTATATTTTTCACATTACTTGCAAAATGTAGGTAAATACATTTAAAAGTTGACGTGTCTCTGGAATTTTTTTGAAAAATCATTCACCACCCCGATAGCGAATATATTCCAGTTAAAGTCTCCACCGTGTATAAACATTCATAAATGATTTTCAATGAGCTGTAACTCGGGTAAAAATGGTCGTAGAGAAAAGATAAAAGAGAGTAAATTGAAGGTCCAAGTTTCTAGTTTTTGGATCTTGAGTTTAAAATTTATTACCGTCAGCAGTTTTTGAGTAATCATTAGAATACTATCGAAAACATTGTTTTGAAATTTTTGCTTGTCTTTTAAAATGTCCATGGATCTCAATAAATGTTATCTTAAAGTCAATATTTTATCAAGAAATTTTATTTTTATATCTTCCATAGTTTTATCATAAAGCTGTTTAGATTATTTAATTATCCTTAATTTGACCTATTTTCGAGCCCTGTACGATGATTTTTTCGTTGAGTTATCGCCGTTCAAAGCAAAAAGTCATTTTTGCATTTGATAAAATTAATTACTCAAGAAATAATGAACGTACAGAAAATTAACAGGGTTTTAAAAATTGCAAAGTATCCTTTTTTAAGTAACAGCGATTGGTTTTGCTTAAAAAAATTTTATCAAAAAAAGTGAAACTGTTGATTTAAAAAAGAGGTATAAAATTGCATCAGGAATTATGGAATTATATATCAGGGCGTTAAAAAATCTCATTTTTTGCAATAGTTAACATTTTTTTGATAATGAGAATAAGGATTATTGCTAAAAAAACGTGTTTAACTTAAAACGATGAACAAAAAGAGAAAAATCAATCCTTACCTTGATTTTTATCACAAACGACAATTTCGAGTACAATGAAAAAAAAATCGCAGCACTTTAAAACTTAAAAAACAAAGAATTTATTTGGGGTTCCTTTAGGATGAAAAGTTGCAGTCAATATCCTTAGTCTATACATTATTTGCAAAGTTATGCCAAGTTTATGCAAATATCCCTAATTATGCAATTTTTTACTGATTTTTCAATCAATAATTTCGCTGCAAAAATTTTTTTTTAGCAAAAACCAATCATTAGATACAACTTGTAAAGGACACTTTTCAGTTTTCAAAACCCTACATGAATTTTCTGCATTCATTATTTCCCAAGTAATTACTAAAGTCAAAAATGGCTATTTTGCTTTGAACGACGCTAACTCAGCGAAAAATCATCGTACAGGACCTAAAAATAAGTCAAATTAAAGATAATTAAATCATCTAAAAAAACTTTATGATTAAATCATCTAAAAAAATTTATTGAAGTCCGTGGACCTTTTTAAAAGACAAGCAAACATTTCCAAAAAAAATTTTTCGTTGGTTTTCTTGTGATTACTCAAAAACTTTTTTCCTTTTACGCCAGTCAATAGAGCTCATAAAGGGGTGAGTTTATGACACGATTGATACCTGAAATCCGACTACGGATACTTTTAAGTTCAGTCCTTAGATGAAAACGTATATGAATTGGACTAGGAAATAGTTGCAACTTTTTTTATAACAAATTAGTGAACAAAAAATGGAGTTTTTCAGTTTTTTGCTTATAGAAGAAAATCTATTGAAGCAATCGCATCGCATCCCATAGGAAAGTTGTAGAGAATTCAAAAACCTTTAAAATGACAAAAAAAATCAAGTCAATCGGTACATTTTTCGCTGAGAAAACTCGGAAAAAAGGTAAAAAATTACATTTTCTTAATAAATTCATAATTCAGGTATTTTTGCATTAGAATAGTCAATCTTGTGGGAAAATGTAGGTAATATCACGAAGAATGAGTGTGCAAAAACTGAATTATGTCCGATGAATAGTTTTTGCACAATAGTCTAAAAAATTTTTACATCGTATTTTGAATATTCCATAACACGTCGAGAGATAGATTAAATAACATTTTCTCGACGGATTCGGAAACAACAGAGTGTAAACTACAATTCGTCCATTGCTTTGTTTCATTTAAATGCCATTAAATTGGTGTTAAACGCCTCTGAACACCGCGCAAAATGTTCGGCGGCGCGCTGACAGCCGAACGAGGTATATGTGGCGGGGGAGCGAGGGGAAGCGGCGGCAGCGACCAGCAAATTTCGCGCGGTGTTCAGGAGGCGTTTTACACCAATTTAATAGTATTTAAATGAAACAAAGTAAATGGACGAATTGTAGTTTACACTCTGTAGTTTCCGAATCCGTCGAGAAAATGTTATTTAATCTATCGCTCGACGTGTTATGGGAATATTCAAAATACGATGTAAAAACTTTATTCGACTATTGTGCAAAAACTATTCATCAGACATAATCCAGTTTTTGCACACTCATTATTCGTGATATTACCTACATTTTCACACAAGATTGACTCTTCTAATGCAAAAATATCTCGAATTACGAATTTATTGGAAAAGGTAATTTTTTGCGTTTTTTTTTCGAGTTTTCTCAGCGAAAATGTACGATTGACTTGTTTTTTTTTCATTTTAAAGGTTTTTGAATTATCTACAACTTTCCTATTGGATGCGATGTGATGCTTCAATAACATTTCTTTTATTAACCGAAAAAACAATTTTTCGTTGGTTTTCTTGTGATTACTCAAAACCGTTTTTTCCTTTTCTCTTACTGGCCTATTTCTCTACGGCCATTTTCTCCAAGCTACAGCTCTTTGAATCCCTAAATTTCTGCGCCTAGTGTATATACTAGTGTGCATCGTTCTCTATCACTTTAACAATGTGAACACAAAAACAATACGGCAAATAAAATCCATTTAAATTTGCTCTCCGTTACATCCCACCCAAATAAATGCACATACATTCATCGCCTCTAGCGTTCACTTTGACAGTTGTAGAGTTGAGTCAAACGCATGTGTTAGTGGAGACCCCTTTGTTCGCTATAATAAACGACCTCAAATCCTCTAATTAAACAGAGAACAGACCTGTACCGCATTCGCCATTCATGTCAGCTGTGATACGGAACGTATATTGTACATATACGAAGTGATTCAATACCAAGATGAGCGATGGCTCTTGATTGAGGACGACATTTGCAGCGTTATAAAAATAGAAGAAATGATGGTTTTGTACAATAACTATCGAAAAAACTTTCTCAACAACAAAGCTGAGAGTAGTTTATTGTTTTTTTTTTCTAATGAAATTTGACAAGACATATCTCCTTCTACAGTTTTTCTTTGTTGGTTAAAAAGAAGCTGTTAATTTCGTTTTATTCATTTGACAAATGACCTTATTGAAATTTTCCTCTGGTGCCCGAATTTTCCCGGAAGAAAGTGTATTCGCACCAAACTTAGTCCATAAATTTTATTATGGTTTCAGATGTCGCCAAAGTGTTATCCTCGTGTTAGGATGCTGATGTATACAAACAGAGGGTAGAGAGGAACGTGAAAATACGAGGATCGATCAATATAGTAGAGACCAAAAGAAACACAACTCGATATATTTACATAGAACAAGCATTTTATTTTTCTTTTATTTGACCTTGACTTAGACTTTGGCAACAAATACGAGGACACAGATTAGTATACAGAAGTGTTTATTAGAGGCACTACTTAGGAACTAAAAAACATCAAAACCACCAGCAGCTTCTGAGGTCTAATGCAATCTGAATATTCGACTATGAATCTTTTATAAAATTTGACATAAGATAGTTTAGAATGAGAATGATTCCATTCAAGTGTTATTCGTCATCATAAATCACAGATCCGGATTTTGACCGTGTAGTAGGTCTCGTCAGTTACAAACGAGGGTCTCGCTTTTCCTCCCAGAAGATATAGGGATGTCTCTTTACCTAAATGGGATACGTGTTCCGTAGGTCTAAAGGTAGCAATGCTTGTTGTTCCCGGAAACACACCACTAACAGTAGGCCCGTTAAGATAATAATCGACATTTTGATGAGATCTAATAAGGTAGAAATCTGAGTCTGTAATTTCTGATGATAAATTAACAGTGGACGGTTGTTGGTGTGTTCCCGGGAACGACATCTAGCGATTGCTCACCTTATGAGACTCACTGAAATACGTAGAAATACGTAGTGCTTTCGATGCACACTAGACGGCAGAGCCCTATACAGGGTGTCCCCGGATTGAGGTACCTATAGGTGAAATGGACAAACAATTTTAATTTTTCCACAAAAAGTCATCCTTTATAAAAAGTTGTACTTGCCTTGAAACGTCCAGAAAGTTTGTTGTTTGTTCAATTTAACATACAGGGTTCAAAAATAGCAAAAATTTAATAATAATGAAGAGCAAAGTACCTTAAATATTAACGCTATGTAAAAAAAGTTATTAAGAGAAATTGTTTGCAATTAAATTTTGAAATAGGAGCGAGGATTACTGTAGATATGCATTTTCACAAGAGTGTAATTTTTTCCGATGAAAGCACTTTTTCTACCAATGAATTGGTATCGTCGCAGAATTGTCGTTTTTGGACACAGGAAAATCCGTCTTCTTCAGTTACTTCTAAAAGTTAAAATTTCAAAAAAGTGAAAAGAAAATTTAAATCAAAATTCATACTTGGAGATGCTAAATTTTTCTGGCCAGAATTAGAGAAGATAATTTAGAACATAAAAAAAAAGCGTATTTTCAAAAGGACGGATGCCCCGCCCATTCAACAATTCAGGTCGCAGTTGTCTTAACAAACAATTTGGAGAGAAGTGGATCGGAAGATATGGACCTATTTGTTGGCCAGCAAGGACGCCACTTTGTAAGATACTTTGGTAGGCCAAATTTCAATTAATTAAGTGAACCTTCCTCGTAGGAAATTTCGGCATTCGCCACAGCTGCTAGGTTTACACTGTCTGCGAGAAAAATGAATCGAAACCGATCCCTCTAGTCTATATATCCTTCTCGAATTCATATTTCAATTCGCGTATCCCGATTTATTTAAAACAAACATTAGATTTATTAAACTAAATGAAACCCACTCAGCCGCCCATTTATCTTATCCGTCGGAGCTCTCGGTTCAAGTTTTCATTGTGTCGACGCTCTCGGCAAAACTTAATTAAAGTGGCGAATGCGAATAGTTCTCCGGGAATTATCTAACCGAAGGCTATAGACGACACAGCAACGGCCAGAGAAAAGGTACAACAGCAGCAGCGTTATAAACCTTACATGTTAACCGCACGGACTCTGAGGGCGAAAACACGCTGCAGCGACTTCGGATATACAGGGTGATCGAAATGCGATACCATCGCTAACACGACGCGTCCATAGAAGTTTGAAAAGTCATAATTTAGTGGTGTCTGTGAGTCGGACGAACATTAATCTCGATTTACCCGGATCGAGAGTATCCCTCCCCCCCCCCCCCGTTTTCGAGGATGCTGAACACGATGCCGGTGTTAGAATGTCTCTTTGGGATTGCGCAACCCCCCAAAACGTCCAAAAACCACCCCGTAAAGGGGTTAAACGGGCATCACACCATTTCCCTGTAAAAAAAACGGCTGTCCCCCCGTTTTCGAGGATGCTGAACACGATGGTGGTGTTGAAGATGACTTCCGACCCTCACCAACCCCTCCACCGGTCAAAACTACCCCGAAAGGTTTTTTATATATCAGCTTCAAAACCTCTTTCCCCCCCCCCGGTTTTCGAGGACGCTGAACACGGGGTGTGTTCATATCCCTTGCGACCCCCACCAACCCCCCCCCCCCCCCCCCAAACCCTCACCCCCCAAAAGGGGACTCACCCCCAAGGGTTTTTATTTATCAGCGGCAAAACGTCCGCTGTCCCAGCAGGTTCTGAACCAGCTGACAGAAGCGGACTTCCAGCACTGGTTTCAACAATGGGAAAGTCGTATGGAGCGGTGTAGAGATCGCCAAGGGAAGTACATTGAAGGCGAAAAAGTTGTTACCGTAATTGGTAACGAATAAAAAGTGTTATGGCAGCAGTTCGGTTGTTTAATAGCCACACCCCGCATCGCAGAGATCCGATAAGATGCCATCCATTCTCAACGGAGATAATTTAATAAAGAGAAAAACCGCCTTGAAATTTTAACAGGCGTCGAAGTTTCGCCTCACAAAAAGTTATAATTAATATTTAAACTCGAGGGTCTCGTGCGCCGGAAAATCTGATAAACTTTTTATTGTACGCTCCGCGACGTCCGAATGTTATCTGGGATCTTCCGGTGAGTAAAAGCTAACAACTTCTTTTATTTCGTTGATTGCGTTTCCGGCGCCCATCTGGATCCTTCCCGGGCCCCCCGTAAAGGCTTCTCGAAGGGTTCGCGTCGCGCTTTTTGACCCTTTTCTTCTACCTAATTTGAAACTTGAGGCCGTTTTTCAGTTCATAACGCTTCCGGAGAGCTTTTATTGCGGCGTCTTAGACGTTACTTGTCGAAGGTAATGTCAACTTTCGGTGCATAGCGCTGACGAGCCCCTATTGGGACGAAACCGGCCTTCTGTCTCTTGAGAATGTCCCGACTCTAGAGCATAATCCATAAAATAATGTTACGTCAACGAGTTATTTGATTTTCAAAGTATTTTGTCAAAAGCGCGGCGCGAAATACACAACTATGGAACTTATCACTAAGTTGCGGTCAATTGGATGATAATATTTAATGCAGAATGTCTGTCTTTAAAAGGTTTTTGATATCCTTTTGGATCCTATTATGGAAGTTTCCTTAATATAGATTAGTGAAGTACTTTATGATCTCAATATTTGTATTTATTTATTTCTTATACAACAGAATCCTTGCTCAAAAAAGGCCTTACATAGCTCTAAACTCCGCACTATCACTAGGGACTTGTGACCATATTATAAATATGCATTTTCGAATTAATAAGTATGTCTATAAATCATTTTCTGTTGCACTAAAATGTTATTTTACAAACGGAGAACAATAAACGTATGCCATCTTCAGACCACGTAGGAAAGCCTAAATATTGCAACATACAGGGTGTCCCCGGATCGAGAATTTTTCGACAAAAAGTCATCCTTCATAAAAAGTTTTGCTTGTCTTGAAACGTCCAGAAAGTTTGTTATTTGTTCAATTTAACATACAGGGTGTTCAAATATAGAAAAAATTAAATAATAGTGAAGAGTACAGTACCTTAAATATTAACGCTATATAAAAAAGTTGTTCAGAAAAATTGTTTGCAACTAAATTTAATACTCAAATATGAAAGCATCGCCTACTAGTCAACATTAAGTATTTTGATGAGATTCCGCAATTTTTATCATTGTTATACGTTTGAAGTATAGCCATTTTCCCTTTAAAAAATCATGTTTACTAAAGGTGCAGACATAATATGAAATCATAAACCCCAAAAATATTATTTAAACATTTATTTTGAAGAAACAGCACGTTCAGATAATCATTTAGTCAATCAACACTGTAGTTAATAGGTTCGCTTATTACACTATGTCGTGTCAAAGTCCCTAATTAGAATATTTGAAATTCCAGTAAGCCATCGATAAGGCAATTGTTATTGTTTGACATTGTGTTTGACAAAGCGCTTGAAATTTCAATTATTGATTTTTAATTCCAAATAATGATTACTTTACAACATAAAATTTATCTTATTAAATGTTAGGGTATCGGTAATATTTCTTATCGTCATGCAATTGAATTGTTTCATGAAAAATATCCAGAAGTCGAAATTAGCCGTCAAAGTTTGAAAAAGTTATTACGAAAATTTGATTTAACAGGTGATAAAAAAATCAAAAAATCGGTCTTCCAAAAACGATTTTGTGCACTTTTTTATGTTTTCTGGAACACCTGTTCTCACTGAAACACTTCTCTACCATTTGTCTCGATGGAGCAGAGTCCGAATAACACTAAAACCACTGTAACTTATAAACTAATATCATTAATCTTTCAGACATATCAGTTGGAGGTTGGTACTATCTAAAAATCATACGGATTTGTCAATAGTGGCGCCATCTACATATCATCCTACGAACTTATTGAGTAAATTAGTACAGCAAATATTTAAATGCACACTTATCCATTGCTAAAAACCACGACAAACCCGAAAAAATAAATAGCGGTGGTCATTGTCGATGTAGCGTCATCGCTGCAAAAAAAAAGAGAAAAGCATTTCATGCAAAGCCATCACCTGATTACCTCATTTCCTTTTGACATCAGAGCAATATTAATTGCCTTATTGAAAGACATACATAAATCAATTTTGTGTCAATATTTTATTTCATTTTCATGGTATAAACGTATTCCATACGTATTTATTATCGTATAATTTTTTTTAGCCAGCCCGTTTCCGAATCAGATAACTCTTTGTCAGCGGAGGGCTTAAAGATTCTTTAAAGTCTAATTTATATTCCCGACCATAATATGTCACCGTCGTCCTACATCATAACACGGAGCTTTATCGTCCATGTGCCTTGGAGTATACACGTCCGGTCAGTTAATTGATGAATCTCCGACAATAACGGGCGAAGAACTAAAATAATCGTTGTTTTTCTAGGTATCTAGACGATTTTTAGATGTTAACCTGACAGTTAGATAGATATAATTCTTAGGAGTTCACGCCATGAAAATAAGTTGTATCTAAAGATTAATTCAGTTGCCGGTGTTACCAACATAATCAATACCATTAAAAATTAAGAGGATATAAACACTTAGCATGGAATATTCATCAGAGAAATGTAAAAACTGGACTACTTCATTTAAATAATGTACTATATTAATAAAACAACTGATTACTGTTGCAAGCTTATCTAATAAGTTGTACTAATAATATTTAATAGAATACGTTTGTTAATAATGTTGTTCTCTTCGACGGGACATTTCATGGCACTTATAAACATTGATATGTAGACCATCATGAAATTATAATGTAAATAGTTATATAAACATTTTTTTTATCATTCTCGCCACAAAAAGAACAATAAAGAAGGAAAATGATTTTATAAGCATTACACGTTGTACAGTTTCAAATAGGTTGTTTCTATTTTACCTTTTACAATCTCTGGGAGCTATACAACGTTTACAAAAAATGTTAATGAAATATAGTTTAGTTTAGTAGTTTATAATACAGTTTACGCTAATAGTTGCTCATATTATATTGATCTCGGTCTCTACAAAAGACCAAATCAGCTTATAAAAGAACCGTAGTGGTTGTGTTATATGGAATTCCATTTTAACTGTGAGCTTTATTGGCATTTTCGGAGCATGCAACCTGAATTTTGTTAACAGAGAAAATGGGACTGGTGAAACCGCACGCGAATTTATGTATATTCGTCCTCGGGCATAAAAATTAAGCGCATACACTGAGAGAAAGAAATTCGGGCGTTCGGAAAATACGCGAAATCAGGCTTTCTGCTCATGAGCTCAACCATTGAAATCTAAACAATCCAGTAGGCAGAGACTTATAGGGCTAGTTTTGACGGGTTCCTATGTATTTTTTTTTTGCGTAGAACAGAATGCGTGGGGTCCCTAGAGCTGAAACCGTCCGACAATTTTTTAATTTTCGCTTTCTCTCCTTTTTTCATATTTTCGCTTATATCTCCGTTCCTTGGCATATTTTATATAGCATATGCATATAAGAAGTTGTAGCCTATTCAATTTCCAAAATTTTAAGCTCAACCCGAAGTCTCCAAGTGCTATTGCTAACTTACAAATGACTGCTGAAGTTGAAAAAGTGCTTTTTATTCACTATTTTTTTAATTCGAAAGTAGGGCGACTATGATCATAAAATTTCTTGGAGGGACTGCTCTTCCTCGATTCTCCGCGTATTGACAGAAAATTAGATACACCCATATAAACTGGTATCAACTAATGAGCTCGCGGAAGACGATTTTGATAGACGAATTCTCTTTTGTGAACAAATGATGCAAATGATGGATGACAATATTTTACAAATGTTTTATTTCGGATGAATCTACATTTACACTTCACGCCCATGTTAATGGTTAAAACTGCCCTTACTGGTCGAGAGAAAATCCTTACTGGATTAGGGAACTTCACAACCAAATCCCTGAAAAAGTTAATGTTTGGGCAGGAATAATTGGACAAAATATTATTGTCTTATTAGGAGATGGAGAATTATTTAGGCTGTCCAAAATATTTGTACCGAGTGGAAATTTATCATGAGGAACTTGTGGTCAAATTAGAAGTTGTCCGAATTTCCACACATCTTTCCAAGGAGCGTGGTTTATGGCTTCGCTATTACATAATCTTCCGATGTAAAAAGTATGGTCTACAAAACCAAACCAGACGATTTAGCTAACTTAAGAAGAAGAATGACACTTACAATTAGGTCGATTACCCCGCAGATGTTAACTAACGTTAGAATACATTTCTATTTACGTTTAGGATGCTGCCAAGATGCTGGAGGCATACATTTTGAACATCTGCTGCATTAATAATGATTTGTTTTTTATTTTAATGTAACGAATTTCCTACGCTGGAGAAACTTTTTTTCTTGTTAATTTCTGCAATAAAATTTAAACCATAGCAGTTTTGAATAGAGAATGAAAAGACCTTCCAAATGAAGTATTACAAGCCCCTACTTCCTATTTGAGAAAGAATTTATGGATTGTAGCCGTCACCTGAAGGGGATTGACTTTAGGGATGTCATTTTAACGTCGCAAGATGCCATTTTATAATTAGAAATTGACGTGTCTCAGGATTTTCTAAAAAATGCATAATAATGGAGCTACTGAATTTATTCCATTTGGCTGTTCCACACTGTATATAACTAATAATAAGATTACTATGGTTCAATTATTCAATTGACAAATTTAAAATATAGATTTATCTCCTTTTCCCAGGAAACAACGGAATTGTCTGTTCTCTTAGTGTAGACGAGAAAGTCCCAACTTCATTCCATATTCGCCACGATTGGCGTTTCCCGATTTGACATTCGATTGCCTTCAGTCAATCACCGCGCGCTTCGACATTCTCTTAATTTTTTTAATTTATTTCAAACGCGGACGGGATTTGCATTTCTAAATTGGTAATTTTCATTACTTTGTAAAAGTTTAATGCGGGCAGGCACATTGCCGCGGAACTTTTTTATTAGAGGGAGAGTTCGCGGTGACCTGGCAATTTCGAATGGCTTCCCCTCCGTCGTCCCTGCGGACCGTTGAAACGTTTTCGATGGCTTTCAACGCGGAAATCAATGTTCGTGTGTTCTGCGATTTCCGTTTTTAATTGCACGATGATCCGGTTTAGTTCATTCGCACTGTTTGGCTACTATGTTTCAACTTTGCTGGTCTTTTTACTATATAGTTGATTCATTACATTAGTATTGGGCCATTCTCTCCATAGCCTAGGAAAAATAGAAATATAAAAAAAAATTCCTCAACCGTTAAAAAAATTTGGTAATTAGGTAAAAAATAGTGCAATTTGAGTGCACTAGTTTTGGATCAAATCGGTTAGTAGGAACATAACCAAAAAAATTCATAAACGTGTGAAAAACCGATTTTTTCACTTTTTAAGTACCAAAAAAAAAATATTTCAGAAAGACATAAAATAGTACGTTATAGCACTTAAAAAGACGAAGAAAATCAGTTTTTAAAAATTAAAATCGGTTACAACTTTTTTCAAAAAAAATAAAAATATTCGAAAATTGAATATGAATTTTTACTATCTAATTACTCGGCCTACGAAAGTCGTAGGGATTTCCGCGAGTGACCAAATTGTAGCTCTTTTCGGCGGCTACTAACAGTAAACGTTTTATCAAAAAATATTCATAACTTGTGGCGCAATCCGAAAAAATGTAAAAAAAAGGTGTTTTCAAAAAATGGCCCCGCAAATGTCAATAATAGTCCTACGGTAATTTTTCAAAGTGCATTTGGTTAGTGAAGAGGTGCTCTATTATCAAACAATGGACCAATTTTGTCAAATTTGAGGAAGTATCTCAAAAATGACATTGAAAAACCGGGCTGTTTTGCGTTTCGGGCGGCTCGGGCGCTCGAGCGAAGGGGAAAGGCCGCATGGTGGGGGAACTCTCTCAATTCGACCGCACGAAAGCAGTCGAGAATCAAGAAGCAGATTTCGAATAACGCTTGTCAAGTCATTCCTTTGCTTGAACGATATTTTTTTCCACCAAAAACAATACTTTGCCGAAAACAAAATTCAGATTATTCAATTTTTTGAAAATTACAAAAGTAGCGTTACTAAAACCACTGTAACATGTACACCAATAATCGAAATGTCATGAAATTTGGACACATATTGGTTGAAGGTTACTATTTAAAAATCATATGGATTTGTCAATAGTGGCTCAATCTAAACATCGTCCTACGAACTTATTGAGTTATTGCGTGTTTCCACTACAACATTTAAAACATAAGTAGATGTTGTACTGACTTTCAGTACTGATTTTCTCAAGACTGACATCATTTTTGACAAAGTCAGTTGGCCAATTTGAGTCGGTCATTTTGTTTTAGAAAATATTGACCTTGGATTTAGATTCTTTGACCTTGAAAGCATTGGAAAACGAATATTCAAGAGTATTTGGGGTCATTCCATGTCAAATCGATCAATGGTGGGAATCGACCCCTTTTTGATTTGGATGAATTTTGGTCAGAAGTTTTCTTTTATCATATAACGGAGTTCTGCCAGGAAGAAAAATTTAAAAAAAAATCTTTTCGAAAGTTATGCAAAATTCAAAATTTCACCATTTTTCTCATTGTTTTTCAAATATTTAGAAAACCATTATGGTTACAAAAAATGGTTCAAACTTTGTTTTAAAGGGGATACTTGGGGCTACAGAAAAAAAAATATTTCGAAAAAATTTGTCAAAAAAATCGCTTTTTTTTGCAAGATTTCGAAAATCAAAAAATCGTAAAAATGGACGCCTGACAAAATTTTTTGCTCTAAGTTTTTTCTAGAGTACCCCTCTGACTGATCTTAAAAGATTCTAAAATTTTCAAGATGGGGATTTTTTTCTTTCAAACGATATACATTTTTGAGTTTTGAGAAAAAAATTTTTCTTTGGCACACTGAATAAAACAACGATAAATTTACTTCAATTTTTAATTTTAAAGCACAAAGATTTTTACGTTTTTATTTATTTTGTAATAAGTTGACAGTCATATCAGTTAAGAAGTAAACACACTTTGTCATCTTATATGTTTACTACTTATAACTTTAAAACAAAGTTTGAACCATTTTTGTAACTATAATAGTTTTCGAGATATTTGAAAAGCAAATTTGAAAAAATGAGAAAAATGGTGAAATTTTGAATTTTGCATAACTTTCGAAAAAATTTTTTTTTAATTATTTTCCTTTGGCAGAACCCCTTTATATGATAAAAGAAAAGTTCTGACCAAAATTCATCCAAATCAAAAGACGACAAAACCCTTGCGGGTTGTTTTTGGCCACTTTTTCGGTCGTTTCGGACCACTTTTTGCCATCTGTACGTGTCCTGATATACGGAAGAAGGCCTTCGTAAGAGCGATAGCGCGCGAGTCGAACTCTAATATCGGTTCTAAAGCAAATTTCGAATGAAGCAAGGCCGTGGCGTCGCCCGCCGCCGCCGTCTCCGGGGTAAAATTCCGAGCCCGCTCGAGAAACACAACGGTATCTATTTCTGCTCCGGGATAGCGCAGGCACCGACTCGCAGCCGACGTCGATTTTATCTCATTTCGCTGTTCGGAATCACTCGGGGAGTTTTTGCCGTAATCTATAATATATTTGATACCCTTGAGATATTGAAAAAGTCCCCGCGTCGCGGGCGCACCCAGAATATAGTCGCGAACAAGCCTCGGGGGGTGCTTCCAGTGGCGTAACCGGATTTATTCGGAGATCCCTTTCAAATCTGGTGCGCTGTTTCGTACATGTCAAAAGTTGGTTCCAGCCTGCCCACATCAACGTCATTTATAACCATCCGTACAAAAAAAGCATAAAAAAATCATCAAAAATTCTATATCGTTCATCTGGAAGAGTAACACAACTCAAGAAGCGCAGTTCTTGGAAAAAGGCAAATGAAAGTTGTTCGTTTTATTTTTTTTTGCTGTTATTTCTAAATACCAATTACTATAGGGTGGGCCACCTATTGGTTTCTTTTTAAACTGAGTGTTATTTATACATTGCCGACACTGACGCGCTTGACATTTGACATTTATGTGGAGTCTAACCTCCGCTGTAAGGAATGAATCGTTTTACGCTTGAACAACGAAATATTGAAACATTATTTCCAAAGTGTATGCTGTGTTGCAGAAACAGTGAGAAAATTGAGAACAATTTTTGGTCGAAATGAAGCTCCGTCAGCGCCTGGTGTAAGAAAGTTCTTAAGGAAAGTTCGTGAAACTGTCATGCTTATGGATAACATAAGTCATCCACGTGCTCGTCCGGTGCGCACAGCTGAAAGAATTGCTGCTGTTGCCCAAAGTGTGCGTGAAAACCCAAGAACCTCAACTCATCACAGAGCACAACAATTTAATGTCAGTCGCACTTCTCTGAGAAGAATATTGCATAAAGACCGCGGATTATTGGCTTACAAGTTACAACATACTCAAGAGGTAAAGGAAAAGGACCATCCACTTGGTTATCGCTTCTCCGTGTGGACTTTAAATGAGTTTGATAATGACGCCGATTTCAATCGAAAAATAATTTTTTTCGGACTAAGCTCACTTTCATTTTGGAGGACATGTTAAGAAACAGAACTGTAGGATTTGAGGTTCCGAAAATCCACACGTAGTCATAGAGAAGCCAATGCATCCTGCAAGAGTGACTGTTTGGTGTGGGTTTTGGAGTGGTGGCATCATTGGTTCGTACTTCTTGCAAAATGAAGATGGTAACAGTGCTACAGTAAATGGAATGCGTTACAGAGATATGTTAACTGATTTTATATGGTCGCTATTGGACAATTTGGACTTGGACGAGCTTTGGTTCCAGCAGGATGGAGCAACGTATCACACAAGCCGCGAAACAATCGATTTTTTGCACACTAAATTCGGTAACCGTGTTATCAGTTGTTTTGGAGACATTAATTGGCCATCGCGCAGCTGCGATTTAACACCGTTGGACTATTTTCTATTCGGACATGTTAAGGACCGTTGTTACTCCAACGATCCACAAACAATTGACACACTGAAGGAAAACATCAATCGAGTTATTCGTGCAATAGAGCCACAAATAATCGAAAATGTACTGCAAAATTGGGTGAAAAGAATGAACTACTGCCAAGCCAGCCGCGGCGGCCATTTTACTGAAATTGTTTTTCATAAATAATAAGAAGGCATACTTTCTTGAATAAAGCAACAACCATTTAAAAATATTCAACGATGTAGTTTTAGTAGCAATTTTAAAAAGAAACCATCTGATGGCCCACCCTATAGAGGACTGAATTAATTAAAACTACAAAGACCATTTAACCTTTATAACACTTGATCCTATTATTCTACTGTTTATTCCTGTTTTTTTTTTTTAAATTTAAATACGTTCTAATGGCATTATGCATTAGTGCGCTCAGCAGCCGGTCAATAGCGACTGAGTGCCATAGAACTAATTCATGAGAGTCAATTTTGAGGGTCGTAACGTTATACAGGTTGCATACTCTTCAGGTAGACTTATGTTCTTATGTTTTATTAGCTTTTCTCATAAATTATTCCTTATACTATATACATTCTCTATTCACTGTCCGACTCTGTTTTTTAGTTTTTATATTTTTAGTTTTTATATTTTAGTGCTATATCTAGTATGTATACATGTTTATGGACGGTACGCCACTGTGTATCCAATCTCGGATCCGGTATGCTAAGTCACGAATGTACTCTTCCCTTCCGCTTCTGGTAAAAAGAGATTAATTTGGCGGCGAATCAATCTCGACAACTCCATTCGGCCGTTCGGCATTATGTGGGGCCCAGATGAACGGCAAATTTACCGAAAATTAACAAAAGGCAATTTACTTTTTCTACGGATAACGCACGGGCAAAAAAACTCGAGATGGAACGTGTCGAGAAAAATGAAATCGGGAATGTGTTTGTGCGTATTTCAACGTGTTGGTATTTCTTTTAAGATATTTATAGCAAAGTTAATGATGCAGTTAATTGTGCTTGTTCTCTATCAGCTCATTTAAGAGGCAATGCCATCCCTGGCACCTCCAAATATATAATAATTTATATCTGCAATTCTAGAGGTTCATTTCCAATATTTTATCTCTAAAATATTATGAGGGTGCGCCACTTTTGGTACTCATCCGGTATTCTCTGAACACACCACGTTTCGTTCACCTACATCACATTCCTTAGGCTTATTTCCATCGGCGTCAAAAGAAAAAAACAGTCGAGGAGTGGGGACACATAATCTGGATAAACAAAGCTCCAAATCGCCCCGCACTAACAGACTCCATCCCGTAATTGAATTCTTGTAAGTGTTTATAAATTAGCCGAGGGGGTAGGGGAGAGTCTCTAATTAGGTTAGCTAATAGATGCCAGGCTAAAAGTTCCTTACATTACGTCGTTCAAATATTTACATGGGACTCTTTTTATCCTCTCAAATTGCCTTATTGCGTGTCCTGGAATTGTTTGAATATCAAATCCCTGCTGAACCACTTAGAAGCACGGGTCAGTGAGAGATCTCCTTTGTTGCTTTGATTAAAATTTCTTCGCAGTGGAACTCCATGAGACTCGCTGTGAGAATACGGAAACTGCAGCAAATCTGGATGGCTTTTGTTAGGAGATATCTAATTTTAATGCACAGTGATTAATGCTAAAGTTTAACTACGGAAATGTGGAATTTTTTCACAGTTAACGATGTGATATACAGTCTTACAGATAACGCAATACAAAAAAAAAAACATAAAAAAATATCATCAAAAATTTTATATCGTTCATCTGGAAGAGTGGCACAACGCAAGAAGCGCAGTTCTTGGAAAAAGGCAAATGAAAGTTGTTCGTTTTATTTTTTTTGCTGTTATTTCTAAATACCAATTACTATAGGGTGGGCCACCTATTGGTTTCTTTTTAAACTGAGTGTTATTTCTACATTGCCGACACTGACGCGCTTGAAATTTGACATATATGTGGTGTCTAACCTACGCTGTAAGAATTTGATCGTTTTACGCTTGAACAGCGTTGGGAAATATTGAAAAAATTATTTCCAAAGTGAATGCTGTGTTGCAGAAACAGTGAGAAAATTGAGAACAATCTTTGGTCGAAATGAAGCTCCGTCAGCGCCTGGTGTAAGAAAGTTCTTAAGGAAAGTTCGTGAAACTGGCATGCTTATGGATAACATAAGTCATCCACGTGCTCGTCCGGTGCGCACAGCTGAAAGAATTGCTGCTGTTGCCCAAAGTGTGCATGAAAACCTAAGAACCTCAACTCATCACAGAGCACAACAATTTAATGTCAGTCGCACTTCTCTGAGGAGAATATTGCATAAAGACCGCAGATTATTGGCTTACAAGTTACAACATACTCAAGAGGTAATGGAAAAGGACCATCCACTTCGTTATCGCTTCTCCGTGTGGGCTTTAAATGAGTTTGATAATGACGCCGATTTCAATCGAAAAATAATTTTTTCGGACTAAGCTCACTTCCCGGCACAATCCCGGCTGAACCACTTAGAAGCACGGGTCAGTGAGAGATCTCCTTTGTTGCTTTGATTAAAATTTCTTCGCAGTGGAACTCCATGAGACTCGCTGTGAGAATACGGAAACTGCAGCAAATCTGGATGGCTTTTGTTAGGAGATATCTAATTTTAATGCACAGTGATTAATGCTAAAGTTTAACTACGGAAATGTGGAATTTTTTCACAGTTAACGATGTGATATACAGTCTTACAGATAACACACAAAAAAAATCATGATCCTGGATATTGACCTTGGTAGCCCCATGTATTTTTCGACGCTGAATTCGAATTCAACCTCAGAAAAATCAATACGCCCTAAAAATTTTGAGATAGGGGTATGAAATGAAAATTTGATTAAATACTCAATGTTTGTTCCTACAATATATTTCTGGGGGTTTTCGAGGTTGCTGATTGCAAATTTCGGCATGCCAAAAGCACGAAATGTACCCCATAGGTGAAAATCGAGCATAACTGGAGTTGAAGGGGGTATTTTGTCAAATTTTCATTTCTTACATCTATCTCAAAATTTTGAGGGTGTATTGACTTTTTTGAGGTTGGATTCGAATTCAGCGTCGAAAAGTACTTCATTTTTTTTTGTGTAGCTGTACACAGCTAAAAAAATCATGATCCTGGATATTGACCTTAGTACCCATATATATTTTTCGATTCAATTGTTACATCATGATTTTTTTTTGTGTAGCTATGTTATTTGTGGCTCTATTGTAACTCGATTGATGTTTTCCTTCAGTGCGTCAATTTTTGTGGATCGTTGGTGTAACAACGGTCCTTAATATGTCCCCATAAAAAATAGTCCAACGGTGTTAAATCGCAGCTGCGCGATGGCCAATTAATGTCTAAAAAACGGCTGAGAACACGGTTACCGAATTTAGTGTGCAAAAGATCGATTGTTTCACGGCTTGTGTGACACGTTGTTCCATCCTGCTGGAACCAAAGCTCGTCCAAGTCCAAATCGTCCAATCGCGGCCACAAAAAATCGGTTAGCATGTACCTGTAACGCATTCCATTTACTGTACCGCTGTTACCATCTTCATTTTGAAAGAAGTACGGACCAATGATGCCACCACTCCAAAACACACACCATACAGTCCCTCTTGCAGGATGCATTGGCTTCTCCATGACTACGTGTGGATTTTGGGAACCCCAAATTCTACAGCTCTGTTTATTAACATGTCCTCCAAGATGCAAATGAACTTCGTCCGAAAAAATGATTTTTCGATTTAAATCGGCGTCATTTTCAAATTAATTTAAAGCCCACACGGAGAAGAATAACGAAGTGGATGGTCATTTTGCTTTACCTCTTGAGTAAGTTGCAACTTGTTAGCAAATAATCCGAGGTCTTTATGCAATATTCTCCTCAGAGAAGTGCGACTGGCATTAAGTTGTGCTCTGTGACACAAGTTGAGGTTCTTGGATTTTCACGCACACTTTGGGCAACAGGAGCAATTCTTTCAGCTGTGCGCACCGGAGTAGCACGTGGATGACTTCTGTTATCCATAAGCATGCCAGTTTCACGAACTTTCCCTAAGAACTTTCTTACAGCGGGCGCTGACGGGGTTTTTTTTCCCCCAAAGGTTTTTTCCCTTTTTTTCCCCTTTCCTTTCCCCCCCCCCCCCCCTTTGGTTTTTTTTTTTTTTTTTTTTCCCCCCCCTTTTCTTTGTTGGGTGTTTACTTTTTTTTTCTTTTTGGGGGGGGCCCCCCCTTTTTTTTGGTGGCACGGGTGGGCAATGTAGAAATAACACTCAGTTAAAAAAAGACAATAATGGCCCACCCTTTATAAAAGCGAATATGCAAAAAATCAAGGAAACTAACATTATATGAGAATTTATATTTCATTATGTTGCCTTGCATGGAAAATTAAATCTAATTCTTGCATACAGATTTATATCTATAAAATATAAATATAATATACATATATTTTATATATATAAAAAAAGATTACAAATAAAACATTGTCACAAATTGTTCTTGTTAAATTCTTCTCTATTTTTTCTAACTCGTTCGAGGTTGAAGCACTACTAACCAATGGAGGAATAGACAAAGAGGAGACCAAGATGGCGCCACTCCGCTCGATGTTTAGCCAATTGTAAATTTTAATATTACTAGGGTTAATGAAATTAAAGGGTTACTCATTTCATTATTCATTGGTTGAACTATAATTGCTGAACTACAAAACTTGCTAATTTCCAAAAAAAAAAAATCCGCAGGAAAAAAATTGTCATACTCTAACAGTTATACTTTTACAGCGACACACTTTATATGTACCTACAGCATATTTTGAAAAAAACGAGGAAAGAATACGTATTCCTGTTCTCTCCGTGACTAAATCAATGGAATGTCAGAACTGGCATTCATTTCGATATGAAACAAGAAAACACAATATTGTAATATCAGAGACCTCGAATATTGCTTGGGGAAGAGCTATTTTTCTTTGTCGGAGAAAATTCTGTTTTATCAGGACTGGTAGTACCTACAGGGTGATCAACTGGACAAATCCACTCCAGTTGAAAACAAACTTTGGCTTTTATTAAATTTTCAGTATACGTCTACGCGAAAAATAGGTGTTAATTTGGTATCCCTTGGAAGAATAATAAAAAAAATTCTATACAGGTAGGGAAAACGTTCAATTTAAGATAACAGCTGAAAGATTCAGTATATTAAATTTTTAGCTTGGAATATTAGGGTTTGTTAGACATTACTGATTTTTAGAAATTTGGACTGAATTCTAACAGGGCTGTGACCCACCTAGCAAAAATTCGAAGATAAAAAATAAACATATCTAAACTGTCTGTTGACCCTCCCCCTCCAAGTGGGAAGCTTATGATCGCAATAGATAAACCTTCTTTACAATGGCCGACTGTGACATGTTTGAACTATTTAGATATTTGCTTTTTTTAAAATATTCCAAGAAAAATAGACTTAAAAACTCCATCTATAAAAAGCGCTTGCTCCTTTAGAAAACAATTTTGGATAAAGATAGATTATATTAAATTGAAATCACATTCAGTATCGAGGGAGGACACCCTCGGACACCCTGTATATGATAAAATCCGACGGTAATAATAAAGACAGGTTTACTATTATAAGAAAAATAATAAAATTTTATATCGCTGAATTAGTGTCAGTAAAAATGATTCAAGATAAGTTAGGCATTATATCACCATCTTTTATCACTATAGCCCCATCCGTTCCCTCAAGTTTGACCTAGTTCTCGCGTCTTAACAAAGAATTAAGAATATAAAACGAATTAATTAAAAATTCCATCTAAAGCAGCTTAACGGCCTTTTCTACATTACACGAAATAATTAATTTAAAAATACATCTCCCAAGAGAAATAAAATTAAATAAGTACCTGTCTAACGTTACCAACAACGGTTTGCATATAAAAGGCATTATAAATATCCGTTTTCCGCTTTCTTTATTTACAAGTAGAAAATTTCATTCTCGGAGATGCAATAAGTTACTTCTACATATTGAGATGTTCAAAGCAGCTGCACCTGTTCTTTGATAGAGTTCTATAATTGTGTAGTGTATAACCTAGAAAGTTAAAGGCACTAGGCTGAAGATGCATACAAGGAAAATTGCAATTTGTATGTATATAACTGGAGATCGAATTTCTGTCAACAATGCTGTTCAACTGTTTCAATATCATGTAGTATATTACCTTATATTGGAACTATAAATAGTAATTACGAGGTGTGTAAATTAAGTAATGAGACTATTGAGAGAAGAATGATTTTTTTTAATTTGTTTTATTCAAATAGAATTACATTTCAGTATTGTCTCCATCAAAATAAGTACATGGAAGCCACACTGCACTGGAGAGATTATTTCATTCGTCATAGCAGTGTTGGAGCTCATATAGGGGAATAGCCTTCAGCTGGTCGGTTACAGCCGTTTTAATGTTTTCTATGGTCCCAAAATGACGTCCCTTGAGGTGATTTTTCAATCTCGGGAAGAGAAAAAGTCACAAATACCCAAGTCAGGCGAATAAGGAGGCTGAGGAATGTTTTTACTGCCTAGAAATTAGTTTCAAGAACATATCTGTGAAAAGTGTTGATATACTGTTTGGCCTGGAGACACAGTAATTCTTATGTTTGGTTCACATGCATGACCCTTCGGCTATCAAAAAAGCAAATCAGCATGCATTTGATGTTTCGACTATGCACATTCTTGCTTTTTTGAGTCTTGGAGAGCTTGAAGTGTGCCGTTCCATGTTTTGGCGCTAGGTTTCCGGGTCGTACTCAAACATCTAAGTCTCATCCAGTAACGACACGTTCCATAAAATGGGGATCATTTTCAATCGATTCCAAAAAGTCAAGACACCTTTCTCTCCTGATGTCCTTTTCTTCCTGCGAAAGGTTTTTCGGAATCATTTTTGCGCAGATTTTTCTCATCCCCAATTCGTTAGTCAAAATCTTATTAACAGTGGTGTGATTCAAATTTAACTCTTTCCCAATCATTCTTATCAACCGACGATCTGAACGCGTAAGATCCAGTAGTCTATCGACATTTTCATCGATTCTTGAAGATGAAAGCCTTCCGCTGCGTAGTTCATCTTCAATCGACTCTCTTCCTTCTGAGAATGCCTTATCACCGAAAAACCTGGGCTCTTGAAAAAACACTGTCTCCGTAGGCATATTGAAGTTTTGCAAAAGTATGCGTTGCGCTGTGTCCAAGTCTGAAGCAAAACCTGATTGTTGCTCAAACCGTTGCTCAAAATTAATGTCACTCATATTTAAAACGCACTAGAAAAACTGGTTTACGAAAACAGTCACAAAGAACAAACAAATTATTATAACCAGTTCAAACTTGTACTGAAGGTGCATTACATGTTAACCTACCGTCCTTCCAAGTCCCGTCTCCGCAGTGTTGTTAGATTGGGTGCTACGTCTCATTACTTAATTTACACACCTCGTATAATTTAGTTTAAGTACGCATTTTCTAAGTATAAGCTAATGTAAGCGGTACGCGGAAACTCCTCGTATTTATAAATAATATGAATAATTCATTTCGGAAAGTAAATTGTAAGGAAGATATTTAAATCACCACAGCAATAAAATTCCTGAAATATATATGAGAACCGAAAACTGAGTTAGTTCGCTTCAGAACGACATCTACATATTATGAAACTAGAGAAGTTAACACTCAAAGCGGTTGAAAACTCATATTTATAGTCGATATTAAAAACTATTTTTTGGCATTCACTAAACAATGTTTATAAAATTTCATTTTATATTATTTTTGAAGCATCTTGAAAACTGTTGCTTTCCAAATGGTGTTTTAGAGCAATGTCTAGCATTAAAGTTAATTATTAATCCACTAAAAGCTCTGTAATTAGAGGAAGACGTGGACACATCATGTCGTATATTCTGAATGTACTGAACTGTAAGAGGTCATGTATTATTTTAATGTCATGAAACAGAATTACTGATATGATCAGATCCTTTGGGAATAATTTACATCATGGTTATTAGATCTGCAAATGTTTTAGAAATAACCAAGAGTAATAATGGGAGTTGGTTTTGATTTTAGTTAAGAGCCACCGAATGAACTTTTCATCAGGAAAATTCGTGACAATAAAAAAATGTCGCTTTGGAAACAGCACGAGCAAAGGAATGTTCCGAAAGTTTCCCCGGCATCCTCTAGATAATTTTTAAATTAATTAAAACCCATACTCTCACAAAAGGTCCCGTTGAACGGACATGCAAATTATAAGGAATTCAATCTGCAAGTATGCGAATTTTAAAAATGTACGAGTCGAATTCCTCTACAGACGGAGGCGGCCTTTTGATCTTTAATCAATATCGAGAAGGGAATTAAAAAACATCTACGCGAAACGCTTTTCAGCGTGCTAGAGCCGTTTCAGCGTTAACAGTGTCGGAAAATGAAACAATTTTGCTCGGTAAAATTGGTTGTAGAAATCTTTGTCTTTGTTGGTCGGTTTCATACAACGAATTGAAGGTATTGATGCCAATCGCTTGCCAATGAAGAATGCAATACGATAATTGAAGATTACCTATGTACAGAGTGAGTTCATGAGAATTCCCATCCCTTTTCTCCGTAGTTTTTTAAGAGAATTTATTTTTCTGAAATTTTAGAAAATGCTGCCAGAAATAAAATTTAAACAAAAATGTATTAGCTGTAATTAACACAATGTATTTTTCTATTTGTTGAATTCCGCTTGCTCTTCTGATTACCATGATATAACATATGTCGTGCTTTCTTCCACAGATTTTTGAATTATTATGCATCAAATACCGATACAAGGTGATTCATAAGTTGAGTAATTTTTTTTACAGCGTATAAAACTATGCAAAACAAACATTTTTCATTTTAATATTTCTTAGATAGATAGGCTCCATATAAGGTAAGAGAAGAGTCAGGAGAGATAGAAAGTTGGATAATACATTGCTCTTTGGCCTTGACAGAAAAAACATTATAAAAGCTTTATAAAATATTGCTTGTTTATTACTTTTTTTAACACATTTTTATAAGAAATTCGAAACACAGAAATGCTTTTACGCCGTCGCGATTCTAAAATGAATATCTATTAAGTTTCATTAGTCCGTCGAAGGACGTACCTACTTGAGACTTGCTTCTCTTACATTGTCTGTCCCGTAACCTTTATTTTAAAAATAGGGATGGAATACGTGGGCTGTATTTTTTTATGTACTGAAAATGAACTCAGTATACAGTGTCCTCCACAAAGTCTGCATTACATTCTCTCCTCCTCAAAGTCTCTCCACAGTCTCTTCAAATTCCTGCAGCATTATTAACCAAAAAAGATTAAATTTCAATGTCAAAAGCGTTTCAACTTGGTAGGCTCTTGGGTTTCCATCTGTGGTTTCTATGGTTCTTTAGTTTATTAATTGCCAAATTGAAAAAAAAGCAGTGAATTGGTGAAGTTCACGAAAACAGATTTATTTCCAAATTTCGTAAGCTGGCCGTTTATTTGAAAAGTGAATCCAAAGAATACTGACTAATACTTCATAAATTCTGCCTGATATTATGATTGTTGTTGAAAATGTTGATAACCCTAATGATGCTGATGCCCTTCACAAATCAAAGGGCTTCAGTATCGATATAAGGTCAATATTACCGTCAACTCACAACTTTGGCCACTACATACAACTATGTGCCACACACGCTTTTTGAACATTTGCATGCTCTAGTGGCTTCTGGAGTGAAGTTTTGAGTTTGGAAAAATTCCCAAGTGTAGCGCGATAGCAAAGGCAAAATGAATTATATCAAAAATCATTTTTGACTTCAGAATCGTAATCAGCAACCCAAAAAACTTAATAATATGCATTTAATATCAACTTTTTAGTTTTTAGTGAAATTTGACAGCTTGTTGACAGCTGTCATTAAGTCGAAATTTATTCTTGACTTCAGAATCGTAATCAGCAACCCAAAAAAACTTAATAATATGCATTTAATATCAACTTTTTAGTTTTCAGTGAAAATTGACAGCTTGTTGACAGCTGTCATTAAGTCGAAATTTATTCTTGACTTCAGATTCGTGATCAGCGACCCAAAAAACCAAAACATTTTTTTTTAAATTTCCTCCATAAGAGTTTATGGGGGTTATAGGGGAGTGAAGAGAAAAATTTATGCGGTAGAAACATTTTTTGCCAAATTTGGTTTCAGTGCATCAAAATACATAGGAAATGATAGGTCTGATCGCAAGGACAGAACTTTTTTTTAGACCTGTGTAATTGAACAAATCTCTTACATTTCTGTTCATCATGATAATATTGCTCGTTCAACTAGGGGACCTGTATTTTAATGGTCAAAAAGTCATGAAATCTGGCTGTGGACGAGAGAGATGGCAATAGCGGTTATGTTAAGCTCCAAGCAAAACCTTGTTGTTAAACTTTTGACAAGTGGCTGTCACAATTGTAAAATAAATAATGGCTGTCATTGACAATTAAATAATGTTATACATTTAAGATTAAGAATCGAAATACGTCTTTTTTTGCTCGACCAACTTTGATGGCATTTTTGTGGCTCGTTAGAAGGAAACCTGTAAAACAATCTTGGGCTTGGAAATTGCTGACGTGGATATTTTACACACCGTTTTGCCGTTGCCTATCCATTTGATAAAGTGTCGTTTTCTATCGTCGAAATTAAAACCGGAAAAACGAATGCGCGGCCACGATTGTTACGTCAAACGCACGTCGCTCGTACGTTACATTGTGGCGATTTAAATGAAAAGTTAAAAGTGTGCGGCTGTAATTGATTTTTACGACCGCAGAGCGCTGGATGGCTCGGCGTCCGACATTGTTGTTTAATTCGATTAAAAATACATAAACGTGTACGGTGTCTCGCTCATAGATACAAAATATTTTAGCGGAACGACTTCGGACACTGTCCAATGAATTTTTATGGAACATTACACGCAACGTCATTTTAACATGACCGAAGCGAAGAATGTTTTCTATGCTACAGAGGAAGATGGATAGGTTAAATAAAATCTTTAAGGGTTATAGTACCCAGCAAATTGTTTTCCCCATTTCTTTTATTTTACTTTCTGATGTATAAACTATCTAAGGATGATAGTCGTCAAAACGAATTTTGGGGCAAGCTTTAAAAAAAAATCCAACTTATTTTCCGAACACGTCTCAGCGCCTCAAAACGTTCGAAAAAGCTGCTCTGCTGTATTATTACAGTTCCATTGGCAGTTTTCGTCGGTACAAATGAGTTACACTTTCTCGAAATATATATATTAGACTGTATAAAAAAAATCGACTATTTTTTTTTTCAAAAATTACTCTGAAAATATTGTTCAGGATATCGACGAAGAAGATATTCTTGTAGGGAATGTAAGGAAGACATATTCTTGTAGGGAATTGAATGTACTACAAAAAAACGTCTCTTATTATTTTTTTGATAAATCTAGTCTTTCAAAAAGTTATTTAAGGTTAAAGTTGGATTCAGCAGAATTTTTGAGGGATTTTCACTTTTTTGGTGAATCTGTCAGACTAATTGCAAAATTTTTGCCTTAAATTATCTTTTTCAGTCTTTTTTGAAATTCTGAGAGTATCCTCAGTCCATTTGATCGCTAGTTTTGTCCAAAAATCCTCGATTTAGACGCTTTTGTATCCATCCAGCCTGTGTTACCAGCCACGGTCAGTGGCGTACGATTTATACTTCAATTATCATAGAGTTGTATAGTGCCTGTATAGGGAATTTCTGAGAAATTCTCCAACAGTAACATTAGAGACGCCTTGTTGTCGGATCGTCAAGCGTATCAGCGGATGTGTTACTGTCGGATTATAGAGATCGATTAAAAATGTCGGATTACTGAGCTTTCGGACTATCAAGCGTGGGATTATGAAGCTCATGCTGTACTTAAATGTCAGTAATATCACTTTTGAAGGTTCATGAATCATTCGTGATGAAACGTTTATTGATATGAAATTAATTGGCTTTTGATAAATCGAAATAATTCCCGCACCGACGGGGGCCACTCTTTATTGCACGTCCGGCGGTCCGGACAGCCCGAGCAGTGCCATCGGTCGAAAATCGATACGAAGTGTCCCGCCGGGACGTCAGCGGAGATTGAATTCCATTTTCCAGAGAAAACAAATATTTTCATGCTAAATGCAAGGTAAATAACAATCGGCTTGCGGTCGGCGTAAAAAATAAAACGGAACCAATCGGGCCAAATCACCCGCAAAGTTCGGAATGACAAATAGAGGACTTCCGCGCTGCCGATGACGATTTGCTTCCGATAAAGTCAAAGCAGCGCGTTCAGGTACAGTCAGCAACGAAAGTCTTGATTAAAGACAGGATAATTTTTGTGCATAGGAATTAAAAAAATATATATACACATAAAAACAGTTGTAATGTTTGCTTTGGAGTTCTTTTCGGCCGGATCTTCGCGCTAACGTGAATAATAGCGACAGTACGTTTGACCCACTATAGGAGTCGGAACACCTGCCGTTTTTAGAGGCAGGTCCGGCTCGGAATCGTTTCCGAAATACATATCATTTCATAGAACCTCGAAATATGCAGAGCATTTTTAAACAGATAAGGCCCCAGCTTGTATTGTGTGTCGTATTGCGCGGTGAATGAATTTTGAACGAATTAATCCATTAGAGCCAACGATTGAAATCAAATTTGAGGGGGCAACAAAATGCTTCGAAGACTGCAGCTCAGTGAAAAATGGTATATCTAGATAAAAAAATTAAGCTTCAAGTTTCTAGTTTTGAGATCTTTTGGCAAACATTTTTGTGAGCTACAGTTTTCACGCAACCCTAAGAAATAGCGCGAGATTTTTTTATTTTCTTCTTTTTTGGTCCACGGACTTGGGGATGTTTTTTTTGTAATTAAACGAATTAAATTTTATTTACTGGTAAGGATTTTTTATCTAAAAAAAGAAAATTAAGGAAGCTATAAATAAACTCCAAAGAGTAATTAATCCCCCTCACAATATTAAAAAAAAAACTTCAGTTTAGTTAAATTACCGCCTTCACAAATATTGATGGGGAGACTAATTCTTCCAGGTTTTTTATGCTAATGTGCCCCAGAGCCCTGTAATTTTTTAAATCCATCCATCGAACCTTTTTCTCGAACCGATTGATCGAGGTTTTTACAAAAGAATTAAAGGAACAAGTGTATTGTTTCTCAACATTGTGTAATCTTCATCAAAATGAAAAACACATGTGTTTAAACTTTTTTTTACAATTTTGCATTAGTCACTTGTTGCCAAAACTTCTCTATCTCAAAACTAGAAACATGACGCTTCAAAATGCTCCCTTATTTTTTTGAAGTAGTGTAACTTTTGTACCACAGTATTGTTTTTTTTGCTTCTGATGGAAGTACAGCTTGTGAAATTCTGCGTCTAATAAACCCAAAATCTAATACAGTCACGATGCGACAGTTTTCACAAACATACATGTCATTTGATGGCTTTTCTGGCACCGCGGCTTAGAATATAACACTCCGACCTGTATCGGAGATCGCCTTATCCCAATATCCCTGCTGGTACCCAAGGTCATTGGAAGAACAGCCCGTACGTTTGGTTAGCACTCGTTCCCTAGTAATAAAAACCACCGGAAAAGCTAAAATGGGCGAAAAAGAAACTTTGAAATCGAATAATAGCGAATTAATTTCACCGTCTTAGAATTGATAAAACCGAAAAGGCCCTTTCTATTCGATTTACCGTCGGGCAGTGTCCGGCTCGGATTTTCCACCACGAACGCCTGAATTATTTACTTCGGATGTCTATTCATCCTCGAAAAAAAGTTACCCGTAACTTTCTTTTAACGCATTTTTGAGGCATTAGCTCGAAAAGATCTTAACGCCCTTAGGGCTTGGCCGTAGATTAATAAAATCGGAAAGAGGCAAGTTGGCAGACCTGCCCCGGCTCAGGATGTTTAATATTCCAGGGATATTTCCTTTTTTTAAGGAAAAGGCGGCGTCCAGAACGTTTATTTGGTCGGTTAAGGAAACAGAGTAAAGAATAGGGTACTAGGTAATTTTTCAGTGCTGCCACTTACAGACTTCAATAAAACCAAAATGAAAATACTTCTCAAATGTAGCTTCACTTACAAGTTTCAGTTTGATATGATTATAAATTTTAAGTAATCCCTCGATAATCATTTAATGGTAGATGGATATTTTGCAGTAAATATTCTTTAAATTTTGTGTTTTTAATTTTTCAAGTTTTTAATTTTCTTTAACAATTAAGGGAGCAAAAAATATTGTAAATTTTTTAGTGATTTTTGAAGGGCTGTATTTATGTGAAAAATGGTCGTATCGAGATGATAAAAAAAGCATTTTAAAGCTCCAAGATTCTAGTTTTCAGATCTCTTCAGGCCGAAAACTTTTAGGAGCGACAGTTATCGAGCAATTCTATGGATTAACACGAAAAAAAAAATTGCAAATATTTTGCGTTTTCTTTCTCGGTCCACGGGCTTGGAAAAATTGTTCACCATGACACCATGGTATAGACCTGATAGCCTGTTTATTCAGCTTCAATTTCGTTTTTTAAATTTTTCTCTACGTTAATTTGTCCCGGAGATATTGGACTTTGAATGCAAAAGGATCCTTTTGGTTTTAACCATCGATATCTCAGCAACTAGTCATCGGACAGAAAATTGAATAGCAGTTTCAGAATCTGGAATAAATTTCCTACAAGGCTATGTCATGTCTTTTTGAAAAAAAATTTTTCATCCTCATTATTAACCTGAAAAAACCAGATCGATCTATCGAATGGTTTCCCCAGACCGTTTGATCAAAATTTCAGATAAAATTTACGTTTCTGAGCACCCTGTAATTGACGTAAAAATAGAAAATTCACTTTTCTCCACTTTTTTCACAATTGGGCATCTTTTACTCATTGAATTTGAAAAAGAAACATTTTTTTTTTTTTATTTTTTGCTCGATACCTGTCGCTCCTAAAACTTTTGCCAATTAAAATGGAATCTCGATTATATTCGATACACCATATCTCACACAGCCCTTCAAAAATCACTAAAAAATCCACAATTTTTTCTTGCTCCCTAAATTTTTTTGGGTATTTTTTCTAACGGCATCCAGTTATATCTAGCATATATTTTTTGGAGTTATAGACCGTTTTTTTTGCGTTATAGCTAAATGGCAGTTATGTGCCACTGAGATCTGGAATCTACACTAATCTTAATGTAGTGCGGTCTGCCAATCCTTTGGATGTTTCCTAGTATTCCAGATGTTACCTTGCAACTGCTGAGAGCTGCAAGAGCTGTCTGGGTATCGGTTATTATGACTATCCTGTTTGTGCAAGTCCTTTAGTTGTTTATCTTTGCACATTGATGTATCCACGTTTACTATTACCCCATGATACGTAACATCCATCACATTTGGTGCTTTTGTTCCTCGAAGAATTATAGGACCTAATCCTCTAGCTTCTTTCTGTGATGGCACCATTTTGGATTTAGTTGTGCTAATCTTTAAACGGGCCTCATCCGTCCAAGTGGTTAGTTCAGAGCCTGCTGGAGTATGAATGTTTCTGTTGGCAAGCTTTCAATAAAGCTAATAGTATCAACAAATGGAGATACCTCCTTAAGGCACCAGCAGACCGTCTCTAATGCTACTGAATCATTTACGCAATGTGGACTTCACCGATGCGGTTTGCGTGGCTTGAGTTATATACGTGGCGACTGTTTTTATCCCCAACCTATCGCGTAAAGTCGCAATCCGTGTAGGGCTACTGAACCGCAGATAATCGACTCCGTTCCATGTGTTACACTCTATCATAAGCCCTTGCCCATTTTTAGCAGAGTACGTGCGGAAACGGATAATAATATTCCAACTATCGATCAACGTTTGCGGTGAAATTTATCTTCGTAACAAATGAACGTATTTGCATGAGAACATTTTCGGAATTTAAAAACGAGCTGTATAATCTGAAAACTACTTGTGGAATGAAAAATAATTCGCCTCTCATCGTCATTCACCAACAGATCCGGAATTCCCCAGGTTTAGTTATTTATTTTTAATAAGCTATACTTCAGGATTTTTTTTTAATTGTATATAACGATGTTGCCGATGTTAACGATGATGTCGCGGTACTAATAGCACAACATAAAAAAATGAAACTGGTGATGGTTTCAGAAAGTGGAAACGTCGAGATCTTAATTCAATAAAAAGGAAATGCCTTGTACAACTGGACAACAGACTTGGACCCCTTACTTTTGCAAAACTACAAAATGCCTACGGAGACAATGTTTTTTCAAGAGCACAGGTTTTTCGGTGCAACAAAGTGATGAAAAACAAACAGACTGATGAAAATGTCGATAGAATACGGGATCTTGTGCATTCAGATCGTCGGTTGATGACAAGAATGATCGGGGAAGAGTTAAATTTGAATCACACCACTGTTCATCAGATTTTGACTAAAAAATTATGGATGAGAAAAATCTGCGCAAAAACGGTTCCAAAAAAACCTTTCGCAGAAAAAAGGACATCAGGAGAGAAAGGTGTCTTGACTTTTTGAAATCGATTGAAAATGATCCCCATTTTATGGAACGTGTCATTACTGGTGGTGAGACTTAGGTGTTTGAGTACGATCCGGAAACCAAGCGCCAAAGCATGGGATGACACACTTCAAGCTCTCAAAGACCCAAAAAAGCAAGAATGAGCAAGTCGAAGATCAAATGCATTCTGAATTGTTTTTTTGACAGCCACGGAATTGTCCACAAATAATGTATGCCTCCAAGCCAAACAGTAAATCAACACTTTTGCAGAGAAGTTCTTGAAAAACTTCATGCGAAAAAGGGTCATGCGTGTGTGACCAAACATCAAGAACAACTGTTTGTTACATCACGATAATGCGCCTTGTCACACAGCCATTTCAGTAAACGAGTTTTTAGCCAGTAAAAACATTCATGTGGCCCCTCAGCCTCTTTTTTCCCAGACTTGAGTCCTTGTGACTTTTCTTTCTTCCCGAGATTGAAAAATCACCTCAAGGGACGTCATTTTGGGACCATAAAAAAACATTCAAACGGCTGTAACTGACCAGCTGAAGGCTATTCCAGTATATGAGTTCCAGCACTGCTATAAGGAATGTAAGAACCGCCTCCAGCGGTGTGTGGCTTCCCAAGGAAGTTATTTTGAAGGAGACAATACTAAGACTGTAATCTCTCATTACTTCATTTACACACCTCGTATGTGCTAAAGGAGCTAGAAGCCTCCTAAAACTTATTAGGAACCAGGTAAGAATAGTTAGAGGATACCTAACGGAACTTGCCTATTTAAAAGTCACCTAAACCAAATGGGGATATACAACGGAGATCTCAGCTGCATAATATACAGGGTGTCCCCAAAAAAAGGATAATTCTTGGGGTTTATAGGAAATTTAACGTTGAACAAAAAAGTTCCTATAAACATGGGTCCGCAAATGAAGTCTTACTAATGAAAACCTCAAAAAACCACAAAGAACGTGTTAATAAAATGTTTTGGTATCACCAGAAACTTGTTTTTTCTTTTACTACCTCATGTTGTTACTGAACTTTAGAAGATGGCGGAAACCATTGTGACCACTTGGATGAGCTGATTTTTACAGTCTTAGAAGACATTTAACGCTGATTTTGAAAATGAGGTAAAACGGTTAAAGAAGTTCGAATTGAAAAGAATAAACTTAGGTATTTATGGCAAAAACCAGGCTTTGAGTAAGAAAACATGGATATTAACAAAAATGTATTTTTTCAAAAAATCATATCTCGGCAATGAATTAAGGAAACAAGCGGTTGGCGGCATTCTACTCCAAATTTGATGTACTAAAAGGTTGGTTTCGAGACATTTTTTTATACAATGAGTCATTTCGTAGTAATTCTTGAATGAAAGTAAAAAAAACACGTTTTTTGTGGTTTTTTGAGGTCTTCATTAGTAAGACTTCATTTGCGGACCCATGTTTATAGGAACTTTTTGTTCAACGTTAAATTTCCTATAAAACCCCCAAGGATTATCCATTTTTTTGGGGACACCCTGTATAGTAACGAGATCGAAACTGTGCTCCATATTTTGTCAGACTGTGAGGCATTAAATAGTAGGAGACAAGAAATCTTTCTGGACACAAAAATGCCCCCCGGAGACATATAGCACCTCCCATGTATCGTCTTCTAAAAGTCATCAGGGTACAGGAATGTGTGGAGTAATGTAGGAGTTGAGTATAATAAAAAAAGTAAAAAGATCCCTTATAGCTTACAGATAACAATACATTCTGGAGACACTATACAATGTAGAGGACTCTAAAAAATGTGCTACCCTCCTCATATTTTCATTTTGCGCATATCATTATCGAACTAAACCCCACGTTGCATTACATCACCGATTATGGGTTGATAAAGCGTGTATGTATCTTTATGATATTCAAACTGGCGGCCGTAATGTTGGCATTTTACGACAAGGTAGGAGATAAAATGATCTATTTTATTTATCATCCCTCGTCTACCGTGTGTACTCTCGCACACCGCAGGGAACCTGCGAAGCTGTTTGTATCTCAAATAAGGCAAATGAGCGATCACTTTTAAATATGTACACATCCTCGTGGAGATTCTCCCGAATAAACGCGGGTAAAAGGTGGAATACTCGTTAATCAGGATATTAATCGGCAGAAGGTAAATTTGTAAATCTAACAGAGTCTGTTCGCCTACGCCCAATTTTTTTTCCTGTGTTTATACAGACAGGGGCGCCCTACTGTCAAAATCCGACTGGGGGCTCGAATATTAAAATTAAAGACTCATACACAGGGTGTTTTCTTAAGTAATCCGAAAAACTGAAGGAGATACTTCTGCGATTACACAGCTCCACAAAAAATTTTTTTTCGTTTGCATAGGTCTGACTATGTATACTATACGTTTTTTGGGTCGCTGAAACCGAATCTGAAGTCCAAATTGCTCCATCAGATCCGGTTCTTTTCCTAACCTCAAAAAACAGGCCTAAAACCAAGAAATTCAAGCTAAAAATTATATAATTTGATAAAAAACCCAAACGAAATCCCATAGTCATATAAATGTCATCAATTCAATAACCACATAATCTCAAAACTCCATAACCTTAGGCCCCATAACCTCAAAAACCCAATAACCTTATGATTCTAAAACCCCATAACTCAGTAAAAAAGAGACTTATACGCGCTTAAGCAGTGTAAATCGATATATTTGAAACGGATTTGCCCCTCAATCCCACCTCAAGTACCACTCAACCTCAAAACCACGTGATCCTAAAACCTCGTAACCTCAAAAATCCCATAACCTTGTGATTGAAAAATCTTATAAACCAGTAAAAAAGAGACTTATACGCATTCAAGCAATGTAAATCAATATGTTTGAAACGGGTGTGCCCTTCAACCTCAAAATCACGTGATCCTAAAACTTCATAATCTTATACGATTCTAAATCTGATTGAGTTTTAGTAAGTAGTGTAAAATATGGAATGATACCACAAAATTTGTGTACAATCATACAAATGGTTTGTGATGTGCTATCTTTCGCATGGTAAAATTTACACAAATTTTGTGTATTTTTAATACTTTATCTGTGTCTTTTCAAATCAAATTACACAAAACATGGTTATCACAAGGTTATGGGAGTTTTGAGGTTATGGGGTTTTAGGATCACGAGGTTTTGAGGTTAAGTGGTACTGGGATTGAAGGGCAAATCCGTTTCAAACATATCGATTTACACTGCTTAAGGGCGTATAAGGCTCTTTTTCACTGACTTATGGGGTTTTAGAATCATAAGGCTATTGAGTTTTTTAAGGTTATGGGGCCTAAGGTTATGGAGTTTTGAGATTATATGGTTATGGAATTGATGAAATACATGAGTATCGTTTGGGTTTTTATCAAATTATATAATTTTTAGCTTGACTTTCATGGTTTTAGGCCTATTTTTTGAGGTTAGGGAAAGAACCGGATCTGATAGAGCAATTTGGACTTCGGATTCGGTTTCAGCGACCCAAAAAACATATGGTGTACATAGTCAGACCCCTGCAAACAAAAAAAATTGTGGTGCTGTGTTATTATGAAAATGGAGTTTTTTGTTAAGCCCAAAATGAAGAGTGAAAAAAAAGTATCAAAAAAGAGTTTCAAGAAGTCAGCGGATCAGTGGCGCACTTTTTTTATAAAAATGTTTTAATGACTACCCAAATGGAACGCCCCTGATGCGCAGAAAAAAATTGACGGTCAAAACATGCCTTATATCTCGCCGTATAAGTGACAGCTACTTAAAAAGAAAATTTTAGTCAATAACTAAGCCACTTAGGAAAAAACTTTTACTAATCGCTTAAGGAAATATCTCCTTCGGTATTTCCGGTTACATACACCCTGTATATCTTGTCGCAAGGTAGGTATACGAAATCTAAGATTTAACTGACGAAAATTGTCAGCAAGAAAAAATTTCACAGCTCTCTAGAAAATGAGATTGGGACACAAATCGGTCAAATCTATCGGCGGGTTGCAACTGTTTGTTATTTCAGCCAGTTGTCATTCGGCCGCGGCAAGTTTAATAGCAGAGCCATTCTGTAGTCGATTTTTGTCTCACAACTCAAACGAAAAGTCATATACATATTTTAAATAATGCTTATATAAATAATATACTTTAAAAGCCTTACAATTTCGAATTTTCAAATTTGACCTTGAAAAAAATAAAAATTTTCACTAGCGCCATTTTATTTCTCATAAGTATCCGTTTCCAACCCCACACGAGCCATCACTGACATATTTAGTCCCATCTAAACACACTAGAGGGCGATACCTGCAAGGTATCACCACTGTATGTCATCTGGTCAAGATATAGTCGACACGCTATTTCCAGATCAGATATGTCACACTGATGAGATCTAACAAGACCGAAATCCGGATCCATTACTTCTAATGGTGAATGACGATAAACGGGGAATCACTCTCCATTCAGTACCAACTTCCCACTTAACGAAGGACTGAAACATACTGACCCGAGTAGGGATAGTCAAAAGATTTTGTGTGGAAAGTGCAACGAAGTGAAATGAGCCACGCAAATGGTCTGCTGCCGACCGTCTGACAGCCGAACCCCGTCAACGGCGCCGATGTATCCGAAGTCCTTCCCTCACGCCATAAATTCCCCATCTGTTCGAATCGGCACAGATTACCCCGAATAAAATATGGAGTATTAGCGGATGATTGACGTTTAGAATTGGCATTTCAAAAGTAAAGAAACCTGCTCGAACGTGAGAGAAAAAATTGCGGTTCGCTAACGGCGACAGTTTCGATGTGGGTTTTACGGCTCGATTTGCCAGAAAAAAAAACACACTGATATATCATTAAATACAACACTCGAATATACGGCTTGTCAGGGGATTGCCAGAGAAGGATTGCGAATAATTTCCATTTTAAAAAACGATAAATACATATCAATTTCTCGAAATCAGATAGGCAGTCTGATTGTGTAAATTTTATAATTTTATATAGTCCATCGAGAGAGAGAGAGAGAGAGAGAAGAGAGAGAGAGAGAGAGAGAGAGAAAGAGAGACACGAAAAAAAAACATTTTAACTAGCCGACATAGACACCGCTAGAATTTCACTGGTACATGTGTAATTTTAAACAGGGCCGTATTGCAATACAGTTTTCCCCCAAATTAATGTCGTATTCAGAATAATCCACTCTGGTATTAGCTTATTGGTATAAACAATAAGTATGAAGTATATAACACTAGCTAAACCACAAAAAAAAAAATAAAACGGCGAATTGATAAATATGTAAACTCCCGCCCTGTTTTCTCAAGCCACCAGTTGTTCTGGGCTGAACAAATGGTAGGCCCTACCTTCTATGAATGTAGATGTTTCTAGTATTGAAAAAAATTCAGGATCAAAAATTCAAGTCAGGATACTTAATAATGGATCGTTTACACATTTGTAATATTAAAATTTTTTGTAGACATTTGGCCATTTGTAGTTCATAAAATAAGTTAGTTATTGTAAGTGGTTTAGAATGTGTTTTGTCCACGAAAGGATGCTCATTTGAGTTAGATAATTTGCGATACGATGTTTTATCCAGAATCAGACCAAATATTATAATATTTGGTCTGTTTTATCCAGAATCAGACCAAATATTATAATATTTGGTTTGATTCTGGATAAAACATTGTATTGAAAATTATATTATCTATTATTTTCAGATATACTGAAAATAATTTAAAAATAATATGATAATTTATAAATAATATATCTCACTATCACGTCGAGTGGCATTTTAAAAATTCGTTTCAATTCTGGTATTCTGGTAAATCTGGTTTTCTCCATTGGTTATTTAATTTACTAGTGGGTAAAATGTCCTTTTACATGAAACGATTTTGAATAAAACTTATATTTGGTCCTTAGTACGTTTTTTTTATTTCTTCAATCGAAGTAATAGACTATACCAACAATATATTTCAATATTATCAAAGGAATAACATACGCCAAAGTTCATGTCATTCCTGCTTTGCAAACAAAAGTTACAACGTTACTACTGAATTTATGACCCACAAAGCAAATATGTCAGTCATCCAAATATTAACTGGAAAAAACAAGGGGCAGCGACAAACGTACACATAACCTGACGGAAAAACCCGATCTGGAAATACCTGTAATGTACATTGTACAGAATTTCCTAACAAGTGCCATTGGACGTGGACATATTACGTTTATGTACATTTTCTTTCATAGGTGTCTTAGACCTTTGTGAATAGCATCATGATTGAACAAAGGAAACCTGAAAATTATGAAAAACACTTTTTGACATGTCTTTATTATGGTCGTGACACGTCATGCGTCACGTCACGCGGTTACTACGTCTGTTCGCCGGCCCGACGTATAACCTGAAGGGGCAAAATCTCGGGTAGGGTAAAAAAAAACTCTATCGAACATCATGTATGTGACGCATGACGTCATGGGTCCAAAGACATAGAATGTTCCATGGCCTCACGTGCGTAGCTTCGTGAGCTAATTTTTTATAGCAAGATGGCGTATATTAAAAGTTATTCTGTAGGTACTATACATATCTCGGTAATAAACACCTAGCAGGTTGCATTCCAACATCAATCTTTTAGTATTTTAGCCCGTTGTCGTTCTGCCGCAACGTTAGATAGTATCGCTTGTACATTTTCATCGTAAATAGGAATGAATTCACTTGCACCGCCACATCTTTTGAGCACGAAACGCCACTGGTAAAATACGCGTGGTTACAAAAAGGTATACATTTTTTCGTACCTCACTTATTTTTCTATACCCACAAAAAACATTGTGCTTATTTACCGATATACTATGAGAGCTAAAACTAATTGTTCATTTTTAAATCTCTATACTTTGTCTTGCAATTCGACAGGTGGCACCGTCTTATTGGAAAATGTCATTTCTTTCTTCTCCTCGTAGTTGCGGTATAAAAATGTATGGAGCATTACACCGTTCAGAATTGGCTTCTATTGTTTCACCATTTTTCTCAAATAAATGCGGACCGATGATCCTTTATTATTATACAGCACAGCAGATGGCCTTCCACAAATGACATGAGTTTTCTGTCACCCTGGCAATTTCATCTTGTGCAATTTTTTTTTTTTTGGGTATTTGTTGCAGAAATTTAACTACTTGGGCAAAGAAAAACCCTTCGTCTCACCAGCTCTTCATTTTCTGGATTGCATGCATCGCCTCCTGTCAGCTTTTTTTTTCAACTTATTTTTATAACGTAACTCATTATTTTGCCGTTTGTACTAACGTGAAATTACACTACGGGCTGGAGCATCACGAACAATTAACCAAATTGTATAACATTTTCAACAGAAAATATGTGCTGCTGTTTATTCCAAAGTTTCATTTTGACTATCAAACTATCTAACACACCAACTAACAAACTAAAAACTATCAAAATATCTCCAACACCTCTTCTTTCGGTTATTATTATTAATTTTATATGGCTATTGTGAGTAAATAAAACATTCTGTATAAAGTTCACGCGACTCTTCCTAACACTGTTTTTTTTTTGTTGCGTGAAATAATTTTTTTTTCCGTAAAATGGGGGGAGATTAAAAAAAATTTTATTTATTTTTTATTGGTTTTGTAAAGATTGTTTACCTCAATGATGACTAGAGTCCGCAGGTTAATAATAGATTACAGGACCGGTCTTAACGCGATTAGAATATTGGTACAACGAGCCACCCAAAAAAAAAAAAACGTTATCAAATCTGGCTATGAACGAGAGAAATACAAATAGCGGTTATGTTGAAGCTCGAAACGAAACATTGTTGTTGTCAAACTTTTGTCAAATGACTGACACAATTGTAAAATAAATAATGGCTGTCACAGAATGTAACAATGTACTAGTTACTACGCTAAAAACGTACTAGTTTTGTACGCTAAAAGCTGCGCTGATCGAGCCATCATTCGTGTGAATGAAACGTTGAATAGATTTGTAAAAATGTCGGGACAGCGTCCGACACATGTTACGGTGGAGCGTTGGACAACCAATTTTGCGGAACTGACGGAATGGGAGTGAACTACGCTGTACCGTGTGTGACAGTGTACTGACGTGGCACATAAAAACAGATGTTTTGCAGCATGTTGCTACAGACAAATACAGAGCTCGTGTAAGTTGTGGTGTAAGTGTGCGAGACAGACAAAGACAATTTAACTTGGATTTAATCAAAATAACGTTCAGAGTTCAGTTCAAGTTGTCTAGAACGCACTATTAGTAGAATCCTGGAGCCGTCCGTGGTAAAACACGGACCTATTGGTCAAATCCAGTAATACCTACCTAAATTATATTATTTACCAAAAATACATAAACCAGGAAAATCTGTAAGACCAATTGTCTCAAAGAGAGGATCTCCAACTCATAATTTGTCAAAATGGTTAACGAACGAGTTCGAAAATTTGCCTATTGCACAAACAAGATTTTCAGTTAAAAATTCTAGTGAGTTCATTAACAATATCAAAAATATCCAATTGCAAGAAGGTGAAATTTTGGTCTCGTTTGATGTATGCTCATTGTTTCCAAGTGTCCCAATCCCGTTGGACTACCTCATGGAATTACTCGAATTAAATGGTTTAGGTTTAGACCATAAAATTATTAAGGAATTTATTCGGCTTACAAGTATTTGTATGAAGCAAAATTGTTTTCAGTATAACGGTGAATACTTGACAGCATGAGGGAACGGCAATGGGGTAACTCCTTGTCACCTTTCATTGCAAATATTTTTATGAGTAAATTTGAGACAGAAGCAAAAGATAAATTCGAGTATTTCCCTAAAGTCTGGTTCAGGTATGTGGACGATATCTTCGCGGTATTTGATACAAAAGCAATTAGTCTAGATAATTTTGTTGTTAAATTAAATAACTGTTTCCCTACCATAAAATTTACATATGAAATGGAACAAAATGAACAGCTACCATTTTTAGATGTATTAGTTATCAGAAATAGTAAAAATAAGTTAGACTTGGGCGTTAAAAGGTTAAACGATTCGTACCCAGACATGTTTCTTAATTATAATTATCGTATAGTAATAATAATAAAACGCGTGGGACACGTGACCCTTCTGAAGGGAAAATGTTAGCCTATAAGGAGATAATAGCAAGCGGGCCGGCGAGCGAGCATAAAACTAGGTGTAACACGAATTAGTGCCCGACGTAATTACGAAACTTGAGCCATCTCCCCATACACGCACACACCACTAATGGGGTAATAAAAAACAATCAACGGAAAATGAAATTAAGGGAAAACGTCGATACAGAAGCGTCATCGTAAACACAGCTCGGTTTTTATTTTCTTTTTATATATGTACATATATGGTTGTTACGTGGCTGGGTATTTTTTTTATAACGCCGGCTAGCCATAAGTGACCAGTCCCATCAAATAGGCCAGGCCCGTTCTCAAAAATACCTCGTTTTTTTGCCAAAATTAGTTACAGCACGAAAATATACATAAGAAACCGGAAAAATTCCGTAGAATCAGCTAAAAATCGCGATTTCCTCAATTGCTTATATCCTTGAAAAAGATATAATATTTTTTTTCTTGAAACTTGGGGAATGTATAGTTCTCGGTAAGTAGAATAAGCTGATATTTTGAACATTGCGAAATTCCTGATAGTTTTTGCAAAAATCTCATTTTTCGCAAAAAAATGCTTTTTTACAAGCTTTTATTTACCTTGCAATGTATGTTCGGGTCAAATCTTGCAACTGAATTTTAAAGTAGTTATCCTCAACCGATTGAGACGAAATTTTGCATACACGTTTAGTTTGGATGACAATGCATGGTTAGCTAAGTTATGTCATTCTAAATTCAAAATTGCGGACGGTCTAAGATGGCGGAATAGTTATATTTGCGCACTCCCATGATATGGGTATCAAATGAAAGGGTTTGATGAGAAGAAATAAGAAAATAAAATGAATTTACAATATGAAGAAAATAAAATGAAATACAAGATGGCAGAGTAGTTATTTTTTGTGCACTCTCATGATATGGGTATAAAATGAAAGGGTTTGCTGAGAAGAATGCGGAAAAATAATAAAATGACTACTCTAAATCCAATATGGCGGACCGTCCAAGATGGCGGACTAGTTATTTTTTGTGTACTCCCATGATATGGGTATCAAATGAAAGGGTTTGCTGAGAAGAATAGCACAGCTCAAGATGGCGGACTAGTTATTTTTAAGCACTCCCATAATGTGGGCATTAAATGAAGGGGTTTGCTAAGAAGAATACGAATAAACTGACGTCTGCGTTCAACCCTTCGAGATGGTGTATTACTGCCCGGCTAAACAGTGAGACTTAGCGGGGTCGTGTCTTAACTAATATCAACCTATAGGTACCCTAGGCAAATTCTAGCGGTGGTGAAAAAAATTCAAAATGGCGGAAAACAATATGGCCACCATACCAATTTTAAAGAGTTATAACTTGGTATAGGTTTTTTGTTTGGGCATGGGCGTCATCAACACACGAAATTCAGATTATTCCATTGTTTTGAAATATTACAAAAGTAGCATAACAAAAACCATGATAACTTGTAAACTAATGGTCGGAATGTCGGGAAATTTTGACATATCAGTTGAAGGTGGGTATTATCTAAAAATCATACGGTTTTGTCAATTGTGGCGCCATCTATATGTACCTACTAGTAATTAACCCTTTGAAATGGCTGCCTCATATTGGACCCGCCGTCTTGAATTTGGAAAATCTGAGCCATTATTAGCGCGACTACAAAAACCCTTACATACCGTATTTCAATAAAATCGGATAATTATAAGATTGCTAAATCCTCTGATGTTCATTCAGCTTTCAGCGAGATTCAAATTCGTTTACCTTTAAAACGTCATAACTCCGGTATATCAAATAGTAGATCAAAAACTCAATTTAAAAGGAAATGGTGACAAAAAGCGAGACAAGTAAACCAGCAGAAATGAGCTATTTTTTATGTACTCTACATGGCCTCAAATATAGCCAAAAAAATTTTTTGTCATTTGGGGATTGTCACCAGATGGGGAAATTCTTGATTCAGACTCGGAATTTGCGTAAAAAAATTACCTCAGCAGTACCTCCACTGTACCCTACAAATCTGGGAATTAGACTTTTTGGCCAAAAATCTTTGCCAATTTACGAATAAAATAGCGTGGACAAGATAAAACACTCATACACATAGTCCCGTAGGTAGGGAGCTAAAATCATCAAAAACTGTTCTTGAAACATATAGGGCTAGTTTTGAGGGTTTCCTATGTATTTTTTTGCGCTAATTTTTTAAATTAACAATTTTTGAAAAAAAACGGTTTTTTTTTCACATTTCCGCTTATATCTCCGTTCCTTGGCGGCATATTTTATATAGCATATGCATTTAAGAAGTTGTAGCCTACTGAATTCCAAAATTTTAAGCACACCCCGAAGTTTCCAAGTGCTATTGTTAACTTGCAAATGACCACTGAAGTTGAAAAAGTGTCATTTTCACTATTTTTTTTACTTCGAAAGTAGGGCGACTATGATTATGAAATTTCTTGGAGGGACTGTTATTTATAGTATGAAGTTACAAAAAAAAAAATTCAGCTCGATCCGTTAATAGCTTTCGAGTAATTAACGATCGAATTCTTTTGCAAGCCTTAATTAACAATGACGCCATTTCTTTGTTTATTGTACGGTATTGACCGGGTTGGGCTAGAAAAATCATAAATCTCTTCAAGTTTGCGAGACATTTTGAGATTTCGAAAAATATTTTCCGCGACGTATATTCGCGTATATACGTCGCGTCAAACATGGTAGTCGCTTTTTTACGTAATTACTCGAAAAGTTATTAACGGATCGAGCTGAATTTTTTTTGTAACTTCATACTACAAACAGAAGTCCCTCCAAGAAATTTCGTGATCATAGTCGCCCTACTTTCTAAGTAGAAAAATGGTGAAAAAAAGCACTTTTTGAACTTCAGCAGTCATTTGCAAGTTAACAATAGCACTTGGAGACTTAGGGTTGGGCTTAAAATTTTGGAAATTCAATAGGCTACAACTTCTTAAATGCATATGCTATATAAAATATGCCAAGGAACGGAGATATAAGCGGAAATGTGAAAAAAGACGTTTTTTTTTTCACAAATTATTAATTTAAAAAAATTAGCGGTCGGTTTCAGCTCTACGGACCCCGCGCATTATGTTCTACGCAAAAAAAATCATAGGAGACCGTCAAAATTAGCCCTACATATACCTATGTACTATTATATGTATGTATATGTTTCAAGAACACATAAAAATCTCTGCATACATACTAGATTGACAGTACGTAGCATATACACTTACAGAACTAATATCCTAAACTATCAACGATTAAAAAAGAAATACTAACTTATAATCTGTAAAGCAAGATCACAAGTTTGTTAAATTAGGTAATACATATTTTAATTTAACATAAGCAATAATTCAATATTAAATAATTGATACATAAATTACTTATGTTAATTACTGTATGTGTATGTACCTTTATACCCTATATTTATAATTATTTACAAACATCTTTATATGTACTTGTATTAAAATCTGTATATTGTACCATCTCAGACTCGACGTAAACAAGGAGTGTTTTCCAAGAAAAATCTTCATGGAACGCACCTCGCTGCAAAGGCAACGACCTTGTCCAACACGTGAAAATGCACCAATTAGACGGCGTTATTCAAATGTCAGCAACAGGCGGCATGTTTCACGCAAGGGCAATTGGCAATCAGTAGCGTCTAAGACGATGTGGGTGAATGTGCTGTGATAATTTGTGTATATTAAATGAGTGTTTTGTTGTGAAAATATTTACGCAAATTGTGGTAGAGGATGGATGCGACATAAAACATGGCGTAAGTACTTCATTCGAATACTGCTTTATCGAATAATAATCACTGCATATCAATAAATATTTTAGGCGTACAGATACAGCTTACGGTCAATGTTTTACGCGGTGATTGTTTTATCATGGCTATCCCTTACTTGATTCGTAAACGGTTAAAGCAAATTGTAATCGGCAAACAGTGTTCTGTTCATATCAATTATAATTTTTTAATGTAGGGGAGAGTCTGGAACAGTGGCCACGTTTTTAAAAAGATTGTAATAAAAGCCAGAATAAGCCTTTTTTCTCCGGCGAGATATCGCAAGAAATGCCATTATAAAACAGGACCATTCTATGTAAAAAATAAACATTTTTTAGACCCTAGAGAAAGTACTGTAGGAAATTGCACACATTTTATCATTTTTCGAAATCGATATGACGACTCATTTTTTTTCTCAGTTTCATAAAAACTACAAGAAGTAGTTTTTATAAAAACCTCAATTATTTTTTTTATAAAGGCAATAACCGCTTATTTTACCATGTTTAAGAATAACGCCCTGTACACCTGATCTGCCCTTAGTTTACTGCAAGCGTCCGGTAATTAAGTCCCTTCAATAACTTAACCATAATGCCCATTTGGGCTACAGCAGCTCCTCACAGATAACGCTTCTCGTGTCTCCTAGAAGGACAATTCCATTCTGTCGCTTTTATTGCTCACAATATAAACCGGGAAAATCAAAAGGAAAACAAACTGCTTGAGCGGACGAAAGGAAGTCTCCGCTGACGTCCTTGGTCTGCCTTGATAGGGGAGATCGGGGCAAGATCGCGAAACTAACAAGGGAGCATTTCGAGAGGTCGTCTCAGTCTTATTTTAACGAAACAGGGCAGGGATGAAAAGGGAAAAAAATTTTGGGGCACAATTTTTTTTTTTTGGGGCCCTAAAAAAGTCGTTAAGGGTTTCAAATAGGGGTTAAAGTTCACCCCCAAAAATTCATTAATGCAGAATATCTCGGAAACAAGTGAAACGGCATAGAACAAAACTGTAAACCGAGAAAATATTTTATTTTGTGCAAGGTTGAGGGTGAATTAAAAAATTCCCATTTTTGTTTCACCCCCGCCTACATATATGTACATGGAGGATTATACAGCATGTCCCAGAAGTCTATAAATACATAAAATTGCTTTTAAACAAGTATGTGGAGATAAAGTAGTAACAACATAATATATAAATTAAATAATTACAAAAGGCTTTAATTATACATATTTAAATTACTTGACATTATACAGGGTATCCCAAATAAGCCAGCCAAAGACAATAAAGGCTCGTTTCTTTAATTCTGATGAAATTAGTCTTTGAAGCGGACCTAAAATGATGCGACACATTTTTATATAGTGTGAAATGGTAAATTTTATCTAAGTCAGATATTTCAGTAAACTTTATTTCTAAGATTCCTCGTCATATTTCTTCGATCTCCCCTACCGATATATTTATAAAAAAATTTACCGAAAGTGGATTTTAACTATTTAATTAGCATAATAGTATTGATACCCTGAACGGGCCTCTTTTTTCCCATTCAGGCGTCAATATTTTTTTTGTACCGTGTCGGGCGAATTCAATTACTTTTTTTTGTGCTTTGATGGAATACTATAATGAATATTTAATGTCTGAGTTGTTATACGTTTCGGAGTTTCTAGCCGCTTTATGAATAAATTATGTGACGAAGAAGGTTTCCATGCTATCAAACAATATTATCTAAAGTTTATTTATTTTATGCAATGTGTAGGACAGGTAGTTAATGTAATAATAACAGCGGTGGAAAACTTTCATATGACACTACAGGGTTTGTCCAGAAAGTAATATCAGTGAGCTTTGAAAAATGGTTTTTATTGATTCTATGTGTACAAATCTTTAGAAACTTTCAAAATACATTCCTCCTGCGTCCACACATCGGTCCCTGCGGAACGAACTCATGATGGACCAATCCCCGGCAATCAAAAAAGACAACCAGCATTGTCTTGATCTTTGACCTGGACATCCTGGCCTTCTTGGGGCGAGGGAGTTCGACGTGTGCCATTCCGCACTTTGCCTCTTCGTCTCCGGATCGTATTCAAAGACCCAACTTTCGTCCCCGGTAATGACATCATCAAGGAAAGCGGGGTTGTCTTCGCAGGTGTCCAAAAGTTCTTGGCAGGTTTCGACGCGCCTCGCTTTTTGATCGTCCGTTAGCACTTTTGGCACGAGCTTCGCGCACACCTTCCTTATTCCTAAAGACTCCGACACAATTTCGTGAACAATGGCTTTCGTAATGTCTAATGTTTCGGAAATTAAACGGACACTTAGACGACGGTCAGTGTTCAACAAGTCACGCACACGTTTCACATTGTCGTCGGAACTGGAGGTTGATGGCCATCCATCGCGGTTCTCGTCGTTGACATCTTCCCGACCTTCTGCGAAGGCCTTGTGCCACCGGAAAATTTGCCTGTCCGAAAGACAATCGATGCCGAAAGCCTTCTTCAACATTGGAATGGTTTCCGCAGCACTCTTCTCCAGTTTCACACAACACTTGATCGCCATCCGTCGCTCAAGCGAACGTTGCATTTTTTCTTGCACCGGGTCACTGTAACGACTCTCAAAGAACGAGTGATGCGACCGCTACAACGACCGGTAGCCATCTGACGCTTGTTGGATCTTGTTGCCAGATCCCCCCACCACAATCCCAGCACGTAAAGCGCGGGCTGGCGCGTACAGTCTCGGGAAAAAAATTCACTGACATTGCTTTCCGGACAAACCTGTATCTGGTTACCGGGGTATTTTGATTTTAACGTTTTAATGTTCGAAGTCGCTATGCTTAAACGGTTCGGCGTCCACACCCCCAAAAAGCAACCCCATGTCGAAATTTGAATTCCCAAGATTTTTACTGTAATTTCAGAGACATTCAGTATTGACTAAGAAGGACGCTTTCGGGTAAAAAACTCCATCCCGGCACACACTGAGACCTCCTCGATAAGATCTCTGTATTTGGTCGCTATCCCATTCCTTCAACCCATTTCCAGACCCCCCCTAAGCCACCCCTTTACTTTTACGCAGGGTTTTGTGTGGTTTGAACTCTATAGGTTGGGTGAATCCATTGACTTTAATGCTGCCTAATAAATTGGAGTGGGGGTGTCACAACTCGCTCTCACCCTTTGACAACCCAAGCACCCCTCCAAGCCACACCTACTCCTATCCCTCATGCATCCCCTCTGGTTTCGCCCCTGTAGAATGCTGCGTGGGATGTTATTTATTTGAGACAAATAAACTCCCACGCAATTCATGTCATGGCATTACTTGAAGGTTCTCAGCGATCATTTTATTCATTCAGCGAGCAGTTTATTTCATATGACTTTCGATATCCAGGGTTCGCATTAAGGAAGACCTTTTGTTGAGACAGTCTCTTAGGGGCCGGAGAATTTCATGGATTTTTTTTATCATATAATATTTTCTTAATGTAGATTAATGTGACATTTTACGACTGTAATATTAAAAAAAATAGTCTCACGTTCTTTAGTTTTATAATGAAATGATCGAAAAACAATTATTGAGTCCGTGGAGCTTTTAAAAGACAAGCAAATATTTCGATTTTTTTTTCGATGGTTTTTTGAAACTTCATACTAAAAATAGTAGTCTCTCCAAGAAATTTCATGATCATAGTCGCCCTACTTTCGAAGTAAAAAAAATAGTGAAAAAAGGCACTTTTTCAACTTCAGCAGTCATTTGCAAGTTAACAATAGCACTTGGAGACTTCGGGTTGGGCTTAAAATTTTGAAAATTCAATTGGCTAGAACTTCTTAAATGCATATGGTATATAAAATATGCCAAGGAACGGAAATATAAGCGAACATTTGAAAAAAAAGACGTTTTTTTTCACAAATTGTTGATTTAAAAAAAATAGCGGACGGTTTCAGCTCTTCGGACCCCGCACATGTGTTCTACGCAAAAAAATACATAGGGAACCGCCAAAACGCCCTGTATGTTTCAAGAACACATAAAAGTCTCTGCCTACTGGACTATTATTTTTTAAGCCTAGTGTAGAGTCGATCGCCCGAACTACGGCACATATCCATTATATTTCATGAATATAAATATAGGAATTAATAATTATTAATAAAATATAACGTGGAAATATAAATCTTGATAAACGTCGTACGATTTTCCAGCGCACAGCTAATAAATCCGGCACAACGCTAAATAAAATTTTATATTTTCATACTGAACCGAATCACGCAACCCGTAATATTTGCTTTTGTCGTGTACGGCGATGTATTCAGCGTTTACATACCGGCGGCGGTAGTAAAATGTGATAAAACCATACAAAAATTATTACAGAGTTATCATTAGTGTACGTATAAACACGCAATTTTGACATTGCGCTAAGAAACAAAGGATCTGTGCTGGTAGTATCGTAGATCGGTGAAGCAAATGTGTAATGGCCCAACTAGGTTAGATAATAAGGCAGATAAGAAAGTGAGTCCACTGTAATTCGACCAATAACGAATATATCAAATTTTTCTAGGTCGATGACCTCGAGTTTATGCATAAAACATCGCCGTATAGGCATTGCTAATAAATAAAACTAGAAATTATAAATAATAGCCTAGGAGAGATAAGGGGTCCAATTAAAATAGGTCCAATTTTTCAAAAAATTCCTCAAACGTTAAAAAAATATTTGATAAGTAGGTAAAAAATAGTGAAATTTGAATGCACTAGTTTTGGATCAAATCGGTTTGTAGGAACATAACCCAAACAAATTCATAAATGTGTGAAAAACCGTTTTTTTTTTCACTTTTTTAAATACCAAAAAAAAATACTTCAGAAAAACAAAAAATAGCACGTTGTAGCGCTTAAAAAAGACGAAGAAAATCATTTTTTAAAAATTAAAATCGGTTCACAACTTTTTGCAAAAAAAATAAAAACTTTTGAAAATTGCCCTTTTTTTTGCAAAAAGTTGTGAACCGATTTAAGTTTTAAAAACAGATTTTCTTCGTATTTTTTAAGCGCTATAACATGTTATTTTTGGTTTTTCTGAAATAATTTTTTTTGGTACTTAATAAGTGAAAAAACCGGATTTCCACAAGTTTATGAATTTTTTTGGTTATGTTCCTACAAACCGATTTGATCCAAAACTAGTGCACAAATTGCACTATTTTTTTACCTAATTATCAATTTTTTTTAACGCTTGAGGAATTTTTTTTGAACACATTTTTCTATCTTTCCTAGGCTATAAATGGCACTAGTAAAATATGGCACTGGTTTTTGCACACACCAATTTCGTCCAAGATCCTGTGACATAACACCGCGTGTTTTCTTTTCGTGGTCTTACTTAAAGAGGACAATTTTCCCAAGTTCCTATTATAACCTTGATCGACTTCAACAAGGTGTATAAATTAAGTAATCAGACCAATAAATAAGTCACTTTAAAAAAGAACTTACATAATATGCAGAAAAATAAGGAATAGCCATGGAATGCCGTTGCAAGTTGCATAAACATTGCCTTTCTGTGTAATTTCCTTCATTTTCCATGCATTTTTCAGTTCGGCGGTTTAATTCCCTGAGAGAATTTAGTAAGAACTGCCTAGGAATGTTTCTACATATTTCTCTTATAACATTTTCGAAATGATCCACATTTTGAAAAGGCCTACGTTTGTACACTTGTTCGTTTTAATATCCCCAAAAGAAAAAGTCCATTATGTTCAAATCTGGGGAACGCGGTGGTCCTGAAAATTCATGGTGCATTTTAAGTTATTTCGGAAGCGGAAGTGATTGTCACCAAAAGTTTTTTTATCAAACTCTAATATTAAAAAAAATCCCATATGGCTCCAACTTTATGGTGGACACTGTATATTTGTACGTAAAAATATTACAGAGCGTTAAATCAATTGTGAGAAGGTACACCTACGGTATACGTTTTGTGAGAGCTGATGGTGTAACATATTATAGAAAATATCCGACCCGCTTCTACTATAATATGATAAATCGGGATATTGTAACCCCGTAATTATTTAATTAACCGGATATTAAGTATAAAGGCGACCGACTATCGATCGTTAATTAATTATAAACTACACCTTTTCCGAGGCATATTTAATCAATAGCCGATTGGGTGTTCTAGAATAACGCTTCCATTAAACAAGCAGTATAACGCAAATATCGGATTTATTTTATGTTGATGAAAAAAAAACGACCTCTAACTTCTAAAAAATATTCTCAAAGAAATGTTGCGTTCGTTTTGTTCTCATTTTATACTAGACTAGTGGAAAAAATTAACGGATAAAAAAAGTTCCAAATTTTTAGGTTATTTTCAACAGCCTGTAACTTGGAGAAAAATGGTCGCACAGAAAATTTAAAAAAAAAGGAAATTGTAGCTTCAAGTATCTAGTTTTTGGATCTGAACGAATTTTTTTAACGTCAGCGATTTTCGAGTAATCCTAAGAAAACCACCGACAAAAAAATTTCTAAATTTTTTTGGTTCTTTTGTGGTATACGAATTTGAAAAAAAAATTTTTGACAACCACCATATGTACCAGATAACTTGTTTATTTAGCTTCAATTCCTTTCTTTAAAGACTTTGATACCATCATTTCTCGCCGAGATATCCGTCTTTGAATGGAAAAGGATCATTCTGTGTTTGATTATCGATATCTCAGCAACCAATGATCGCACAAAAAGTTAAAGGTGGGTTTCGAGAACCTGAATAAATTCTCTATAAGAATTAGCCATTGGTTCTTCGAAACATTTTTTTCCATTTTTTACATGAATTTGAAAAAGCAACAAAAAAAGGGCTTTTGGTGTTTTTTCGGAAAATCAAGCGCTGAATCAAAAAAATCGAGGAGACCACTGATGTTAAATGTGCCTCTTACATTTCAATATACAAAATTTTTCAAAAAAAATATTTTTTTTTTTCAAAAATTTAAACGTTGTTTGCGAGAAAATGTTCCGAAAACTGAAAAAAACATGTTTCTCATTTTGTCAAAGATTATGAGCTCTTTGGAGCAAAAAACGTGATCCTTTAAATTTTTCAAAAAATTCAATCGAGTAAAACAAAAAAACGGCTGGCTGGATTGAATTGAATCTCTGTAGGATTTTTGTGGGTATATTGAACTGTAAAAGACGCACTTAACATCAGTGGTTTCCTCGATATTTTTGAGTCAGCGCTTAAAAACCACCAAAAGCCCTTTTTTTGTTGCTTTTTCAAATTTATGTAAAGAATAGAAAACAATTTTTTTCGAAGAATCAATGGCTAATTCTTGTAGAGAATGTATTCAAGTTCTCGAAACACACCTTTAACTTTTTGTGCGATCATTGGTTGCTGAGATATCGATAACACAGGTCTACAAAAAAAAAAGTCCTGTCTTTGCCATCAGACCCATCATTTCCTATGTATTTTGATGTACTGAAACCAAATTTGGCAAACAAAAAAATTCTACCGCATAAATTTTTCTCTCCACCCCCATATAACCCCCGTAAACTCTTATAGAGGAAATTTTGTAACAAAATCTTTTATCTTAGCTTTTTGGGTCGCTGATCATGAATCTGTAGTCAAGAATAAATTTCGACTTAATGAATGCTGTCAACAAGCTGTCAAATTTCACTAAAAAGTAAAAAGTTGATATTAAATGCATATTATACAATTTTTTGGGTTCCTGATTACGATTCTGAATTATTTAAAAAAAAATGTTTTTTAATTTTTTTTTATATGATAACATTTTTTAAAATATCAATATCAATTTGGTTTATAATTCTAAAAATAAACTACAGACGCTTTTGGGTAACCCCAAAGACAAAATCGACAATAACGAAAAGTCAGGAATATACGAAATAAGTAAAGATGAGATGAAAAGTGTATTGGGCAAACAAAAAAGATCTATATTGACTAGATTTAAAGAACACATGGCTCATTTGAAATATAGCAGAACAGGAAAATATTGTGTTGCCCAACACGCTTTTGACAACAACCATAGGATAGACATAAATAATTTAAAATTAATTAGAAATGTAACAAACAGTAGACAGTTGGATGCTTTTGAATGTTTAGAAATCATTAAGTGTAACAATAGGATGAATAAGGACAATGGTCCGATACCCACCAGTCCACTGTTTGCTCTGATAAACAAAGACAGTTACGGTTCAGTGAACCGTGGCAACAAATTTGGTTTAAATATTACAAGTGTGTAGGCTAGAATTTAGTTTTAATCTTCTCCTGAAGATGCCAACTTGGTTGGCGAAACGCGCGTCGAGAAAAGTGTAGTAGTTCGGTGTTTCGTGGAAAACGTCCAGTTTTGTGTTTCTACGCCGAAGGTTCCAGTACCCACTCCAGTCTACATTTCTAATGACACTTTTCACTTTTCGTGGAAAACAAGAAATACTCGAACCGATTCATGTATGTGTGGCATTACCCTTACGCGTTTAAAATTGTTATTAATGGTGTCGTGCATAAAACAGTCCATTTATCAACAAAATGTTAGGAGAAACATCCTAACGCGTGCCCTTGCCCCCCGTTTTGCAGGAGATGTAGAGCATCATTTTTCAAACAATATCATTAAGGAGAGGAATATTTTGGTTTTGTTACGTCTGGTGAGCCCCGATTCGTGCGAAGAATATAAAACGGCCGTATATGCCTAGCGCGCGTCTCTCCCTCGGTATAAAAGCCAGAGAACAGAAGGAACGACGATGGAAATAATAATAATTTCGGTAAATAGGAACTATGGTCATAAATTTCATCGTAAACGAGAAACAAAAGAAGGACGGACGTTGATAACGCGACACGTAACTCAACGGTGGGTCTGAGAGTGAGAAATTCTGAGGCATGCGAAATTTTCAATAGCAAAAATAAAGTTTACTAAGAGTTAATAAATAAAAAAAAATCAGATCTTAGTCATACGACTTTTTTAACTTTGACAACGCTTCCAAGGTCATTTGAAGGTCAACTATTTTGTTATGGAAACCAACATTTCCAACTATTGATAATCCTAATATACAGAAAAATGGCAGTATATTTTATTTGGAGCATTTTTTATTCGATGTGAATTTGACAAGACTTTAATCGATTTATCAAAAAATGGTGATACTTTGTTATCAATATATACTCCCAGGAATTTAATACAGTTTGTTAGTTCCACGCTCTTATCGGTGTCAAGATTTTTTAAAGTAATATTGTATTTTCTGTTTTCCCTTGGTTTACTGTTAATTTATTAGCTTTGAACCAATTATTAGTGATAAGTAGATTGTGTTCTAGACATATCTGTTAGCAATCTATCAATTTCAATCTATTAATATAAATTATAATACTAAAAATACCGCAGCTGTATTTTCGAACATTTCGGAGCGACAGAGTTGTTTCACAAATTCGGTTAAAAATAATTGTTAAACATTTCTCCCATCAATAATTCCTTTTGGATATCATTCTTGGGATGTTTTTACATTTAAGCAAAACAAAATTCTAAACAATTTTTTCCCAGGGGGTGTAACCCTTTAAGCGCGATAGTTTTATTCTCCTGGCGAGGAAATAAGCCGAAACTCATTCATCATTTGGATGTATCACACTGATCCGATCTATTGAGGTTCGCATCCGAAGCTGTGGTTTCTGATGACGAATGACTGTGGCCGGGCATTATGCTCATTCTACTGTATCTCTTGTAATAAGCTTCCGAGAAGAAGCCGTGAAATGTGTCCGTACGAGTTAATGTCTTTCTTGTCTCGCACAAAACCACAATTTACCATAAAATAAAAACCCAGTCGGCCCCATAAATACAGAGGGGAAAGCGGCTTGCCGCGGCGCACCATATCCGAACACGTTCGCCTCTCCGCCGACGTAGTCGGAGGCGGCCGCGGCGCCGGCGGCGGCAGTGGCTCAGGTAACGACGCGCTGTGAGGTCGCGTCAACGCACGCCGTCGTCGACTTTCGAGGCGTCACGCCGTGACGCAACGTGACGCACCGGACGTGCTCTTGCGTACGCTTACGCGATGCATCGGGCGACAGCCGCCTCGAATATGGCGCCTCCATGTTGCATTTGTACCGGATAAGTACGCAGAGTAGTACTCTGGAGACTGGATCGCCGCCAGTAACTCTCCCTCTGCGTTGAAGAACGGTTTAACGAAGTTGGTTACAGTGCGCGTACATACAAGGTGAGTTCACTTTAAAATGCGCAACTGTAACAAATGATTCCCTTTACGAATATAGTATCTTGGTATAGATATCTCCTAAGGATAAACATCTCCTAGACAAGGCCGGAGTGCTGATGAAGTGACGTCATCATTAGTAGTTGTACGGCAACTGCTGTATTGCGTTATTTGGAGTTTATAATGATTGACACAGCATTGGAAAGTCGAAATTCTTAGGTAAAAGTGAAGAAATTTCTACTTGGTCAATTAAATACTGTATATTTTTTACACGTTTACATTAAAAAAATTTGAAACATTTCGTTGGGCAGCAAAAACCATATGAAAGTGTTAAGTTTATATATGTACGTCTCACTTCGTGGTATTTTAGAAGTGTTTATTTACGATTTATTAAAAATTACCTAACTGTAATTTATCCATAAGTAAAGTAACATATCGTTCTTTATCTGAGAGATATGAGTACATATTTTTAGCATATAGTAAAAAAACTGTTTCTACTCGATTGGTAGATCGAGTCAGTGAATAAACAATTCATATAGGATAATAATACTGCAGAAATCGTTAAATACAAAGAAACTTAATTATTTGTAATGTTGAATATACATACTTGATTATTGTTTTGTATACCGTTATGTATTCTTACAACCAAGAAAAAGAGGAGGAAGTAAGTCCTAAGTGTAGGATAGAATAAGACAGATGTAATTCTCACATCTAACAGGCACATCATACTCAGAGGATGGGTCAGTAATTAGGTGGTGGGGCGATTCACATTTGTTGTCGATTTTGTACCCTCCCTGTTTCAATGAGAACTGGAGTGAAAGCGGGTTACCCTGATTCGTGTAACGCTACGGCAACGTCTGCGTCTGTCTCACTTAACGAACCTCTCTCTTCACACTTGGAGAATAGAATTTAGTTCGCATACGGTATATATTTTTTTGTTTGAAATGTCAAACTGTACATTATGAACATTGTTTGAAAAACGTGATTCGTGTTACTGATATTTATAAAATCTGGATTAATAATTTCATTAATAAACGTAGTTTCCTTCCTTTATCGAAATACCTACATAAATTTTAGTTTGATATACTGAAAAATATCTGCAACTGAACACAAAACTTATCTACCTAAATATCTCAAAATTCGATTTTATTTCTTATTATCTAACCTAAAAATCAGTGGTGTCCTGTCCTTAACAATAAAGAAATAATTTATACCAAGATACTTTCGTAAAGGGAAATAATTTGTTCCATATCACATTTAAAGCGAACTCACCCTGTATACCGAACAAATATTAAGTGGCAATTAATACTAAATCACCTAATGACAGTAACAATAACAAAACTGTGATGGATGTTCCTATAAAATGTTTCTAAGCCAGATGAACATAGAAAGTTAACTAAAATTGAGTTAAATTATTATGGACATAATATGAAATTATGAGGACATATTTACTTTGAATTGGGCCCGGCAACAAAAGACCGAAACCGCTTCTGCTCGAAATTAAAAGGTGCATTATTTTCTTTGAGAAATTTGCCTTGCTCTCATTCGCTTGTTAAATTATTGCGCTGAAATATTCACGGAGTTTCAGCAGATCTCCTGCTTCGTTGTGTACTGACGGTGCTCGATCAGAGGTTGAAAGGGAACTGCAGGGGGAATTTATTTTTCTCTAAACTTTATTTCTTACTCTTCCTGACAAGTAAAGAACCAATAAGGCGTTTAGTTGCTTCTCTAAATACTTTTTTTACATTATAACCTGGTAACACCTTGTAAAAAGATTGTAACATAACATATAAGCTCATATCAATGTAATGTAGTCAAAGTAACGAGTCATTAAAAAAAAAGTGTGAATACAGATGGAAATAGCGGTTGTGTCGAAGCTCAAAGTAAAACTTTGTTGTGGCTCAGAACTTCACGGAAGTTTTCCCAGATGCAGTTATTTATTTAGATCATTTTAGCGTGTCTTTTTCCTAAATTTGTACCGGCAAACTGAAAGCGTCAATCGGAAACAAGGAAGTGGCAGACCCAGAGTAAGGACAGAAGAAATCGATGAAATTGTGAGGCAAGTGATAACGGATAATCCAAGAACATCAACTAGCCAATCGAGCCAACAGGTGAATTTGCCTTAAACAACGAATTTTCAGAAATTATTTGGAGCTCCATCTATATCGTCTGCAATCCACACATGAAGCTCCGAGAGCGGGCGAAGACTATAATTCTGCCAATGGTTTGTTAACCGTTGTAACAATAACGATTCTGTCTTCGAAAAAGTTTTATACTGGTGAGGCTTGATACCACCATTCGGACTATGATAACTCTCAGAATATGAGATTTTAGAGTGAAGACAACCCTCATTTTTATATTGAAACTCCACTACACTCACAAAAAAAATTAAGTTTTCAGCAGTTAAGTCAGCAGAAGGAAAATTGATGGACCTACTTTTTTTAACGGAACACTGAATCTAGAAAAGTGCCTTTTGGACATCTTAACCCCTTTACAAATGTTGCATGATGACGAGTTTCAGATAGGTTATATTCAACAAGATGGAGCTCGTGTGCATGCTACTAGGGAAGTAATTAATTATATAGGCGAAGTTGTCGAAGATCATATAATCAGTTTGAACATGGAGACCATATTCCCCTCTAGATCTCTCCCCTCTTTGACCCCCTGTGATTTTTTCTCTGGCCTTATCAAAAAAATTCCATTTTTGAAACTCCGTTGGCGATATGGAAGACCTTGAGCAACGCATTGCCATTGTTCTATTGACTCTCTGAGCTGTCGTTTGTATAAATATGTTTAAATATAGAACTCATGTTTTTCACCCCTCACGTGAAACGTGTTGCAAAGGTTTTTTGTCCTTGGAAAACCCACACAGACGGTTAAAAGTTGATTATTAACGAGTGTAACCGACGCTATGCTTGCCATGCGCTTGAAAAGGAATGAGGACATATTTACCTTAAACTCTGCCAGGAAATAGACCGAAACGATGTCTCTGGCCGCAATTGAATGCTCTGTTATTTCCTTTGTGAAATTTTACACCGATCTTTCGCCTTTGAATTGTCGCGAGGAACATGGAGTTTCAGTTCTTTCTTATCTAGATGCATAACTCGGTAATTGTTCTATTCGTAGCCAAAGATAATGTTTTTTCCAGGATTATCTTCATATAGATTTTTTATTTATTATGTTACAGTATTTGTGGTTTGAAATTTCAATTTTCTTTATTATTATCTTTCGTCCTTTTCAAAAAATTACATTAACCCTTTCAGTCACAGCGTCTCCCTACACGAACATCATTTTTCAACAAGTTTTATGGTCTTGAAATAGCAAATTGGAGACTTCATATACGAGGTGTGTAAATTAAGTAATGTCGTAGTTCCCGATCTAGCAACACTGCGGAGATGGGACTTAGAAGGGCGGTAGGTTAACATGTAATGCACCTTTAGTACAAATTTGGAGTTGTTAGAGTCATTTGTTTGTTTTTTGTGACTTTTCCGTAAACCGATTTTTCTAGTGCGTTTCAAAATGAGTGACATTAATTTTGAGCAATGCTGTGCTATCAGGTTTTGCTTCAGACTGGGACACAGCGCAACAAATACGTTTGCAAAACTTCAACACGCATACGGAGACAGTCTTTTTTCAAGAGTCCAGGTTTTTCGGTGGTTTAAGGCATTGAAGAGGGTCGATTGAAGATGAGCCAGGCAGCGGAAGATCTTCATCTTCAAGAACCGATGAAAATGTCGATAGAATACGGGATCTTTGCATTCAGTCGTCGGTTGACAACAATAATTATAGGAAAAGAGTTAAATTTGAATCACATGACACCACTGTTCATCAGATTTTGAACAACGAATTGGGGATGAGAAAAATCTGCGCAAACATGGTTTCAAAAAAACCTTTCGAAGAAACAAAAGGACACCAGGACAGAAAAAGGTGTCTTGACTTTTTGGAATCGATTGAAAATGGTCCCCACTTTATAGAACGTGTCATTACTGGTGATGAGACTTGGGTGTTTGAATACGACCCGGAAACCAAGCGCCGAAGCATGGAATTTAATTTAATTTAATTTGCACACCTCGTATACCTACTACTAATACATTCTACTACCTCCATCTTATGGTGAAATTTCAAACTATAGAACACATCTCAAATTAGTTCGTCAATCCTGCAACATTGCATGTTGAAACAAGTTTCTAAAAGTGTTTGTTCCGTTATTTTTTTTTCGAGATTTTACCGAATTTTTTTATAAAATGGTAAGAGGAAATATTATTTTAATAAGATCTAAATATTTTTTCTTCAAATATTTACATAACGTTCTTTACCACACACAAAAAAATACTGTCCCTGAGAAGGGACACTATGTAGACATTTGAATCTACCACTAAAAAGTTTTAAAAAATTCACGTATACCCTATTCCAAGTAATTATTTTTATCACATAGTGTGGCTGAAAGGGTTAATGTTTTGAACACCCTGTATGGCATAGAAAAAACACAATGGATCGTTTGAAACATTTTAATCATTAATACATATTTGTGGAATAATTCTGGAAAATAAAATTAGTCAGAAACGTATACAAAAAGCTCGTTATTTATTACGTTTATATCTGCCGATATATGTGATCTATATATCGTTTTATTTAAACAAAATACTTAACAATAGTATATTTGTCCGCAAAATTTTCAATTGCAAATTTATTGTTTTCATTATTCGAATGTCTCTGTTGTTAAAATGAAACTTGATTTCAATTGCAAATTTATTGTTTTCATTATTCGAATGTCTCTGTTGTTAAAATGAAACTTGATTTTACTTTATATTAAAATTATTTTGTTCAGGTATTCCGTGAACCGTTTTATATACATTTTAAAACAGTTAATTGCCATTTTAACAGATTATTTCACTATATTAACTATTTTCAGTACTAGTATCAGTTTACAGGATAATACAAAGATATCAGTTTCAATTAATGTTTGAATACGGCAATGTTGGGTTTTAAATTAGCAAAATGTGTCATGCTAGCATTCACCCGAACCAAAAACAAGCATCTCTCGCGGTTTCGCGATTGTTGATTTATATTTTAAAACTTTCTATTTACATAATTTATACTAAAATTTAAATATGACAGCTGTCAAATTGCTTAACATGCCATTTATTTTTAATTTTCAATACTTAAAGTGTTTAATAGTTAATTTTTTAAGAATTTAAGGAACACTGGACTAGGAATGAATATCAAATATATTCTGTTAAATGACAACTATCAAAATATCTGTCAAAATCAAAAATGAGCATGTGTATCCTGCATAAGTTTCTACACAAAGAAGGATATCGAACTTGATTTAATATCAATTCGTTCTGTAATTGATATTTATTTAATTTTTATACTATTGACAATCGTTTTTTTTTCTGTATAACTTGAGAAACATGTTTATTTTATTATATTTGACAGTTAATTTGGCAGCTGTCAACAATAAAAAAGAAAATCGGATAGTATCATTTGACAAATCATTTGGCTATTTGTAAAATGAAATTTTAAAATTAAAAAGTCAAAAATATTTATACATTTGAGACCTTGACACTGATTTTCATTGGAAAACCCCATATTTCGCAATAAAAATACATTTTTTAGATTAAAATAATAAAATATTGGAAACGAAAATAAAATATCCGGCTAGAGGAATTTAAGGAGAAATTCATAACGAACATTTTAAAACAAAAAGCATCTTAAAAACTCTATTTTTACGATCTCTAGTGATTTGCGAAAACAGCGATTTTTTTTCTCAAAATAAGATAACTCCCCACAGAAAACTCCGATTATTGTGATTTTTTTTATTTTACAGGTTTTGGACAGTAGATTAAAGGAAAATTGGTCCGACGCACATTTGAGGTTTAAATAGAGGGAGAGACACCCCATAAGGGACCCCATATCCCGATAACTTTACAATTAAAGCTTTTAAACTCCAATAACCGCATACCTTCAACTTTTAAAACCCCCTGATCTTATAACATAAGCTTTCAAAACCCCGTGACCCCATAACTTGAAATTTTATACCCCCATAACCCCATAACCTCAACTTTTAGACCCCCATCTACACAAAAATCAATTTTTCGAGCCCGACAACTCTAAAACTGAAGCTCTTATGCCCAATATATCTATAACCTAAGCTTTCAATACCCCATGACCACATAACTTAAGCTAAAAAAAAAAAAAAAACACAAACCTGGACGTTTTCCACGAAACCCCGAACTACTACACTTTTCTCGACGCGCGTTTCGCCAACCAAGTTGGCATCTTCAGGAGAAGATTAAAACTAAATTCTAGCCTACACATTTGCACTATGTATACCAAATTTGTTGCCACGGTTCACTTGAACCGTAACTGTCTTTGTTTATCAGAGCAAACAGTGGACTGGTGGGTATCGGACCGTTGTCCTTATTCATACTATTGTTACACTTAATGATTTCTAAACTTTCAAAGGCATCCAACTGTCTACTGTTTGTTACATTTCTAATTAATTTTAAATTATTTATATCTATCCTATGGTTGTTGTCAAAGCGTGTTGGGCAACACAAGATTTTCTGTTCTGCCATATTTCAAATGAGCCATGTGTTCTTTAAATCTAGTCAGTATAGATCTTTTTGTTTGCCCAATATACTTTTTGATCACAATCTTTACAACTTATTTCGTATATTCCTGACTTTTTCGTTATTGTTGATTTTGTCTGGGATTACCTAAAAGCGTCTGTAGTTTATTTTTAGAATTATAAACCAAATTGATATTAATATTCTTAAAAATTTTCTGCGGGTGAATTTAGGTTCATATGGTAACGAAGCAAATTTCGAATTGTCAGTAGCTCTACGAAAAGTCGTGGAATTGTACAGGGTTCTCTTAAATTTATGCTTCCTTATTAACTTATCTATTAAATGGACTGAATAACCGTTACTCTTAGCTATATTCTTAATTAATTGTTTCTCATGTTCAAACCTCTCTTTACTGAGGGGGAAACTTAACAAACGGTGAATTAGAAAATTAAAACTTGCCATTTTATGTTGAAAAGGGTGGTGTGAATCGTTGGGAATATATCTAAGAGTCGCGGTTTCTTTCCTATATACATCAAACTCTAACTTATTTTCACTATTTCTAATAACTAATACATCTAAAAATGGTAGCTGTTCATTGTGTTCCACTTCATATGTAAATTTTATGGTAGGGAAACGGTTATTTAATTTGGCAACAAAATTATCTAAACTAATTGCTTTGTATCAAATACCGCGAAGATATCGTCCACGTACCTGAACCAAACTCTAGGGAAATACTCGAATTTATCTTTTACTTCTGTCTCAAATTTACTCAAAAAAAGATTTGCAATGAAAGGTGACAAGGAGTTGCCCCATAACCTCAACTTTTAGACCCCCATCTACACAAAAAATCAATTTTTCGAGCCCGACAACTCTAAAACTGAAGCTCTTATGCCCAATATCTCTATAACCTAAGCTTTCAATCCCCATGACCACATAACTTAAGCTATTAAATCCCTATAACCCCATAACCTCAGTTTTCAAATTTTAGAACCTTATTACCAATGGCTTTATACTCCTACAAAGAAAACCTCCTAAATCAAATCTAAAGGTTCAAAACTGAGGTTATGGGGTTATAGGGGTTTAAAAGCTTAAGTTATAGGGTCAGAGGATTAAGAAAAGGTCATGGGACAAAAATTATGGGGTCATGGGGCATAAGAGCTTCAGATTTGTCGGGCTCGAAAAATTGAATTTTGTGTACATGAGGATCTAAAAGTTGAGGTTATGGGTTATGGGGGTGTAAAAGTTCAAGTTATGGGGTCACGGGGTTTTGAAAGTTATGTTATAAGGTCAGCGGGGTTTAAAAGTTGGAGGTATGCGGTTATTGGAGTTTAAAATCTTTAATTCTAAAGTTACAGGGATATGGGGTGTCTCCACCCCTCTTTAAACCTCAAACGTGTGTCGGACCAATTTTCCTTTAATCTACTGTCCAAAACCTGTAAAATAAAAAAAAATCACAATTATCGGAGTTTTCTGTGGGGAGTCATCTTATTTTGAGAAAAATTTTGCCGTTTTCGCCCACTGTGCGACGTCCAAGAGATATCGCACTCCAATATTTCGCGAGGATTTTAATCGACTCAGTTTAATATATCACGCCGGGGTTTTCCCGGCCCCGTTTCCCTGCGGAAAATAAAGAGCCTGACATAAGCAAAACTGACGAAACTGCCCGTGAAGCTGAAAAAAGCTATCCATCAACCTCGAGGTGGATTTAATGATGTTGAACGTATTTTTAATTTTTTAAATCCCGCGCCCTGAGGCAGTGCGAGTTTTAAAATGCCGCGGGAACGTTAAACGTCGATTCCTCGGCGATTGGGATTATAAATGGATTTCGAGAAGGGAAATAGGGAGGTTAATCTTGAACACATTAAAGTAAGATGTGGTATTATGAAGATGGGCTATGTATTCAGGAAATAAATCTTCAAAATGCCATTTATTTATTATTGTATATAAAAAGGTGGGCCATATATTGGTTTCTTTTTAAACTGAGTGTTATTTTTACATTGCCGACACTGACGCGCTTGACATTTGAAATATATGTGGTGTCTCATCAACGTTTTGGAAATATTGAAAAATTATTTCCAAAGTGAATGTGTGTTGCAGAAACAGTGAGAAAATTGAGAACAATTTTTGGTTGAAATGATGCTCCGTCAGCGCCTGGTGTAAGAAAGTTCTTAAGGAAAGTTCGTGAAACTGGCATGCTTATGGATAACAGAAGTCATTCACGTGCTCGTCCGGTGCGCACAGCTGAAAGAATTGCTGCTGTTGCCCAAAGTGTGCGTGAAAACCCAAGAACCTCAACTCGTCACAGAGCACAACAACTTAATGTCAGTCGCAGTTCTCTGAGGAGAATATTGCATTAAGACCTCGGATTATTTGCTTATAAGTTGTAACTTACTCAAGAGGTAAAGAAATGTGGAGTTTAGAGGGTCCAGTCCACTTCAAAAGAGTGCGTGACCGATTGTGGGCTTTAAATGAGTTTGAAATTGACGCCGTGAAATTTCAATCTTTTGCACACTAAAATCTATTATCGTGGTAACCTTCGGACGAAGTTCATTTTCATCTTAGAGGACATGTTAATAAACAGAATATGGGAATTGGTGTTGAAAGAATGCCCAAAATCCACACGTAGTCATAGAGAAGCCCTGAATGTTGAGCTTCTTTGTATCCCTTTCGATGTCATCTTTACTAGGCTTAAGAGTGACTGTTGCCTCACGTCAAAGTTGACCGAGCAAAAAGGTATTTATTTCGTCTTAAATTTATAACCTTATTTAGTGGCTCCCCTTGGCGTCATTGGTCCCTGAACACTTCTTCCGAAATGCAAGAGGGATTCCCAAAAAGGCTCATTTTGTGACTACTTTTACCAGATAATCCAGCGATTGGACCATGGCGTTACTGAATCTGTCGACAAATATCTAACTAATTTTAATTAACAGTTAACTGATGTATTTGGACGCACTGAGTCAGAAAGCCTTTTCCAATCTTTGCCTTAATCCCTGAATTTCGAAATAAAATACAAACTTGGAGAGTCCGAATAGAAATCAAAACAATTTTTCCTAGTGTCATAAATTGTGTAATTTTTTGGCCAATTTCCTCCCAATATTGGACATTAGGTGCACTTGGTCCAAGTTTTGACAACAGCATAATGCTCAGCGAGTCAAAATACCTCGGAAATGATACAGCTTATCAAAATAACAGTCTAAATGCGGCATATACTTGAGTATTGAGGACAAAGATTTAAAAAAACTGAAAAAAAAGGCACTCTTTAGAACTCTAGTCTGTTTTTGGGGTGAAAATAGTACCCAATAAGATCTTTGTTCTCGGCAGTAAAGGGGTTAATTGTCAAGGCTGTTACATTATGCGACCGCCATTATTTATTTTATAGTGACAACCACTTTTCGAGATATAATACTATTTTATCTAATATACCATTATAGCACCATTTATAGCATACACATTTATAGCATACCCAGGATTCAAGGGAAAATTGTTATGGTGGCCATTATTCCAGCGTTTCTAGATATCTGAGACATTTTTTTAATACACTATAATATACAAATTTGGTTATTATCTGACTAACGATAAAATAAAGTTAGAATATGAAAATTAAAAAATGGAAAATGCAAATAATGTGGAAAAATCACTTATTTTACATATCAAATACATGCACCAATTGCAAAAAAAAACATTAGTCGAGACGATGAAGAGAACTTCAACTGACCTTGGCGGTTTCACCGTCAGAGTGCTTTTTGGGAAGGTCCGTCTGTGTCGGACAGCCTAGGAAAAGGAACGACGATATCTTTCTCGGTTTAAAATATTAAAACAGAATTTATACTGAAACTTTTTTACAAGAAGCATTTTTCTTCTTGTACCCGTATAACAAAGCCTGTAAGTAAATGTCAAAATATAAACAAAAACCCTGCACACTAGAATACCATACTATCTCACTTCCAATCAACTGGACGATTTAAAAAGTATATACACACAAATACTACCAAAAAACCTCGAACCCCTCTTAATTCACCAAATCCGTGCATCATCATCTCGCTTAAGTAGCGAAATTTAGTCTCGCTTAAGTCGCGATCATAACATCAACTTTTTCGTGTTTTAGCTGCAAAAAGAAATATTTAGAGATATACCACAGCACTTGTTATAACGAAAAATGAGCCAACTGAACAAAAAAATAAACGTAAGTATACACAGTCGTGCGTGACAAAGTTCAATTTTCCACTTGAATGAATATTTTAAAGGTTAAATATTTTTAAAAGACACCTAACCTATTTTAAAGGTTAGGTGTCCATATTTAATGTATTACACAAACATTTTTTTCAATAAAAATTGTATTCATGCGAGAATCCAATTTCCAAACGTAGTTCTAAAACTTTTACAGGCGGCGACTTAACCGGGACGGTTTCGCGACATAATAGGGGGAGACGTGGTGAAATAAGAGAGGATGTGAATTAAGCGAAGGTGAATTAAGAGGGGTTCGAGTGTACATATAAATAGGAGTTTTACTGCTGTAACTTGTTAATCGATTGCCAACTGTCAAAAAACGCCCCATTACCTTTTTTCATTACGCATAATAATTATTATCGATCTAACCGACGTTCAGCTGTTCTGTAATTATTTTACGTGTCCTCTAACTGCTAATTTGTACCTTAACAATCACGGTTGTAATAAATATTTATGATTTGTAATATATGTACCCAACGTATATTTTTAGAAAATATTTTTTACACCGAATTGGTAAAATTCAAATAATTTTAAAAATAAGTCTTTCCGGTGTGATATTCTAGACTTCCATTTTCATCCTACGCAGTTCGGAGAATTTCAATTTAATAAAAAGCTTTAAGAGGTAACTGGTGTCAGCGACATGAGACACTCATATATTTTTCAATATATATGCAAAAAAAAAGCGAATCACGAAATAAAACACCTTATTTGTTCTTGCAAAAATTCTTAAAAACAGAAAAATTAAACTTCCCCACTAAAACCACCCCCTCGCACTCTTCAAAATCTTGTAATAAGGCAAACATGCCACAGTACTCCAGACCGAAATCCACGCGATAACGACGTGTGCAGAACCACGACAATGACAAACGAATTTGCATACGAGATGTGGCTATTAAATAACCGAACTGCTGTCATAACACATTTTATTCGTTACCAATTTCAGTGGCAACTTTTTCGCCTTCAATGTACTCCCCTTGGCGATCTCTACACCGTTCCATATGACTTTTCCAGTTGAACGCAGTGCTGGAAGTCCGCTTCTGCCAGCTGGTTCAGAACCTCCGTCGCTTTTGCTTTAAACGCTTCCACTCTTTCGAATCTTGTCCCCTTCAATGTCACCGTGTCTAACAAGCCTGGATCATGATTGATTCCATTTGCTCGGGAGTGAGGAGTTTTGGCACCATTTTTGCGCAAACTTTGCGCATATTGAACGATTCGTGCATTGAAAATTCTTTGCGATTTCCCTTAAAGTTTAAACATGTGAAAAAATTTTCCCGTACACTTCATTTAACATTGCATAAGCTTCTGTAAAATTTTTCCCCAGTTTAAAAAGAAACTTGAGATTAACCCGTTGTTCCATCTGAACACTTAACATTTTTTCGACGCGTCACTGGTGCGTAGACTAATTCAAATGACTGCTACAGTCAAACTGAGCGACCCACTGGCTTGTCCAGCAAGCTCAGGGTAGGGAAAGTATCACCAGACACAGTTCTGTTCAAACTTGTTCTGCGACAAACGCTCGCAGCGCGATGGTAGCAGCATCAGTTCGGGTATTTAATAGCCACACCTCGTATACATCGTCAGGCTTCACTATTGGCTGTGCAGTCATGAGTCGATTTAAGACTTCTCTGGCAATGCCACAACGTAATGCAGAAATTGTCCAGATGCACCCCAAAGGTTGTACTCTGCTGAACTCCTGGTCATAGCGGCAATGAGAGAGGCAAATTTCAACTTCAATATCATATTGAAGTTGAAAATCGATAAAAATCGAAAAATTGCTTGTTACGGTGATTTTTTGGCCGAAACGATAAATTTAAACCTTCGGGGCACTAAGAAAAAAAATCGCAGCTCTTTGCAACTTTGAGGGTTTTTTGGGGGCACTTTTAGGTTAAAAAATTACCGACGATATCCTTCGTTCATCCACTATATCCAAAGTTATACCAAATTTTCCAAATATCCTTAAATTCGCAATTTTTTTTTTCGGCCAATATTATTGCTTCAGAATTTTTTTATCAGTAGCCGATTGTGTCTTATAGAGAATGTTTTGCAGTTTCCAAAACTCTACCTCCATTTTCTGTACGATCATTAGTTCCCGAGTAATTGATTGTCAAAGTTGAAAAGGACTTTTTTGCTTTGATCGACGATAACTCCGCGGCAAATCATCGTACGGAGCTCGTTAAGAGGTCAAATTAAAGCTGATTAAATTGTCTAAAAGAGCTTTATGGTCGCATGATGAAAAAAAATATTTTGAAGTTCACAGACCATTTTAAAGACGAGCAGAAATTTGGAAAAAAAAAGTTTTGTTGGTTTTCCGATGATTACGTGAGAACCGCTCCCGCTAAAAAAATTTTAAATCCAGATCTGAAAACTAGACACTGGAGGCTACAATTTCTTTTTTTATTATTTTCTGTACGACCACTTTTCTCCGAGTTATCCCTTGTTGAAAATCACCAAATAATTGTAAATTTTTTTAATATCCTTTAATTTTTGTTACTAGAAAATAAAATCTTGTGATACTATTCTGAATATTTTAAATGTTTTATATGTTTCCGATTGCCAATTGATCTCCAACCAATTGATCTCCAACACCTCCAATGTAAGTCACGTTCGTTTACCTGTTTCCAAATTAGAAAATCGATTTACTGCGGGATATCGCGGTGAACACACAATGTGGTATTTACAGCACGGTAAATATTGCCGAGGTCGTTTTAGGGGGACCCTTTATGGTGTCCTATACCGATTTGGAGTCGGTACATCCTATCCCAATTAAAACGTTTAAGCAGGAATTTACGACACGTATGCGGTGGAGGAATTCGGTTTTATAGTTTCCGGTCGTCCGCAGGGGTTTAATTAAATTTGGGAGTGTGGCATCTTGCTTCGTTCGAAAGACTAAGCTGGTTGTGAAAAGTGAAAATGTCGCAAATTTGTCATAACAAATCAGGAATATACGAGGTGTGTAAATTGAGTAATGAGGCTAGCAACGTTGCGCCCGATCTAGCAACACTGCGGAGATGGTACTTGGAAGGGCGGTAGGTTAACATGTAATGCATCTTCAGTACAAGTTTGAACTTGTTAGGGTCATTTGCTTGTTCTCTGTGACTGTTTTCGTAAACCCGTTTTTTCTGGTGCGTTTTAAAGATGAGTGACATTAATTTTGAGCAACGGTGTGCTATCAGGTTTTGCTTCAGACTTGGACACAGCGCAACAGATAAATTTGCAAAACTTCAACACGCCTACGGAAACAGTCTTTTTTCAAGAGTCCAGAGCTGAGGTGGTTTAAAGCATTCTCAGAAGGAAGAGAGTCGATTGAAGACAAACCACGCAGCGGAAGGGCTTCATCTTCAAGAACCGATGAAAATGTCGATAGAATACGGTATCGCGGGCGTTCAGGTCGTCGGTTGATGACAAGAATGATCGGGGAAGAGTTAAATTTGAATCACACCACTGTTCATCAGATTTTGACTAACGAATTGGGGATGAGAAAAATCTGCGCAAAAACGGTTCCAAAAACACCTTTCGAAAGAACAAAAGAGCATCAGGAGAGAAAGGTGTTCTGACTCTTTGTAATCAACTGAAAATTATTCCTATTTTATGGAACGTGTAGTTACTAGTGATGAGATTTGAGTGTTTGAGTACGACCCGGAAACCAAGTGCCAAAACATTAAATGGCACACTTCAAGCTCTCCAAGACCCAAAAAAGCAAGAATGAGTAGGTCGAACATCAAATGCATGGTGATTTGCGTTTTTGATACCAAGGGAATTGTCCACAAGGAGTTTGTACATTCAGGCCAAACAGTAAATCAACACCTTTACAGAGGGGTTCTTGAAAAACTTCGAAAAAGGGTCATGCGTGTGAGACCATACATTAAAAATATTCCTGTGGCTCCACATCCTCCTTATTCGCCTGACTTGAGTCCTTGTGACTGTTTTCTCTTTCCTAGATTGAAAAATCACCTCAAGGGACGTCATTTTGGGCCAATAGAAAACATTCAAACGGCTGTTACCGACCAGTTGAAGGCTATTCCAGTATATGAGTTCCAGCACTGCTAAGAGGAATGTAAGAACCGTCTCCAGTACTGTGTAGCTTCCCAAGAAAGTTATTTTGAAGAATACTGAATTTTATTCGAATACAAAAATAAAAAAAATCATTACTTAATTTATACACCTCGTATCATTCAACCAGCGTCCAGGCAACTTTCTTTCGTGACTCATTATTTTAATTAATTTTTCTTGTAGCTTTCAAATGCTATATAAAGCCGTATCTGTCTATGAAATACGTTTACCGATATCTAGTATTTACTCATAAAAACAACTCAAACTATTCCCAGTGTTCGCCATGAAATTAATTCAAACGTCAATAGACGTACTAACTAGGTTCGTTAAAGTGTACGTAAAAGGCTGGTGCAGGCGTTGCATAATGAAAAACGACCGCGAGCCCAGTCAAGTTTCACTTAGCCAGTCAATAGTCGCGGAGAGAGCAATTTAAAGTTTGAGGTTAAGACCATTTATTAATTTAATTATACCCTCGACGGAGTCATGCGAAAAACAAATTCGTTACCAGCGAAGTGCGGTGGCTGAAACTAAATTACACACCCTCCGACTATGAATACCAGTCTAATTAAAAGAGTTTTGCTAGTTCTCGCCGGACGAAACGAGGTACACATCGTAAATATATAATTTATCCGGCCAATATGCCGGAAAATTGGGTAGGTAGGAGTTAGTCCAGTAGACAGGGGCTAAAATCATCAAAAAGTGTTCTTGAAACATATAGGGCTAGTTTTGACGGTTTCCTATGTATTTTTTGCGTAGAACACAATGCGCGAGGTCCGTACAGCTGAAACCGTCAGGAAATTTTTTAAATTAACAATTTGTGAAAAAAAAAACAAACTATTTTTTTCAGATTTTCGCTTATATCTCCGTTCCTTGGCATATTTTATATAGCATATGCATTTAAGGAGTTGTAGCCTATTGAATTTACAAAATTTAAGCCCAGTCCGAAGTCTTGAAGTGCTACTGTTAACTTGCAAATTACTGCTGAAGTTGAAAAAGTGCTTTTTTTCACTATTTTTTTACTTCGAAAGTAGGACGACTGTGATCATGAAATTTCTTGGAGGGACTGCTATTTGTAGTATGAAGTTACAAAAAGAAAATTCAGCTCGAACCGTTAATACCTCTTCGAATAATTAACGATCGATTTTTTTGCAAGCCTTAATTAAAAATGATGCCATTTCTTTGTTTATTGTACGATATTGACCGGATTGGGCTAGAAAAACCAGAAATATTTTCTAGTTTGCGAGATTTTTTGAGATTTTGAAAAATATTAATTTGGGCCTGCTTTATAACGTCTTCGACGCGACTATCTTTTTTGACGCGACGTATAATATATTGTTTTAGCGTTGCCGCTTTGAAATTCTCGGAATTGTGACTATAATATCTCGACGCCCATTTTTTTAAATACTCGTCTTGAAGCATACTTTCAAGATATTATAGTCACAATTCCGAGAATTTCGAAGCGGCAACTCTAAAACAATATATACGTCGCGTCAAAAAATATTGTCGCGTAGAAAACATTGTAAAATCGGCCTAAATTAATATTTTTCAAAATTTCAAAAAAGTCTCGCAAATTGTTGTTAATTAAGGCTTGCAAAAAAAATTCTAGCGTTAATTACTAGAAAAGTGGTTTGGTGGTGGTGGAAAACTTCATACTACAAATAGCAGTCCCTCCAAGAAATTTCATGATCATAGTCGCCCTACTTTCGAAGTAAAAAATTGTGAAAAAAGGCACTTTTTCAACTTCAGCAGTCATTACGTTAACAATAGCACTTGGAGACTTGCTATATAAAATATGCCAAGGAACGGAGATATAAGCGAAAATGTGAAAAAAAAACGTTTTAATTTTAATTTAAAAAATTAGCGGACGGTTTGGGCTCTACGGACCCCGCGTATTGTGTTCTACGCAAAAAAATACATAGAAAATCGTCAAAACTAGCCATATATGTTTCAAGAACACCTTTTTGATGATTTTAACCCCCTGTCTACTGGACTATTTGCACAATTTAGCAAGTAAAACAATACAGACACTGCATATTTATTTACGTTTAATGTTTAAATGCTTGCCGATTTTCTATTTGCGCAGAACTCTCGTTAACTTTCAGCTGTACCGGGTTCTCAACGATCCAATTATCGAAAACTAAATTGTGACGTCTTTGTTCCCTTTGCCAGACACAATTAAATCGGGCTATTTACTTTTACAGGCGGCTGAAAATTAATGTCGACATTTAAAGAGAGTAGAACTTTTAATAGCATATCGATACTCTTTTTTTTACATTTTGCTTTAGTAGTAAGTCGATCATTTGACGGAAACACTTTTTGCGTATTTGGAGACTTGACAAGCTACGAGGTGTGACTATTAAATAACCGAATTGCTGTCAACACTTTTTATTCGTTACCAATTACAGTAGCAACTTTTTCGCCTTCAACGTACTCCCCTTGACGATCTCTACACCGCTCCATACGGCTTTTACATTGTTGAAAGCAGTGCTGGAAGTCCGCTTTTGTCAGCTGGTTCAGAATCTCAGTCGCTGGAGGTTCAGAATTTCCTACGCTGGAGAAGCTTTTTATTCTTTTTAATTTCTGCAATAAAATTTAAATTATAGCAGTTTTGAATAGAGAATGAAAATATCTCTCAGATGAAGTATCACAAGCCCCTACTTCCAATTTGAAAATTTAGGGGTTGTAGCTGTCACCTGAAGGGGGGTTGAATCTAGGGTTGATATTTTTACGTCGCAAGGTATCATTTTAGAATTAGAAATTGACTGTTTCAGAATTTTCTAAAAAAATGCATAAATGGAGTTACTAAGTTTATTCCATTTGGTTGTTGGCTGAATTTGTTCCACACTGTATAAAAAAATTTGACCTATTTTGCTCATTCAGAACGGAGGTGCTCTCAATTATCCTCCTCCACATCTACCAAATATAGAACAAACGGAAATAGCCGCGTCTCCATTAAAACGTAATTGAATTTTGCAAAAAGCAGAAGCTTCCTTCACAAAGCAACAGAATGCACCCTGTTATTAAATATTCATCTTGCACCGGGGCATTAATAAATAACAAACCAGGGTAGAAAATCAGTTATGTGCGTTCCATTCGAGGGCTTTCTGTAAAGCTGCTTTGAAGAAAATTACGTTTTCTGGCGGTATTGATAAAGCTTTGGTAACAATAATAATTTCACAATTATTTATCGATATTAACATTTACATTTATATTGTAGTCCTTGATTTGTTAAACTTTATTTTTATTAACGAACGCGAAAGTTTATTTTTATTAACGAACAAATTAGTGTTAACAACATTTTCGTCAACAACGAGCATATTATGAGGCAGAATTTCTGAAGTATCAATTGAAGATACTTCTCCCTTGAAGCTGAACGGTTTTCCTTGGATTTTTTCGCAATATCAATTTTGTTTTGAGTCAATACAGCTTTCTGCTATATTGCCTTTGTTCACCAACAAGGCAGTTCGAACGTAGGCAAGTGTACTTTATCAAGGATATTTTTTACAATGATTAACGTTTTTTGAAAATGAAAATATGGATTATTACTAAAAAAAACTTTTGAACTAAAAAAATTGAATCAAAAGTGAAAAATAGATTCTTACATTGATTTTTAGCACAAATAACAATTTGAACCGGTCCGAGCACTACGAAAAAAAAAATCGCGGCGCTCGAACCCTTCTTAAGTCACCAAACCCGTGCATCATCGTCTCGCTTAAGTCGCGAAATTTAGTCTCTCTTAAGTCGCGATCATAACCTCAACTTTTTCATATTTTAGCTGCAAAAAGTAATATTTAGAGATATACCACAGCACTTGTTATAACGAAAAATGAGCCAACTGAACGAAAAAAATCAACGTAAGTATACCCAGTCGCGCGTGACAAAGTTCAATTTTCCACTTGAATGAATATTTTAAAGGTTAAAGATTTTTAAAAGACACCTAACCTATTTTAAAGGTTAGGTGACCATATTAAATGTATTACACCAGTCCCATAGTCCCATCACCAGTAACGACACGTTCGATAAAATGAGGATCATTTTCAATCGATTCCAAAAAGTCGACAATTTTCTCTCCTGATTTGTTACTGCGAAAGGTTTTTTTGGAACCATTTTTGCGCAGATTTTTCTCATCCCCAATTCGTTAGTCAAAATCTGATGAACAGTGGTGTGAATTAAATTTAAGTCTTCCTCGATCATTCTTGTCGTCAACCGACGATCTGAACGCACAAGATCCCGTATTCTATCGACATCACGGTTCTTGAAGATGAAGGCCTTCTGCTGCGTGGTTCATCTTCAATCGACTCTCTTCCTTCTGAGAATGAATGAAACTACCGAAAAACCTGGACTCTTGAAAAAACACTGTCTCTGTAGGCGTGTTGAAGTTATGCAAAAGTATCCGTTGCGCTGTGTCCAAGTCTGAAGCAAAACCTAATAGCACACCGTTGCTCAAAATTAATGTCACTCATTTTTAAAACGCACTAAAAGAACTGGTTTACGAAAACAGTCACAAAGAACAAACAAATGACTCTAACTAGTTCAAACTTGTACTGAAGGTGCATTACATGTTAACCTACCGCCCTTCCAAGTCTCGTCTCCGCAGTGTGCCAGATCGGGCGCTACGTTGCCAGTCTCATTACTTAATTTGCACTCCTGGTACATTACAATAACGAATCTGAACTGAATGAGCATTTATTAATAACACGATTAATACTTTCTGTGTGTTGTATCACTCCTTGTCAGAAGAAAAGTATCATCTTCAGTTCCGTCCTTTGCATTTTTTGCAAGAAACTACTAAATTTCATGCCACTATAAATCATTATTTCCGTTTATACGCTGTCTCTTGATTTTTTTCGGGCACTGATTAGCGGAGCTGGCCGCCGGCGTTGTTTTTGAGACAAGTTATCTTCCACATAAAATATAAATAAATCTTTCCAAAAAAAAAAAAGGGAAAAAGGGCCAAAGTGTACGACACGCGGCACGCCGTGATTTATTTTGTTTCTACGGAAGGGCAGGTCATCACGTAACTGCTCCTTCTCCTTAGATAAACAATAAAGGGCCAATATATTTTCGCTAAAAAGGGGAGTTTGAGGCGCGGGTTTCTGTAATAGTCCAGGAGCTAGCGACATTCCTTCTCAAGTCCCTCTCAAGCGATAATTAGTGGAATGCATCAGAGAGTTGTATCATAATGCCTCGTGAACGCCAGCTGCGGTTCCGTGGGTGGGATGAGCGGCGGTAGCCTCCCACGCACGGAGAGAAAAACATTTTTAGTCATTTCCTCCCTGACTAAAAATTTGTCAAACTATAGCTATGAAAGCTTAACTATACGTCGGCTGGTCTTGACATGAAAAAAAAGTCAGCTGACTATAACATGGTGTACTTATAGGTTCAGCAGAATAGTCGAATAGAATAATAAGAAAACCAAATTTATAGATACAGTTCATGAAATCCTTATTCTAAAATTACTAAAAATTAACTCGATACCTGATGATAGCTTATATGTTACTGTGAATGAATATAAATGTCAGCTGGCTGTACCTCGGTGGAAAGATCGTCAGCCTTGAAAGTTGTAACGCAAAAGTTAGGCGGGAGCATCTATGCCTATCTAAATGCACCAGCTGACGAGTTTTCCCTCGACTTACCGCTAGCTGTTTTTTTTTTTATTAATTACAGAAGTATGTTAAAAATCAGGTTACAAATTTTTATCCGGGAGGAAATGACGTATCTTAAATAAAATTATTCTCGTTATTTCTAAATATTGAAGCAATACTCAATCACTTTTTTAAAATGAATGTTATTTATCGAACAGCTAAGTTACAATAAACTGTAAATTGATTAATTTACTTATCTAAATATTTCTTCAGTTATTCAATTATATACCAATTAGTTTTAAAGTTCCTATACAGAATATTGATTTAATCGGAACACTCATATCGAAGCGTAATGCCGAATAATTTAAGATACGTCATTTTCTTCCGGATAAAATTTTGTAACCTGATTGTTAATATACTTCTGTAAGTAATAAAAACAATCAGCTAGCGGTAAGTCGAGGGAAAACTCGTCAGCTGGTGCATTTAAATAGGCGATAGATGCTCCCGCCTAACTTTAGCGTTACAACTTTCATTCACAGTAATATATAAGCTATCATCAGGTAAATTTTTAGTTGAGAGGAAATCATTGAATGTACCTATAAAGGTTTTCATGTTAAAGCGACTAGCTGACGTATAATACACCATGTTATAGTCAGCTGACTTTTTTTCTTCAAGATATTGGATTAGCTATAGTTTGACAAATTTTTAGTCAGGAGGAAATGACTAAAAAATTTTTTCTCCGTGCGTGGGAGGCTACCGCCGTTCATCCCACCCGCGGAACCGCAGCTGACGTTCACGAGGCATTATGATACAACTCCCTGATGCGTCTCACTAATTATCGTTCGAGTAGAAATAATTGACCAAATTTTGACCTGGCTCCCGGACTATAAATGTGTCGCGTCCGTTTCGAAATATCAAATTCGTGTTTTGGGGGTCTGAGACCACGTGATTTATAGCGCCGCCAGGGTGCATTATAAATAGGTACATTTTTGTGTTATGAAGGCTGGATTAAAAAAAAAATGGAAGGAAAATGTATTTAATTAAAATATCTGACAACGCAATGTGGTGCTATTAAATTTACTGTTGATAAACTTGATAAACAGTTCGCAAAAATTAGCTAATTTCTTTTACATCCTTACATTATTACATTTTTTTCCTTTTCAGTTTGCGACGGTGCATTTTTCTTTAAAAATGTATCGAATTGTCAGTTTTCGATTACCTATGTACAAGGTTAGTTTTTATAATTTGACAAGTTATTACGAGTTTATTATCAAAATTAGAAAAAAATTCTTCAGACAAAAGTTATAGAGTTTTGCATACATTTATAACACAATGTCAGAAAAAACAATTGAACATCAGAAACCATAAAACTGAACCAGTTATTTTTTTTTAAATGGAATACCCTGTATATTATTGCAAATTCTAATTCCTCGAATTTTTACCTTTTCAAAAATATGTTAACATAGACAAACATGTCTGGAAATATTCAGGGAATCATAATATGCAATAATATATAGGATCTTCCATTTAAAAAAAAAAAACACAACTTTGATTCAGTTTTATGGTTTCTGATGTTCAATTGTTTTTTTTCTCACATCGTGTTATAAAAATGTATGCAAAACTCTATAACTCTTGTCTGAAGAACTTTTTTCTAACTTCAATAATAAACTCGCAATAACTTAACTCAATATGTGGAAAGTTCGAAGTTTTTTTATTGTTTTTTAAATGAAATGTCGCGACCTGCCAAATCAAAAATAAACATGTTATATATTTTTGAAAAGGGAAAAATTTGAGGAATCAGAATTTTTAATAATATATAGGGTGTTCCATTTAAAAAAACACAACATTGGTTCAGTTTTATGATTTCTGATGTTCAATTGTTTTTTCTCATATCGTGTTATAAAAATGTATGTGAAACTATAACTTTTGTCTGAAGAACTATTTTCTAATTTCATTAATAAACTCGTAATAACTTGTCAACTTATAAAAACTATCCCTGTACATGCTCTATATTTTCGATAGATAACAGGTATATAATAATTATATAATAATGGTATCCGTGATTTTGTTTTATTATTATTGGCTAAATATACACAATATTTCAGTTTTTGCAACAGGTTTAACACGCGATAGAACAGTTAAAATTAACACAAAAGGCCTATGTAAACATAGGTCGTCAAAGGCTTAGTTTTCGAGATACACGGTATTTAAGAACAAATGTTTTTAAAACTCGTAAATTTTACAAAACATTTTTTTGTAAAATTGGTATACGGGGTTTTTTAATGTGAGAAAAGGTCAATCACAGTCACATTTCAATGAAAATTAAATCTAACGTCAGATTTTCAAAAAACAAAATGGCGGATCCAGTTTGGTAGTCAAATTTTAAAAAATGGCTAAATTTTGAAATTTAAAAAATACCATCGTATTCGACCCCAAAAACCTTGTAATATATTTATTCACTTGCCATTTACTATCTCACAGGATGAGAAAATACGTTAAAACCACGTTTTTTCACCTTTTGGCCGTTTTTTTGGGCAAGTTCCTGGTCGATGCCCATTATAAATTAAAAATTAATCGAAAGTACAAAAAAAAAAGAGTAAAAAAAAAAGAAAAAAAATCGTGTCATAATTTTCGAAATTTCGATTTTAAACTTTCAATCCTCAAAATAAGGGTGAAAACTACCCCAATAATTTTGAAAATATTTTTATCGTATTCTACGAAAAAAAAAACATCGAAAACCATTGCAACCTTCTTTTTAATTTTTCTCATTTTTTTATTGAGAAAGATTGAAATTTTAGAGTCGAAACTTTGTATTTTCTCACCCTCACCATCCCTCTCCTTGTGGCTCAAAAAGTCTAAAATGTTAGGGAGGTTAGTTTTTTAGCAAGTAAGTAATATCGGTTGTGATATGTTTCAAACAGAAATTTTTTTGACCTTACTTAGTCGGCGTGAAATGCATATATTCTTATACATACTGATCAAATTTGATCCGGAATGGTCCATTTACACCACGTGCGTAAACCGAATCGGTAATTTTTTTTTCCTAGGTTGGTACAACCTTCGTCGACATTCGTGTGAAGTTTGAGCGGGATATGTCAATTAGTGTGTGTTTGACACCAATTTGTTTACGACGCGAATTTTTACTACGGAAAATAGAATTGAACAACGAGTATGCTTGAAATTTTACGTTTCCCAAATTTCAAAAATGGCGTCGGATTCAAAAGTTGCGTACTTTATGGGACACCCTTTATAACGCAGTTATCATGTCGCATAAATTCTGCAACTGTGCCACGTAATGCGTATATAAGGCATTAAATTATTAGCATGATTATGAACCGGGCTTTATTTTAATTCGTATTATGTTTTATACGAGATAATAGTATTTCAAGCTTACCCTCCGTACCGATTTACCTTTACAATTAATCTCCATTTTAGTCCAGGCCCGTGGAAATGTAACCGCGGAGCATTTCAAATGATTTACGCTTATTAGAAAATTAAATCGGTTCCAGGTAATATCGGTAAATATTCGGGCAACGGTGGCATTAACTACTAATACGAGGTGTGTAAATTAAGTAACTAGACCGTTTTTTTTTTATTTTTTTGTTCGAATATAATTACAATTCAGTATTGTCTCCTTCACAGCAATTTCCTTGGGAATCCACACAGCGCTGGAGACGGTTCTTCCATTCCTCATAACAGTGCTACAACTCATATACTGGAAATGGCCTTCAGCTGGTCGGTTACAGCCGTTTGAATGTTTTCTATGGTCCCAAAATGACGTTCCTTGAGGTGATTTTTCAATCTCGGGACTCAATTCAGGCAAGAAGGAGGCTGATGAGCCACAGGAGTGTTTTTACTGGTTAAAAATGTTTACTTAAATGGCGTAAATTTTTTCATCCCCAATTGTCAGTCAAAATCTGATGAACAGTGGTGTGATTCAAATTTAATTCTTCCCGATCATTCTTGTCGTCAGCCGACGATCTGAACGCACAAGATTTCGTATTATGTCGACATTTTCATCGGTTCTTGAAGATGAAGGCCTTGCCAGTCTCATAACTTAATTTACACACCTCGTATACTATGTTGAATAATAGTGCATTGACCGCAATACACTTAATAGTAAAATTTTAGAACTATTCAGCTCTAAGGATAAATAAAAATATTTAAAGACATGCGGGATGGATCTTACGACATATTTTGAGGATTTTTTTATCTTACGCTATGTACAAACTTAAATTTGACTGTACAAGTTATAATACACTACTCACAAAAATGAAGGGAGCAAAAAAAAATCTAAATTTTTCCCCAATTTTTGACGGGCTTAATTTTAGCTCCAAGACTCTAGCTTTCGGATCTGTAGACCAAAATTTTTATAAGCCACGATTTTAGCGCAATCCGAAGAAATCGAACGAAAAAAATTTTTTTAGCCTTCTTATTTTCGTTCCAGGGCCGGAAAAAATGTTTTCGGTTAAACGACCATGTGGACTGTTTATTCTACTTCAATTTCCTTTTTTTAGTTGTTTGCTACGTCCATTTGTCGTGGAGGTATCCGAAATTGAACGAAAAAGGACCCTTTATCCTTCAACCATCGATATTTCAGCACACAATGATCATACAGGAAATTGAAAAGCAATTTCTGAAACTGGAATAAATTTTCTATAAAACCCTGTCGAGACATAAAACCATTTTTTTCCACCCTCAATTGAAAAAATTGGAAAAAAAGTGACTTTTTCCCTTGTTTTGGTAGATCGACTGCATTTTAGCAAATATTGATGGGGAGGCTAGGGTTTTTAGGGAAGTTTTACACCTCAATGTACCCCTAATAGCCTTGTAAATCTGCAGATCGATCCATCAAGCGGTTTTTCTGGGTCGATATTTAAGCTTTGAAATAAATTAAAGGAGCAAGATTTTTTATTCTTAAACATTGTGTACTCTTCAAATTTTAAAAATGGAAAAACCTTTTTTTTACCACTTTATTCTCAATTCTTCATCGGTCACTTGGTAAATTTGAAAAAAAAAAAACATCAATCAAATCATCAATTCTCAAAAAAATATTTTCTCAAATCTACCAAAAACCCCCCCCCCCCCCCCCCCCCCCAAAAAATTGTCTGTGTTAATAAACCTAGCTGAAATACACGTCAGTGGCGTCTTAGACAAGTAGTTTAAGTTCCTAATTCATAAAGTCGTAAATCATTTTAACGACATCGTTAAAATTTTATGGCACAGTGGACCGAACAAATATTAGCAATGTATTATATGCAAAGTGGTTTATCTACAGTGGTTTCCGTTGCGCCACCAGTGGCCGACTGTTTGGCCAGCCAGGGCGTTGCCGGCTCTTTAAAATTTTCTTGAGTATAGTAAT